>OX424575.1:181584205-181902732 GCA_949152435.1 Gastracanthus pulcherrimus
GTAGAATTGTTTTTAAAAAAGGTAATTTTTTCATTAAAAAAATGTTGAATAGAATATATATTTGTTAACCAAAACTTCTGAGTCTGCCTTATGCGATACCGTATAGAAAGCTACTAAGAATATTTAAAATAGTTCTTTCTCAATCATATACACCTGCACTGAGTCTTTCATTGTCATATACCTACATAGTAACCTATTTCGAAAAAATCGATAAAAAGATTTATTTAGTATCTTGAAATGCGAGCAAATAAATGTCAAACAAATTTTTTTTCTCTACACACTTATATACGTGCTCTTTGAAAAATATTCGCAAAGAATGCCTTATCGTTACGCTATCTACATAAGAATGCACCTTTAAAGCACATTAGCTGTCATCTAATTTCGTATCACCGGCATCAAAAAAATCCCAAGATTTATATTCCACTTTCAACGAAACGTGGACGGAATGCGAAACAATATTAGCGAACCGAGGCATTTGACAATTAACCGCTCGCAAATATAAAAATTATCGCGTTACCGACGCAATTATATCATCGGCGCGCGCGTGCATTGTGCATTAGCACAAAAATAAATACACGCAGACAATTAGAATGCCCCGTTGTGGCAACTTCCTCCTCAAATTAAATTAACTCGTTGCCCGCGCGGAGATTAGATTTTATTTGAAAGGTAATTTATTGGCGCTTGTTGGCGGCGCGCAATTTTACGCAGCACCGCTGACTGCGCGCAAAAATGGCCGCACGCGCGCAGCTCAAAAGGAGAAAGGTATAAAGAAAATACGATAACAGAGAGCCGGGTGTGTATATATATATGTGAGTGTATGCAGATAGACATCATGAGGCGCGTGAGCGTGACAGAAACAGTCGCGCTCGCATTCCCCGCGTAAAATATCACGGCCAAGTACGTGAGCCGCATGAGCTGACTGATGGATCTTCGAGCGGGTGCAACATCATCTCGCGCAGAGGTGAATCGCATTATCTTTCCGTGGCGGGATTACTTTCGATACCCGTGTGGCCGTGTATACGTAACTTCGATCGTCAACGTGTATATCGTAATATTCATTATTTCTGAAGGAACGTTTGAGATTGTGTTTTGTGTTCTAGGCAGGTACGATGAATGCGTGTATGTTTGGGCACGTAACATAAAATCACTGTTTAGACGAACTGAAGAAGGGATTTAAACTAAACAAAACTCAAAATATTTAGAAAATATTGGGCGATTGCTGTTGTTATTAACTTATAAAATGTTTTCTCATGCTATACAAATAATACTATATCATTTTTCGTGGATTGCAATTTTTGAAAATTTAGAAAAAGATGATGCATTGTATAATATGTCATTTTGTAAAATGTACTTGCGTAGCATAATTTAATAATACAACATTTATCTGCGTATAAATAATAAATAATAGAGTATCAAATTTCGTTGATAAAGTAAAATATATTATTTTCCTTTAATCATTAGAATTTAAAAAAAGTCGATTTGAGACTATATTTTATAGCTAAATTTCAAACTATTTATTTACGAGTACATACAGATATTTTTATAATTAAATTCAGTAATGTTAAAGTTATAATAACCAAACGAATTACAATTATTCTTTTCTCTTCTAAAGTGTAATATTATTCTTACTAAATATTTGTACCTATTCAAAATACAATTAATTTAGTATAAGTGTAAAAAGCCGTTGCTAATTACTTTAGCGGAATATTTGTTCAAAGAGCTTTTATTAGTTGTGTTTCTATCAAACAATAGTTTATTAATTAGTACAGGAATGGAAATTCGTAAATCTAGCTCCAAAATTAAGGTAAACTTTGCCTTTTTCAAAATATTGTAACGCAAACATAACCCTTACGCGCGAAGATAAGTTATACATAATGGAAATTATGTACGCGATTTGTTACAGCAGGATTATTAATTGGAAATCGAATTATGACTTTAAGATAAACATTTATTCAAGCATGTAAAATAAATATATAATATGTAATAATAAATAGTGTATAACTAAACAACGTATAACATTTATCAACTATTTTCGAAGTTCATGGTTTTATTAAAATAAGTACTAAATATTTTAAGAAGAAATTTGTATTTTATATTTCTCTGGGAAATCCAATCAAATATAAAATACAAACCATCTTTAAGAAATAAAAGTGTAAAATATATAAAGATATAAATAAAATCAAGTGTACCGAAAAGAAAATAAATTACAATAAATGCGGATACTAAAATCGCTCAAAACTCAATTTTCAAAAAAATGGACTTAAGTCGTTTTTCCTGTTTGCCACAAATATACACTTCAAACATCTGTAATCTATTAATTGAAAGCTGCATTATTTAATTGAGTGTTAATCCGTAAATATATGCACTGCAAACACCTGTAACCTCTTAAATTAAACCTGTATTATTTAATTGTGTTTAAATCTGTAAACACAGGCATTACAAACACCTGCAATTTCTTAAATTAAACCTGTATATTCAGCTTTCATTTGAGTGGATGAACGAGATCCCATGGTAAACCGTTTTCAATTTCCAATACAAAACACATGCACACACAAACATGACGTGTACCCTGGGTCAAACTGATAACTCAAATCAACAGAAATTTCGACTTCTACGTACGATTCCATCATTCCACGTCCCGGGACGAGCGGCGCAAGAACAAGTCACAGCCGCCCGGCAATAGCCTAGAATGCCAAGGGGGAGGTCGATCGCGTGTAGAGCGCGCGGGCATTAAAGCGCGCTCGAAACTGCCGCCATCACCCGACAGTTTCTCTAAGCGCGTCGGGCTACCAGCCGTGACGATCGGGACTTTTCGCTCGGCGCCGGTGGAAAACAATGGTTCGTTTCTCGGCTAAAGTCAAAGTCGCGACTCGCCACCGCTGCCGCACCGCAGCTGCGATTCTTGTGCCGTTTCGCCTCGCCTAATGGCATTACAAGCGCGCCTAACGTCGCTGATTCCTCGAGAAAAGGTGATTGCGGTTTTGAAGAGGAGGAACGAAATGACATGGCAATTGTTGTGAGCTCTTCGCCTTAGTTCTGCTGAGACGTGTAGATCGAATGACAGTTTATGAACGGGTTACAATGTATGCTTTGTGATGATTTGTATTTTGTTTGAAGTAATATTGTATGTGATGATTTTGGTATTAAATTTTTTGTTTATTATTAGTTTGAAACTTTTTTTAACGGTTCAGAAATACGCTTTCAGACAAAACAAATAGTAAAGTGGGGTTTAATGCTAAATTCGATGTATATAAAAAGAACATCATATATGATTAACAGTATTTTCCATTAGAAAGCTGCTGCTAATTGCTTTAGCAGAATGCTTTTTTAAGGAGGTATCATAAATCATCAAGTCAGAGAATCTTTCAATTGAAATTCACAACAGAATAAAATTATGATAGTATTAACTTACTAAATACGAGCATTTAAGTCTGCTATCTTTAAGTCTACTATCTGTCTGACAAAATCTTAAACTAATTATATTACCACAAGTATTTAATGTCATCAAATAGTTTTAAAAAGAATAAATTGAATTAAAATCACACGTGTGTTATGTACATGTACGTATATTTTTACATTATTAATATTTTATATATTTTAGGTTTTATACATCTTCAATACAAACTGATAAAACTATTTTATAGTTAAATTTTTTTTATATAACTATATTCAAAATAAGTCCTTAATATTCACCGTTTAGCTCCAAAGTCTTTTAAGTTCCAAATTGACAGATATCTAATATGTCTGCTAAATTTCAGAGCGGCATATGCTTCCCTTTAAGAGTTAGGGTAGTTTGTACAAAAAACTAAAAATTTGGTTTCATACATACGTATACACATACACACACGTACATGAACATATATACATATAATATTTAGTAAGATTACATTTTAGTAAGACCAAGTAAATAATTTGTTAATGCATAACATAACAGAAAAGTTTTTTAATTATACAACTAAAAGTTTTTGTTTCAAGTAAATAGTTATTAAATTGAAGTAAATCATTTATTTAAAAATCGGCCGGAAAACGGTAGCGAAACCCGCAAGTGGTGAAATTGGTCCCCGATTGCTATATAAGGACCTCTTATTTTCAGCTTTTAACATAGGTGGCGTAAACTACTGGAGTAGCGTCGTTCTTGTACATTGTATAGCGTATAAGATATGTCCCGTATGTATACAGCAATTGTACTATAATGTGAGATCATTTTGTAATAGTTATAAGACTTAGGTATGTGATTGTCATGTAATTTTCAGATAACAAAGTAAGTATTGTTTGATAAATAAATATTTATGTTAATCTAATAAATAAATGTATCATAAAAAAGTAATCAACATAGAAAAAAGAGAGAAAATCAATGAAATATACTTCTTAGATTAAAAAATATTTTTTAAAAAGACAAAATGGACTATTTTAAAAAAAAAATATTTATTTGATACCAAATTATTTTTGTTTAATTTAAGTAAGTAATTACTTCAGTCAAATGAATATATATTTAATATAAAAGAAATTTATACTTTAAGATTATATTACATTCATTCAACTGAATAGTTATTTTAATCAAATTATTAATTATTTGATACTAAATTACCTTTGCTTAATTGAAATAAATAATTCTTTCAATTAAAGAAATATATATTAAATTCAAAAGAAATTTTATTTGATGTAAGACCCCAGTGCCTCTATTATAATAAATGATTTTTTAAATTAAATTATTAATTATTTGATACTCAATCACTTTTGTTCAGTTTAAATAAATAATTACTTTATTTGAACAAATACTATTTTATTTAAAAAAATAATTGTGCTTTGAAGTAAATTAATTTTTCTTTACTGCTATTGAAAAACATCATTTTTGTTAATCAATTAAAATTTGTCTGGTTTTAGCAATCTTTCGTTTTCAGTGTAAAGACAATCAGACAGACAGACGAACAGACATTTTTTAACCCTTTAACACCCAGATGGTCTCTGTAGGCCATCATGTTTGAGACATCGTAAAATATCCACAATAGGTCAATTACGTTTCTTATCAGCTTTAGTTTAATAGTTTGCACGGAGATTCAATACCGGTAAATAACCAAAAAGTTGCATTTGCTATCTAACCAAAAAATTGTAACGGCGACATTGTGCAAACTGATTCATAAGCGTCAAAGCAATGCATATATATGCATATATATATATATATATATATATATATATATATATATATATATATATATATATATATATATATATATATATATATATATATATAGCACTGCGGTTTCTACTTAAAATCCTAGTAAAATTGTTTTATTTGTATTTCCATCAATTGGTATTTATTTAAGAGTATTAATACTAGGAAATTAATGTATTGTTTGTTTAATTTTATCTAATTTAATATTTAACTTCGCTTCCAAAAATTATAATCATTATCTTTTTTGACATTCTAAGGGTTTATTTCTTACAAGGACAGTGCGTGGAGTCCGGGTCACTGATTTTGATAAAACTTTCGAGATCGTCTTCTAATACCTAAAAATGAAGCCCTATGCCCGTAGCCGTATCAAATGGGCCTTTGTGCAGAAAATACAGCTTATTTCGTTAACATTGATCGAAAAAAATATATAGATATACTAGAAAAAATATATAGATATACTAACATTGCGTATATGAGCAATACTAATGTTATTAGTTCTATCTCAGGTTTTCAGAACCTATTTGATAAAACTACAGGTATTGTGCTTCATTTCTAGGTACCAGAAAACGAACCTTTAAGTTTCATCAAAATCCGTGACCCGGACACGTGTACTCCCCTTGTTAGTTTGGGGGTAAGTGAAAGATTAAAAACCTATTTTTTTACTCAGAAATATAAAAAACCAGGACGTTTATCAAAATTTCAGTTACGGGCAAACTTCCTCATTTCTTAAGCGGGTTTTTTGTATGCACACTGTTACATTAAGTCACGATTGTATTATAATAAATTAATTATAATTCATTGTTTTCGTGAAAAGATCAGATAAGTAGTCATTTATTTTTACATATTATGTTGAAATGTTACTATTTCGCAACTTTTTACAAATAAATTGATACCGAACATCAATATGCTTTGTCCTACGATAAAATTCTGAATTTTTACTTACAGCAGTGCTCTACGTAAGATGTGTTTTTTCTTTTTGTCCAGTAATAAATAGTTTTGAATGTGAAAAATATGTCACGAAGTATCAAATTGAAATTTGGCCTCTAATAGTATTTTGTCGAATTTATACGTTAACGTTGAGCAGATTGGAATGTGTAACCGAGCACTTTAAGGTGGCTCACTAGTAATATTCGACCAAAAATTCGAAATTGTTTTCTTTTTTTAAAGTCAGTCGACATAGACCTTTTGCTATCTCACTCTGCACAGTACCTGAGAATCGAGCACCCCCCCCCCCCCCCCCCTACCCCTAACTTGTCTATCTTTCTTCTTCTCACGTGATGATCCTGATATTCTCGAGCTTAGCTAATTATGAAAAATCCACGAAATTATTCTTCAATTTCAGTGCATAATACCTTACCATTATTTAGGAAAGGAGTGTCAATTAAAGAAACATATAACTACGTATTTAAAAGACTTTTATTGTTCTTTGACATGATAAAGTTATACAATAAGCAACATCAAATAAAATCATTCAGCAGTCTCGTGGGAGCACACAACATCCGTCTTTTCGCAGCTGGTAACCCTTGTTGCATTGACATCCTACTATGCATTGCTGCAATTAAGAATTCAATATTATCGATTTGTTCTTTGTCTATTACATAGCAAAATCGTTGATAAACTTACTAATGTGCAAATGGTTGGTGGCTTTTCGTTACATCTTATTGGACACGCCGTGCCACACGATGTCCATGTCTGATTAGCAGGACAACATTTACAAGGCCCTATTACGGGTCCTACAGGATCTACAATCTGTCCATCTATACAAATATATAGTTTATTAGTAAGATCTTGAACTACTTATTTATTTGAATTTTATATTATAAATAAATAAATAAATACATAAATAAATACAAAAATTAATAAATAAATAAATATATACATAAATAAATAAATAAATACATAAATAAGTCTCTTACCGATAATAATTATACCGATACTAAAGCACAGTAAGAAACAGAAGGCAAAAACTTTCATCATTTTGTTAGCGATGTTTGGAAGCAACTAAATGAGGTAGGCTTATTAAACCTTTTATACCCAATATTCGTTGTTTATTAGCATGAGTAATATTTTGAATGTATAATTACGGATAAAAATCTGTCTGTAATATTCTATATCAAGATAATAATACGATTTTCTTGTAATCTCTTTGTGTAATGTTCAATTTTGTATTATTTTGGTCTTCTTTCTCCTTTGTTCAATTGTTTGATTAACACATGAGGAAAATTTATGACCCTAACCCATTTCTTTCCTTGAAAAATTATTTTTTGGTTTTACCATATTATTTCAAGTCTTTGACGATTGTAAACAATTGCATCATAATTTATGTAAGTAATTACGCTGCTTTGTATGAGCTCATAAATTGCACGCGTGCTTTTTAAACAAAAGAAATAATATAAATTATTAAATAACTTAAGTAACAATATAACTTTTAAAAAGACTCTCTAGTGATTTTCGACCAAAAATTGGAAATAATGTGCGTGTGCGTGTGCGTATGCGTGTGCATGAGTGTGTGTGTATCTGTGTGTGAATATACACTGTGAAAATAAATGTTTCGGGGCTCATTTTTTTGTTTATGTTTAAGGAAGGCGGCTCACAAATATATTTTTTTGCTTTTCGATGCTTTTTGTTTCTTAGCCGTTTTTCGATTTTTGATTTTTAGTTTTTCGGGTTTTTTGATACCTTAGAAATAATATCATCGGCTGAATGATAATGCTTTTGAAAGAGCATACAATTACCTATCATTTCCGACCCGAAATTTTGAATAAGCTATTTCCCGTGTTTTATTATTCACAAAATCGTCATTCTTTTTCAAACAATTATATCTGTGAAATATAAGATGGAAATTTTTTTTTAAATATTGAGATAATAGGAATATGGCGAAGAATATTCTGTAAAATTTTTGAAACTTCATATTTTTCTTTTGAAGGGAAAAAATCTTATTGTAAAAAAAATCAATTTTTAATCAGCTGCCAATACAGGAGTAAAACATCGGTATTTGATCTGAAACTTTCCAATACGGTAACTTACGTGTATATATACGGTAGCTATTTGAGATTATGTATTTAAATAAAAAATGTTGATCGTTTATATCTCGAGAATGGCATGGTCATTTATTTATTATTGAATAATTCGAACAATTTTTTTCGTACAACTTATTTAAAAGTTTTGTCATTTGACAAATTTTACACTTATTTTAATAAAACCAGGTACAGCCGCTGTGTATTATCACAAAATATATTATCATGAAGATATCTACTACACGTCCCACCAATACATACCTATGACACGAAATAAAATAGAAATATGCGTTCTGAATGGTTGAAAAAAATTGTTTATTTTTTCAAATATGTATTTATACACTTTAAAAAGATTTCGCGCTTGTAGAGTAGGACTCCCCGTCTAATATTAATTTGCACAGCCGAATTTTATCTTTAATAACTGCATTTGCAGTAATAGATTTATAAGGAGAGTGTCTCGACTCCGGGTCATGGATTCGTATAAGGCTTTGAAAAATATCATCTAATATCCAAAAATGAAGTCCAGTGCTAGAACTCTGATGTCATAAATCTAGTGTTATAACTCAGAATATTAGTATTGTATTTGCTCATATATTTAATGTTATACTTGTTGAACAGGTACCCATGGGATATCAAACTGAGAGCAAATTCCAGATTGTTTTAGGCTACGAATTCCTTTACGCAATTTGAAAACTGAATTTTTGTTTTCTTTCATAATATTTAAATCATCTGAAATACGCATATATATATATAATTTCTCTATTTCACTATTTAAGTGCACTGCACTCACATCAAATTGCAACGAATATATATTTTCTTGAATGGCTATCACAAGAAGAAGGTAAATTTATTCGTAGTTGTGACTTCAACTAGTATATCCACTTATAACACAATTTCATGACTATTGTCTTCATTCTCATATTTTAAATCAACTAAATCTTCAGTAGATAATGATAGATCATTTTATATAAAAAATTTCTAGTTCAATATCATCATTTAAATTTGGTAGAATTTCGAGATTCTCATGGACTAAAAATTATATCAATTCATTCACGAAATCCACGAAAGATGCGATTTTATGGCGTTTTTTCTTATAATGTATTAAGGTTAAGACATTGTAACGACATTTATTGGCATTTTTCACGTGGGATTTGTATCCAATGATCAATGCAATGTGTATGTAGAATTGTTCGCTACAAGTCTGTGGCTTCCCGGAATAACCAATTAAGTCCATTTTTTTGAAAATCGAGTTTAATGTGGATTTTATATATTCAAATTCACCGTTTTATATAAAAATATAAAAAATATCAGAAATATCACAGTGTGGTCGAAATCAGTACAGTGTATAACCACTTAACTCCATTTTATTGAAAGTTGTTCCCGGAATAACCACTTAAGTACATGTTATTGAATGTTGTTCCCGGAATAATCACTTAAGTCCATTTTTGATTACTCTAAACGTTTATTAAGGTGGTGATAAAACTTAATTGAGTGTAAATTGTACATAATACAAAATTTAGGTCGTGGTTTGTAAAAATCATATATTTTAGGGACAATAAATACGTTTTAATTACTAGTTTTATTACGTGGTAAGTTTTATTAATTAATTATAACAAAGTAATGAACTATTACAAAATATAACGCTTTTATACACGTGTTTTGTATTACATCATGCACAAGTTATTATTTAATATAAAATGTATAAGATATTTGGAAAATAATTTATAATAATCCTGAACAAATATATTTTAAAAATATAATACTGGAAGTAATTAAATAGCTTTAATAGTAAAATAATTAATAAAATTTAGTAATAAACAAAAGAATTGGAGGAAATTATTCTCTTAGTAGCTCTTGGTGGTTGTCTTCTAATTTCTTGTGATTTTTTATTTATTTCTAGATCTTCTAGAGTATTTTGGCTACTTTCAGATAATTGCAATTCAAGCGCATCGTTCCTTTTCAAAACTTTACAACTGTAGAAAACCATAACAAGAAAATTTTGTACAGATGGCCCGCATGATCGCTTTAATTAGCATTAACCTGGAGTATTAGGACTTTTTCAACTGCAAAAAATTGAGTAAAATAGAAGTACACTCTCAGCTCTCCGTTTCTGTGAATTAGTATTGAGTTAATTTAACCTGCTAAGTATATGTATAAATTAGGCATATATAGATACACTTTATAAGTTAAAATTGAATGCTAATTCACGCTATTCGGACATATACAGAGTGTAGAAAGAATAGAATACGGCTAAAGAGTACACTTCCCAGCATAACAACTTAAGTCCATGTTCCCGGAATAACAACTTAACTTACGGTATTTACTCGTTCCTACAAACGTAACCATGTAATTCCTTTGCTTATTAATATGATTAGAAAGGTATATTATGATCCATTAAACAAGCATAGTATTTGCACTGTATCTCTTTAACTCCGATCTTATAGATCAGTGCAACCATTAAAACCTGTTTCGTCAAAAACACAAAAGTGGACTTAAGTGGTTATTCCGGGAAGCCACAGAAGTTTAATCAATTGCCTTTTCGTAAAGTAACCTATTTTCATACATTTTTGGAAGTTAGCAAAAAATCTCAGTGTCTCAAAATACACGAAAGTTTACTGATCAAGTCTCCGGGATAAGATACACTTTATTTATTATAGTCCGTATCAATTTGCTTACATAAACCCACAAAAATACGATTTTTAGACGTTTTTCAAGTATTCTTCGGAGTTAAAACAAAATGTAGCAACCTCTGTAGGCATTTTCTATATGAGCTTTGTATCCAATGATCGATGCAACATGTATGAAAAATTATTTTGTACGAATCTGGTCGATTGTCTGTCTTTCAACCAAATTAGCAATATTAAAGTATTATTATCAATTTTTTGAAATTAGAAAAAAATCCTGATGTTATGGAGCAATTCTGAGGTCTAATTTACGTTCAGAGGCTCAAAATACGTAATAATACACTAATCAAGTCTCCGGAATAAGACACTATTTCTTTTGTGGACCTATGTTAATCATCCAGATGCGTAGAAGGAATAAATAAAGCCGAAAGCAGCACACAACAAAATGGAGAAATAAAAACTTCTTAGCAGTGTTGAGTAATTTATGATCGGGTTATAAAAAATGATTATATTATGAGTTATTAACAGATAAGCGATAACCAACAAAATTTAGTGTCCTAGCGAATTGTAAGAATACATTTCTATATTGATATAAAATTCTGCATCCTCCTTTCGCTAAAAACCGAGTAAAAATTTGTTCAGAATCTCCAGCATTCAATAGTTAAACACTTTTTACTTCAACAGTATTCAATTTGTCGCCTGGCCAATTACCAGCGATTCTTACGGAACATACATTGCACCTGTAGGCGTGACCACCACAACACGAATAAAATACAGAACGACGAAAAGCGTTAGAACGTATAGCACACAGTGATAGTGGGCAGATCGACACGTGCTGGCGCTCTTGCAGCTCCGACGCGCGAGTTATTTCCTCGGCAGACAGCTGGACGAAGAGAGCGAGAGAGCGAGGAACGAAGAGCGATCGCGTAGCGCGTCGGCAGCTGCCGGCTACGTTCATTTTCACGAGGAGGGGGGAAGGACAAGCGAAAGAGCCGGTTCTTCTCTTCGCGCGATACAGACTCCCGCTGCTCTGCGCGTGATTTCAATATGTAGAGGCTGAAACTCGCGCGCGCAACTTTGGCTGAAAGAAACGAGGTTAGATGGGACCGAGCGCAAGTTTAAAAGTCGAAGAGCCACGGATGTAGTGGGCACTTCTGGAGAATGTAAAGTTTTAGTCGAGCTTGAGATGATGCCGCCGTTGTTTCTCCTTATTAAATTGAAATTTCGCGACACGGCTTTCCCACCCTTGCGCTCCACTTTCTCTCTACACGTCCCTCTCACTGTGTTGTTATAAGGCTGATGATGCCTCGTAAAGTTCGGCGTGCTTTATGGCTCGCGCGCTCGGAGCTTTAAGGGGCTGCTTTTTTTTTCACTGGCCTTAAGACGAATTGTGTCTTCCGAACCGTACTTATTTACGCGGGTGTCGTTTTTTACTCGAACCTGTAGACATATGTAATTTACATAATTTATATATGCGTAGAATGTTTGTCCTTGCCAAAGGAGGATGCCCATGGATGCGTAGTTAGTAAGTAGAGGATCGCAGGTGAATGTACAAAGCTAACTCTGCGAGAAAAAAAATGGATACCTAATTATATATAAACAATATACGGTGATGAATATGAAACGGTCATAAAAATGAAAATTAAACAAAAATTCTACCTGGGCAAGTGACGGAAAACTTTAAGAAAGGGGCTCAATTTCCATACAATAAGTGAAAAAATCAAGATTTTATCAGACAGTCAGTAGTAAGAATTTAAAAAATCTGCTTTTTCATATTTTCTACTTTTTACATAAGAAACTTGCTATTTACCTTAATGCTTAATATATATAATTAAAATTTTATCGGTGTCTTGACAGCAATTTGGACCAATAAAAATCATCAAATTTGGTGATGCAGTAAATACTATCATATTCTGCATCAAATTCTCTTTCCAAAATACACGGGCTAAAGAACTATATCTTTTATAGTTTTTGAGATAAGAATACATACATTATGAGAAAAATGAAAAAAATGGAAATAATCTTGTTTTTCAGCTTGGCATAAATCTTGAACCAATTGAGGAAAGGGTAGGAAATTTTTTTTACATATTTTAGGTATGAAATACATCATTTTCATAAAGTTTCAGTTTTTAAATTTTTTATTTGCTCAATTGACGTGTAATCAGCCATATATATATTTCATAGTTGATTTACAGATCTATTAATGTTTTACCTGTAATCACATGGGCACCCATTAACACCCATGAACATCTTCCCTTGAAACAACAATTACTAAAATTTTGGATGTCATGATGATTAGAAGGATTTAATTATCTTTTGAACTAATATATCCTTAAAAATCTAGCTTTAATTTATTAATCTACAAATATATTAAAATTATTGTAAATTTAATTATTTATATAAGTGTCTCATTATTATGGACTTTGTCACGTAATCGGGCGTTTTCCCTTACAACTCTAAACTTCTCTAATTTTCCCTTCCCAGATCTTTCAACTCCCATATCCGAGCACTTCCACACCCATAGCAGCAGCGGCATCTCGGCACAGACCATTTGCTACCTCACCCTCCACCGTACCTGAGCATCGTTGACACCCCAACTCGTCTGTCTTTCGTCTTCTCACGTGATAATCCTGATGTCCTCGAGCTTAGCTAATTTAAAAAAATCCACGAACTTCTTCAATTTCAATGAATATTACAATTGTTTAGGGAAAGAGTGTATATTAAAGAAACATAACTATGTAATTAAAAGACATTTATTGTTCTTTCACATGATAAAGTTATACAATAAGCGAAATTAAAGAAAATCATTCAGCAGTCTTGCGGTAGCACGCAACATCCGTCGTATCGCAACAGGTAACCCTTATTGCATTGACATCCTACTACGCATTTCTGTAATTATGAATTCAATATCATCAATTTGTTCTTTGTCTTTTGAATAGCAAAATCGTTAATAAACTTACTAATATGCAAACGGGTGGTGTAATTTCGTTACATTTTGCTGGACACGCCGTGCCACACGATGTCCATGTCTGATTAGCAGGACAACATTTACGTGGCCCTATGACGGGTCCTCCAGGATTTACAACCTGTCCATCTATACAAATATGTTTTATTAATCTTGAACTACTTATTTATTTGAATTTTATATTATAAACTGACGCTTCGCGCGCCAACCTCGCATTTTTACATAATACATGTATTTTCGTAAGCGTTAACAGTACCATAAAATATCAGAATTAATGAAATAATGAAAAATCGTATGTTCAACCCAACGTTAAAAATACCTTTGAACATTATAATATAATATAATACCTAATACCTATACATCCAACGATCCATACTTTACACAAATGCTTATAACGTTACATATCACAAAATAATAAATAAATAAATAAATATATAGATAAATAAATAAATAAATAAGACTCTTACCGATAATAATTATACCGATACTAAAGCACAATAAAAGACAAAATGCAAAAAGTTTAATCATTTTGATGGCGATGTTTGGAAGCAACTAAGTGAGCGTCGGCTTGTTAAATCTCTTATACCCGACCTTCGTTGTTTCCTAGCATGAGTAATATTTTCAAGTATTAAACGAGGTATAAAAAGCTGCCTGTAATATACGATATCAAGATAAAAAGACGCTTTTCTTGTAATCACTTTATGTAGTATTTAATTTTGTACTATTTTGGTCTTCTTCCTCCTTTGTTCAATTGTATAATTAACGGACGAGGAAATTTTGTGACCTTAACCCATTTCTTTCCTTGAAAAATTATTTTTTGGTTTTCCCATATTATTTCAAGTTTTTGACGATTGTAAACATTTGCATTGAATCAACCTGCGACTGTGAATCAGATGTTAAACAATTCTGCAATAACAGATGAGGGCAGTGGATCTCCACGACAGGTGAGGCATATACTGCATCTTCTAACCTGACGATCTTGCACGAGAGACAAGTTCAGAGCTTTAAGTTCGATTTATAGGTATGGCCAGCGTTGGGCACGGTCGGATTTCAGATGGCAGAATCCCTAGATCCTAGTAATAAAATTTGACATAGTGGTCAGCTATGTTCAGATCGTTGGCGCGAAATGCCGCGAGGTGTTCTCAAACCCATCCGATTCGACTCTGCTAGATAATTTGGCAGAGTCGAATAGGATGGGCATAGGATGGGATTTTGACGTGCAAAAATACACAATCTCCGATCACCGACTATTATTTATAAGTCAGTAGTTATTGTGTTTTTGTAAATTCGTAGGTGTATAAATATAAAGGATTAGCTGTAACTTTTGTCACATTTGTCTAGTCGATTATATTTATACTTTTGCAATATGAAAATTTGGTTAAAAAAAATTTTCTCATACCCTGGCGTAAAGTATTGTTTATTTCCCGTTTTCAGTGAATAAAACGCCACATTATCTCATGCCGAAAAACTGCCACGCGCATGTTCGTTTCTCTACTTCTACTCCCGGTTCGCACTCACTTCGCTCGGACCGCAAATTGCGCAGGCGACGCTAATCGGGACTAAAAGTAGAGATGAGCATACGCGTCGCAGTTTCTAGAAGTGAGGTTATATGACGTTTTCAACCCTGAAATCGAGGATTAAACACAAACAACTTTCCGCTGGGCATGAGAAAAGATCATATACTGCACTCGGGGGTAATGAGGGCTATAGACGCCTGTGAATTTGCTACCCTCGCTTCGCTCGGGCGGCAACTTACTCGCGGGCGTCAATGGCCCTCATTACTCCTGAGTGCATAATATACTATTTTCGACGCTTGAAGTGTCCATCTTTTATATTATATCGTTTCTCGTATTCTGATATAAGAATAGATTATTGTATAACTTTTATTTTTATTTCAAGTATGTGTTGACGCATGAACCACATTAATAGAAATTTAAAGACAGTATTACAAAAGGCTAAATATAATGAATATTTATTTGGCGGTAACTTTTCCGATAAAATTAAAGAGGCCAAGGTAATGGAAAAAGTCGAAAATGATTTGAAAATTTCACAATCAAAGAAACCTTTTGTGAAAAATGTTAATTTTTCTCGGCAGCCTGTAAAGAACACGCAATTAAATTCGAATCAGGTCGATATTCAGAACAAAAAGATACAGAAAAAACGTGTACACTGAACGGAAAAAATAATTTTAAATTTCGCGTTGGTTTTTTTTGGAATTCCGTGCGTGTGTAGTGTGATTACATATGATTAGGTTAGGTCAAATATGAAACTTGGACGTTTCCGTATCCAAATTTCATGCTTGACCTAACCTAACCATATGTAGTCACACTACACATGCACGGAATTCCAAAAAAATTCGACGCGAAATTCAAAGTTATATTTTTTATCCAGTGTACACCTCGTACGACACGTCAAACGAGATCGCAGGACTCATTCCGCCCTCGTTTCGAGTCTCCTAAACGTCAGAGGTTAAGAAAATTGCGGTTCACTTATCGAGATTTTTAGATACATGGATATCCATTAATGATGATCCTTTTGTTTTGAATTGCATAAAAGGTTACGAAATACTTTTCATTATCGCGTACGTCAAAAATTAATTCCGAAAGAACCTTCACGAATTTCTGATGAAGATCAAACTATTTTTGAGTCAATAAAATAACTGATTAGTATCGGTGCAATTGAAACTTGCAATTATGAAAAAGATCAATTCATATCTTCTTATTTTTTAATTAAAAAACGTGAGGGTTCTAATAGGTTTATATTTAACGTCAATGAGATACATTAATTTATAGTAACAGACCATTTTAAAATGGAAGATGTGTATGCAGCTTGTAAAATTTTAAATAAAGGGGACTTTATGTGTACGTTAGACGTAAAAAATGCTTTTTTATTCGTAACAATTTAAAAAAAAAACAGAAAATATTTGCGTTTTACATACTTACGCGTGCATACCATGCGAGCACGCAGACGTAAAAAAGACGAGGCAACATAAAATATGTGTATATATGTATATATATATCTATCTATATATTATACCGCTGCCTTTGCGGTATGCGAATAGAGTTCAGAAACCCAGGATATTTACTTCCGGTCTGGAGCGAAAATTCATCCCCCCCCCCCCGCCCTTCCTCATCCAGGATTCCGGGATTTTTATTTCAGGTCCAAACCGGAAGTACTATCCTCATCCAAGATTAACCTCAGCCGTTTCTACCAATATATCACTTATTAGAACTTCTCTATAGATGGATTGATAAAATTAATACATATCAATTTTAATATGTCTTCAACCCTGTTTTGGGGTTCAACCAAAGCAATTTAAATAGAAAGAAAAACAAATAAAAAGAGACAAAGTAATCAATTTTGCTAATTTAATTAAATGTATCGTTAAGTTTATTCTTGTAAATCTGGCGAGTGCCTTATGCGAAAAGCACAGCGTTTCGCCTTTAACGATGCTTTATTGTTACTCTTTACAAAATTAAATATGAGAAATAATTAATTAAAGTAGCCCTTCTTTACGCAATTACCGAGTTAGCCTCTTCTTCAAGCTAACGCCTAGTTAGCCTGTACTTCCACTCAACCATCAATATAAGATTGGGCGAATATTAAAACAAGTTCCCTTTATTAAAACGCTAAAACTTTAAGAAATCGATGTATTATATATCCACAATATGTAAAAAGAGTTTCAAACCCCTACCTATTGGTTCAGGATTTATGACAAACTGAAAAACTTGATTATTTGCATTTCTTTCATTTCTCTCAAAATTAATGTATTTTTATCTGGAGAAATATAAAAGATAAAGTACTTTAGTCGTGTGTTTTGGTACGAGGATATGATGCAGAATATGATAGTATTTTTTGCATCACCAAACTTGATGATTTTGTTTGGTCCAAATTTATACCCAGACACCGATGAAATTTTTAGCTGAGCGCCACAAGCAGTTTTGATAAAATAAATTTCAATGATAATTTTAGATGTATATTTTAAAATAAAAGAAGTTTTAGAATGTTACTATAACTCAGTTACGAGAAAAAAATTAAAGAATTTGTCTTATTTTATCAGAGATAGATTTACATGTTAAACCCTATAAAATCCTGAATTTGGTAAAATAAGCCAAATTCTTTTATTTTTTTTCGTAACTAAGTTATAGTACCATTCTAAAACTTCTTTCTGCTCATATTGTGAGGAAACATTCTCTAAAATTTCTAGACTATATCAATGGCGGATGCTCAGGAAGTCTACGAGAAGTGATTGAAAATAGAGAAAATGAGTATCGATAGGAGTCACTTGGTACGAGGCACAGATTCAAAATATTTAAATTTTTAAGCGGTGAAATCTTTGTCTTTATACCTACATTTGGAAAAAAAACTTCCCACATTTTAAATCAAATCCAAAAAGTTTTGTCTCCATTTTAAGTTTTTCTTTCTGCCTCTAAAGCGGATCCAATGTGACTTTTTTACGAGTCGGCGTAAAGACACGTCTGTTAGACTACAATATGAGGCTGTCATAATGTTTAGGGCCTCCTAAACATGTGGTTTCATCCGGATGGTACGGGGGCCTAAGCCCTCTTAGGGCTTATTTTCGAAAATCAGCCTAGGCCCTAAACCCTCTTAGGGATTACTTTCGGAAATCAGCCTAAACTCTAAACCCTCTTAGGGCTTAATTTCGTAAATCAGCATACTAGAGTGTCTATGGGGCCCCGGACATATTTGAAGAGCGGGTGTGACAGCGGACGAAATAGTATATTGTGTAGGAAGTGCGTAAAGTGGGCATTTTTTAGACCGATGTAGAGTTTGCAGTCCGAGTCGTATACTAGCGAGCATGAGCCAAAGGTGCGTATTGCAAACACACCAAAAGGCTTCTCCCCCATGATGCACATCGTATTTTTTATCAAACATGTATTGATAACGTGTTTTTTTATGCCTATGAAGCGGAAATAAATTTGGCCGTTCTACGACACGGTGCCAGCACACGTTTGTTAGACTGCAAAATCAACCTACTAGAGTGTTCAGGTACACCTAAACATGTGGTATCATCCGGATGGTACCCAATGTTTAGAGATTTCTAAACCCTCTTAGAGCTTATTTTCGAAAATTTAGTTTACGCCCACTATAGCGGGCGATAATAGTATCTTGTGTATCAAGGGCGGAAAGTAGGCGATTGCCGCGAGTGTGTATTGCAGGTCGAGTTGGGCCCACCCGAGAGGCTAGAGGCGATCCGAGGGATGTCGAGGAGTGCCGAGACAAATGCTGCAACCAGTACGAGCGTTAATCGTCTTCTGCCCGAGGTGCATACGATATTCTTTGGTGCATACCTGCACTGAAAGGATGATTTTTCGTGCATATATGAAGCGGGCGAAAAGTGAGTATTTTCCGCTCTACGGCGGTAAAGAACGCAATATCCGCTTGCTTTATGCATGTATGAAAAATCATCTTTGCAATACACGTAGGACATAAAATGTGTATGTACCACGGACGGTAGACGATTAACGCTCGTGCTGCTTGCAGCCCTTGCCTCGTCACCCCTCGACATCCCTCGGCTCGTTGCGGGCCTCTCGGGTAGCCTTGACTTGGCCTGCAATACGCACTTGCGGTAATCGCCTACTTTCCTCCCTGGTTACACAATATATTATTGTACTCGCATTTAGAGGGCAAAAAAGACTTTCTCAAGCAAAGAAATGGTTTACGGTTATCAATTTTCCTCATCTGCCAATCAAAAAATTAAACGAAGCAGGAAAAAGACAAAAATAATATAAAATTAACATATTTTTATCTTTATATCGTATATTACAGACGGCTTTTTATTCATCCTTTAAATATACAATGAAAATATTATTCATGCTAATAAAGAACGAATTTTGGGTATAAAAGATTTAACAAGCCGACCTCACTTAGTTGCTTCCAGACATCGACATCAAAATGATCAAGCTTTTTACAGTTAGTCTTTTATTGTGCATTAGTATCGGTATAATTATTATCGGTAAGAGACTTATTTATTTATTTATTTATTTATTTATTTATTTATCTATCTATCTATTTATTTATTTATTTATTTATTTATTTATTTATTTATTTATTTATTTATTTATTTATTTATTTATTTATTTATTTATTTATTTATATATTTATATATTTATTTATTTATATATTCATTATTTATTTATTTATTTATATATTTATTTATTTATCTATTTATTTATTTATTTATTTATCTATAATATAAAATTCAAATAAATAAGTAGTTCAAGATCTTACTTATAAAACGTATTTGTATAGATGGAAAATCTTTCGAATCTGGAGAATCCAAAGTACCCTTTAAATGTTTTATTATATTTTATTATAGTATATTATACGAAAATATATGTATTACCTATGTAAAAATGCGAGGGTTGGCGCGCGAAGCACCAGTTTATATATAAAATTCAAATAAATAAGTAGTTCAAGATCTTATTAATAAAACATATTTGTATAGATGGACAGGTTGTAAATCCTGGAGGACCCATTATACAGCCATGTAAATGTTGTCCTGCTAATCAAACATGGACATCGTGTGGCACGGCGTGTCCAATAAAATGTTTTGAATCACCACCAATCGTTTGCACAAAAGTAAGTTTATTAACGATTTTGCTTTTCAAAAGACAAAGAACACATTGATAATATTGAATTCGTAATTGCAGCAATGCGTAATAGGATGTCAATGTAAAAAGGGTTACCAGTTACGAAAAGACGGATGTTGCGTGCTACCACAGGACTGCTGAATGATTTTATTTGATGTCTATTGTATAACTTTATCATGTTAAAGAATAATAAAAGTCTTTTAAATGCGTAGTTATATGTTTCTTTAATATACACTCATTTCCTTAACAATGGTAAGGTAATCCCAAGTAAAAAATCTTATATATAATCATATATAAGCACATATAAGTAACTTATATACAATTATATATAGAATTTGATTACATATAATCATATATTAAGTTTTTATATATGTATATTTGCAAGTGTATCGGTGTATGTTGGTGAGTAAGCGAGCACAGTGATTAGTGGGTGTGTATATATGTATGTTTAGATATTTTGTAATACATACCAAATATATATTTTAGTATATAATATTATCATATCTAATTAAATATTACCATATATAATTATACATTGTCATTAATAATCATGAAGAAGTAGGTGAAGTTACGTTTTAACTGAACGACGGACAAATTATATGTAATTACACATAAATATATACAATCGTGTAGAATTATTTATGACTTTGTATGGTCATATATGATCATATATTTTTATAAAGCTAGATTTTCAAGAACATATTCCCTGGTAGAAATTTATCCCGTCCACTTTATAGATCTATGTAGAATAATCTCGTGCTGTATAGATATATGTAGGCAAACTAGATAGTTACTATAAAAGCGTGTAACGGTCGACAATTCTAGTTACCCATATTATTTGCCCCGATAAAACTAGATAAGCAACATTATGACAATAACAACCACTTAAAGGTTATGTTTTAAGAAACAGAAGCATAATCTATTATGCTTATTATGTATTATTTTGATTTAAAGGTATTTACTTGTTATTGATCACCTATTACCAATGTAAGTAAATGTAAATAACCTCTAAAGTGTAAGGTTATCAAATTTTAGATGCATCGAGTTTTTGTATTTAAGAACTCAATAACAATATTATGTTACACATATATATTAAACAATCAAAATAAGAAAATAATCTGAATATCCAAATAACTATATGAAGTATTAGATCATATATTTACTTTGTTTATGTAAAATTAGTTGCCTTACATTTGATTATGTTCCATCCTAAATACAGGCTTGGTTTCAAAACCTGTATGGTTTATGCAAGGAAAACTATTTTCACACACATTTATTATCAACTGATTAATTTTCTATTTTTAAAAAGAAATAATGTATTTGAGTTATTATATATATGTTCTATTATACATATATATTATATATATGTTCTATTTTTGTATTTCCTACTATGATTAATTTATAATCAAACACTTTCATTTGACATCTATGGCCAGTTAAAACATAGTAATTTGTTACTTATAAAAAAAATTATCGTCTACATGTGTTCGACTAATGTGTTTGTCTTTGAAAATATTGTCACGGATGAGCAGTTTATGTATTATAAAAACTCACGTATGGATACAAAATTATTTGTAGTTCTGAAATTAAAATTCTAGTTTTTAAATAACATTATTTTGTGATCACTGTTTTTATATGCAAGGAACATTGTTTCTAAATTTTCAATTCTTAGGTTAGATATGCTTTCTGACTACTTTTATATGTAAATAGTATGAATAGAACTGTAGATCTTATTATTATAATTGAAAACTTGCATTTTAAGCTTTTTTAACATTAATTTTTACAATAAAAGTTCTGTTCAATAAATAATATATAACCTCACAGATTTTATACGTACATATTATTATTGAGAAAACTATGTAGATCTGTGTGGATTTATCGAGTTTTTTACACTCTAGTACTATCTAGTTTGCCTATAAAGGCCGTTATAGCGAATGTGGGCGCCACGATAAGATTTCTACTAGGGTTAGTTCCAAAGAAAATTAAATTAAATTAAAATTTGACTGCTTATTTCTTAGGTAATATTTAACTAATCAAAGCTATCTTTTTCTTTTTTTAACAAAGATTTGAATTCAAAAATTGTTTGAAAAAAAATATAAACTCAAATATATTGAAAAATAAAAGTACTTATGATCTGGAAGAATTGATCTCAAAGAATTCTGCCAAGAGATAGTTAAAATCAGAGTTAGGTACTAACTAGTTGAAAAGTTACAAGTTATATTCAAAAGTTAAAAAGTTGGTCACTTTTAACTTAACTTAGTTACTTTTTGCAACCACCTAACTTTTAACTTAACTAGTTAGTTATTTAACATTTCAACTTTCTTTATAAGTTAATTGTACATTAGTACATTAAAAACGCGCCCAGAAAAGTCCGTTGATATTATATATACAATAATTAATAAAACGACACTAAAAAATCGATGTTTTTATAATAATTTATTTTAACTACGGTGATATTTTTTATTTTAAGTTTGAGTTAAATCAACTACTTAAATTTCTCCATTCTAAACTTTATAATAAAAATGTTTAAAGATATATATATATATATATATATATATATATATATATATATATATATATATATATATATATATATATATATATATGTTGATTTACAGATCTCTTATTAATGTTTTACTTAAAACCACACGGGCATCCATTGACGTTCCATGGACATCCATAGACATCTTCCCTAATGAAACACTAATTACTAAAATTTTGGATGTCATGATGATTACAAGGATTTAATTTTCTTTTGAACTAATATGTCCTTGAAAATCTAGATTTATAAAAATCATATATGATCATACACAGTCCGAGTAAAAAAATCTTACATATAATCATATATAATCATATATAAGTAAGTTATATACATTTGTACATAGAATAACTTTATATATAATCATATATGCTTATATATAATTATATATACTTGTATGTAAATATTAAATTAAATAAATTAATAATACAATAATTAAATTATGCAAATTGAACATAAAAAATAGTTTTTATTGAAGATTAGCAATGTTTTATGCATTTCTTATTACCAAAAATGATTAAAAAGAAAAAAAAATTTGCCCGCGTGGGATTTGAACCCAAAATCTTTGAGTTATGAAGCCATTACCTTAACCACTACCCCAACAGCTCTTGTTATGAAAGTAGTATCCGAAGTGTACTATAAGGTATATTGGTAGGCAAATCATATATAGTCGAGTATACTTATATACAATTATATATAAATGGACTTAGAACATTTTACTTCACAAAAGTAAAATAGAGTTGGTAGTAAAAAGTAATATATGGTTGTACAGTAAAAGTTCAGGCACGATTGAAAGACGGGCCTGAGCGTAACGCACTTAGTCTTGGTGATTATGGTGGCTGATGACGCGGTCCAGGTACTGCGTTCCGTAGGCTTTGGTGTCTAGCTATAACTACTGGTGGGAGACGGTATTCAGGTGGTTATAGGTGCCGATGACGAGAACAAGGTAGCGCGCACCGTAGCTTTTTGTGTCTACATATACGTACTGGTCGAGGAAGGTGTCCAGGTGATTATGTTGGCCCATGACGAGGTCTAGATAATGCGCTCCGTAGTTTTTCGTGTCTAGCTATAACTACTGGTCAGAGACGGTGTCCAGGTGGTTATGGTGGCCGATGACGAGGTCTAGATAATGCGCTCCATAGTTTTTGATGTCGACATATACGTACTGGTCGAAGAAGGTGTCCAGGTGGTTATGGTGGTCGATGACGAGGTCTAGGTAGCGCGCTCCGTAGTTTCTTGTGTGTAGACGTAGGTACTGTTCGGTGAAGACGTTCAGGTGGTTATAATCGCCGATGACCAGATCTAGGTAGTGCGCTCCATAGTTTTTGGTATTTAGCTATAACTACTGGTCGGAGACGGTATCCAGGTGGTTATGGTGGCCGATGACGGTCTAAGTAATGCGCTCCGTAGTTTTCTATGTCTACATGCACGTACTGGTCGGAGAAGGCGTTCAGGTGGTTATAATAGTCAATGTCGAGGTCTAGGTAGTGCGCTTCGTAGTTTTTAATGTCTATATATATGTACTTGTCGGAAGAGGCATCCAAGTGATTTGGTTGTCGATTACGAGTCTAGGTAGCGCACTCCGTAGTTTTTTGTGTCTATATGAACATACTTCTCGAAGAAGGCGTCGAAGTAATTATAGCGGTCGATGACGATACCTATATGTCTGACCTATACCTACATCTAGACACCAAAAACTGCGGAGCGCACTACCTAAACCTCGGCATTGGTCACCATAACGACCTGGACTCCTACTCCGATCGGTTATGCATTAAGAAATAGTTTAGGAACACTTGAAAATTTAATATGTACTTATATATAAACCCATCGTAAAAGTAAACTATTTTATATGTAACTGTATCCGAACCTATATAATCATATATAATTAAATATACCGTTCATCAAACCGACTGCAATAGTAAAAAAACTTTTATATGTAATTGTATATAGTTATATATTGAATATAACAGTTTATATATAAACATATATAGTTGTATAAAAGAACATACAATCATATACAGTTATATATACATATATATAGTTATATATAAAATCTTCACGATTCATGCTTTTCACTATCTCTTGGATAAATTCTTTGCCCAGATCATGAGGACTTTTATATTTCATGATATTTGAGTTTATATTTTTTTTTCAAATAATTATTGAATTAAAATCTTTATTAAAAAAAGAAAAGAATAGCTTAGATTAGTTAAAAATTACCTAAGAAATAAGCAATCAAATTTTAATTCTATTTAATTTTCTTTGACCATACACTCATAAATGTATCTATACGATTGTATATATTTATGTGTAATTATATATAACAATATTTAATTAGATATGATAATATGTCATCATATATGACGATGTATAATTTCATAAGATTATTATATACTAAAATATATATTTGGTATGTATTACAAAATAAACAAACATACATATGTACACACCCACTAATTACCGTGCACGTTTACTCACCAACATACACCTACACACTTGCAAATATACACATATGAAACTTAATATATGATTATATATAATCAAATTCTATATAAAATTGTATATACGTTACATGTGATTACATATGATTATATTGTTACGACCGGGTTCCCAGTAGTTAAATGAAAACTCATTATTTATAAAAGGGAACGCAAAACTCAGACTTTATTCGTATAACCAAATAAAATTGTAAACACAACTATTATCGTTAACTGTCAACATCAGAATACTGTTTTTCGGGGTTACGAGTCAAGCGCGGCGATTCATGCTGTTCGAATCGCATGCTTGGCTCGATCTGAACAATATATAAACAAATTTTACTCTGGATTACCTTACCATTGTTTAGGAAATGAGTGTATATTAAAGAAACATATAACTACGTATTTAAAAGACTTTTATTATTCTTTGACGTGATAAAGTTATACAATAGCGACATCAAATAAAATCATTCAGCAATCTTTTGGCAGCACGCAACATCCGTCTTTGCGCAACTGGTAACCCTTATTGCATTGACATCCTACTACGCATTGCTGCAATTACGAATTTAATATTAGCGATTTATTCTTTTTCTTTTGAATGGCAACATCGTTAATAAACTTACTCTTGTGCAAACGGTTGGCGGTTTTTCGTTACATCTTATGGGACACGCCGTGCCACACGATGTCCATGTTTGATTATCAGGACAACATCTACATGGCCGTATGATGGGTCGTCCAGGATTTACAACCTGTCCATCTATACAAATATGTTTTATTAATAAGATCTTGAATTACTGATTTATTTGAATTTTATATATAAACTGGTGCTTCGCGCGCCAACCCTCGCATTTTTACATAATACATACATTTTCGTAAGCGTTAACAGAATCATAAAATATCGTAATTAATGAAATAATGAAAAATCGCATGTTCAACCCAACGTTAAAAATAACTTTGAACATTATAATATAATATAATAAAATATAATAAAACATTTAAAGGATACTTTGGGTCTTCCAGGTTCTACAGATTTTCCATTTATACCAATACGTTTTATTAGTAAGATCTTGAATTACTTATTCATTTGAATTTTATATTATAAATAAACAAATAAATAAATAAATAGATAAATAAATCAATAAGTCTCTTACCGATAATAATTATACCGATACTAATGCACAATAAAAGACTAACTGCAAAAAGCTTGATCATTTTGATGTCGATGTCTGGAAGCAACTAAATGAGGTCGGCTTGTTAAATCTTTTATACCCAAAATTCGTTCTTTATTAGCATGAATAATATTTTGAATATATGTTTAAAGGATTGATAAAAAGCCGCCTGTAATATACGATATAAAGATAAAAATATGTTAATTTTGTATTATTTTTGTATTCTTCCTGCATTGTTCATTTTTTTATTAGCTCATGAGGAAAATTGATGACCAACCCATTTCTTTCCTTGAGAAAGTCTTTTTTGCCCTCTAAATGCGGGTAAAATAATATATTGTGCATCCAGGGTAGAAAGTAGGCGATTACCGCAAGTGCGTATTGCAGGCCAAGTCAAGGCTACCCAAGTGTCCCACAGCGAGCCGAGGAACATCGAGGGGTGACGAGGAAGGGCTGCAAGTAGCATGAGCGTTAGTCGCCTACCATCCGTGGTACACACACATTCTTTTTGTCGTACCTGTACTGCTAGGATGATTTTTCATGCATACATAAAGCGATCGGAAAGTGCGTTCTTTACCGCCCTAGAGCGTAAAATACTCACTTTTCGCCCGCTTCATATTTGCACGAAAAATCATCCTTTCAGCACGAGATAATCTATATGTGAGAAAAAGGTAAATTTGCGAGAATCATATGCTATTTTTATCCCGATTTTCAGGTCAATAAAGTGGCCACTGTGGTTGAGTCGGGAATAAAAAATAAAATGGCACAAAAATTTTTCTGAATGTTGTACATTTTAATTGAATTTTCATCATACGTTTTCGATATATATATAACAGTTATTAAAAAAGACACGTCTTTTGTTTATAACAAACGAAGAAGTTCCAGTCGGAAAAGACAGGTAATTTTATGACTTTTAAATTCATGCATTTTCACTGGATTAACGATATTATTTCTAACATACCAAAGAACTCGAAAAACTAAAACCCAAAAATCGAAAATCAGCTAAAAAACAAAAACGAATCCGAAAACCGATTTTTTTTTAATGTCGCTATATTTGTGCTCCCATATAGTGTTAATCAACGACGGGGGTCTGCGGTGTGTTTGTAAATAAAGCACATGCAATTTTTTCAGAGGTGCTTGTATCAATCGGCAGAGACTAGGATTTGAACCGAGTCACCGAAGAGGAAATCCGATACCCTATAGAGTATATATACCGACTGAGCCACCGTGGATGTAAAAATCGCCATGTTAATACGTTTTGTTAAATATTAATAGAAATTTAGAACACAATATTATTTTTCTTGTTTTCTTATATATATATTATTTTATGTACTTTCCTCCTAACTTAACATAATCAAAAGCTTCTCCAAATATATTAATAATTTTACATTTTAATAAAGACTGATATTAAAAAATTTTATTTTGTGTCACATTTACGAAAATATTTAATTTATGGAATAGTAAGTGGTCCCCTTCTGGTAAAAAAAATAAATAAATTGAGCCTTGAAACATTAAATTTGACCGCTGATTACTAGAGACATTGCTGCCCACATGTTTCTAACATTGTTTTTAAGTCTTGTGATAGAAAAAAAAGTTTTGCTAAAAACATGTCAGAAACATGTTTTGACATACTGCAAATCAATATACATCATTTTTAGAAAATGTCTGTATGAATGTGTGCGTGTGTGTGCGTGTATGCGTGCACGCATGTGTGTGTGTGTGTCTGTGTTTTATATGTGTGGGTAGGTGGGTGTGTGCGTGTGTGTGTGCGTGTGTGTTTGTGTGTGTGTGTTTTGTGTGTGTTTGTCTGTGTTTGTGTGTGTGTATGTTTCGGTGAGTGTGTATGGGTCCGTATGAATATGGATCAACATTACTCTGAATATACAGGGTGAATATTAATGTTTCGGGGCTCATTTTTTTTTATTTTCTTTAAGGACGGCGGATCAAAAAATTTCTTTCTGATTTTCGATGCGTTTCTGTTTTTTTAGCGATTTATCGATTTTTTATTTTTAATTTTTTGGGTTTTTCGAAATCACAGAAATAATATCTTTAATTGAGTGATAATGCGTTTGAAAGAGCATAAATTTAGCTATATTTTCCCACCCGAAATTTTGAATAAGCTATTTCCTTTGTTTAGTTATTCACGAAATCGTAATTTTTTTGTCTAACGGTTATATCTGTGAAATATAAAAAAGAAAATTTTGAAAAAAAATTGAGAGGACTAGTAGTATGGATAAAAATATTCTGTTAAATTTTTGAGACTTTATCTTTTTCTTTTGAAGGGAGAAAAATCTTTTTATAAAAAAATCGATTTTTATTCAGGTGCGAATACTGGAGTATATCGGTAGCATTTGATCCGGAACTCTCCAAAACGGTAGCTTTACTATCTCTTGAACGAATTCTTTGTCCAGATCACAACGACCTTTATACTTCAAGATATTTGAGGTTATGTATTTATTTTTTGACATTTTTTTATTCATTATATCTCGAAAATAACACTGTCATTTTTTATCAAACAGGGTTCATTTATTGAATTTTTGGATTTTTGAGTTTTAGTTTTTCGAGTTTTTTGGTATGTTAGAAATATTATGATCAATTTAAATCTGCGTATTTTGGATAGGCTCTTTCGCTTCTTTTGTTATACACGAAAAAAGTCGTATTTAGTTTAAACAGTTATATCTCAGAAATCTATGATGGCAAATCGTTCACAAAATTTTAGATGATTAGGAATTCAGTAAATCTACGTAGTAACATGGGGTTGCATTTAATTTGAATATATAAATAATTGTAATAAATTAAGTACAGAGAAAAAATTGATATGATAAGGATTATCACCTATCATTCTGTAATTTTAGTTAATAATTATCTTTTGTCAAACCATCAATGATAAGAAAAGCTCACCCTTTTTGAGCTGTTATTTAGAAAACGAAATAGCAATTTAAAATTATTATTAATTTATTAGAGCAAAGAATTTTATACTGAGACAATTAATTTAGTTTGAGGAAGCTAAGTGCCAATTAATTGGCAAGCGTCTCTTTGTACTATTACAAAGAAAAGAATCATAAATTTTCAAAATAATTCTTCACATAAAAATCAGTTCATAATTATAGAACAATCTTCTAAGAATTCTGTTAAGGGGGCTCTCTGATGAAAAATAAAATTTCCGTAGCTTTAATGCTAACAAAGAAATATTTACATGTCATGTTTATAATGATATCATCAATTGATACACACATTTAAAAAAAAATTATCAAATAATATTGAAGTTATTGAGAATAATAGGTTTATTTTAAGTATATTTCGGCTGTACGGTAAAAGTTGTTAGCGAACACAACAATTACATTTAGTAACCAAAAACTTTTTACCATACTATGTGTTCTTTAAAAATAATAAATATTTGTTGCTTAAAAATTGTTAAAAATAGTGTAAATTTGTTAATAGAATCATTTAATATGAGCTTTGTCATGAGTATTTACAAAATATTTCAGCTAACAAATCTTGGGAATACTTCAAAGAATGTATCCTAAAAGATTCATTAAGATTGGTTATTTTGGTATACGCCAACAACATTTTGAAGATTGAAAACTTAAATAATGAGAAAACAACAATTGATGAAAAATAATGAAAAATGAAGCTTTAATTTAATATACGTTAATGCAGAGTTACCAAAATTTAGTATGTTTATAAAAGTAAATAGAAAGCTTTTAAAAGAAAGCATAGATCATTTTTAACCTAAAAAACTAAAAAAGACTTTCTATTATTTAATTTTCAGAGCTTTTAAACGATCGAGATTAGGCAAAGTAACGTGAAATTGTAATAAATAGCGTTGACTAAACCATGAAACTTTTTAGCTTAAAATGTAAAATATCATTATATTGCTGTTGCTACCTGTTAAGGAAGAGTTGAACCAACTTTTGAAAGATAAAAGAATATTTGAAATTTTTCGAAAAATTCACCTCAGAGCCACCTTAATTTATTCTATCAGCTCAAATTAAGAATGCGATAATGATAATATTGATAATTTGTATTCTTAATAGCTTATTTTATTTTAATATTTCATAAATGTTATACCTCTCGTAGCTAAATTTTAATTTTGGAATACATGTGTTTTAAAGGCGGTCATTTTACAACACTAGCTTTGAATGACCTGTGTGGTAATGTAAGACAAGGTTTTACCGGTGAATTCCTGAAAGAAGCTGCCAACGGAGTCTACCGCGATCGTAGGCGCCAGGTTCATAAGTCAGGTGCTACCTGTGCTTATCAAGTCCGGTCCCTACATACGACCCGAACCGAATAGCTGTAGCATCATGGAGAAGGCAGCAGCCCCGGGGCAAGTGCACTTCCTGTCCGTCAACCTTCCTGCTCCAAGTACCTCCACACCCACAGCAGCAGTGGTATCTCGATATACTGAACCTGGGCATCGAATTTCCCCAACTCGTCGGTCTATTTGCTTCTCTCTGTTCTCAACCTCAGCCCAAGCCGAATCTCAGTATTTTGCTAATTGTTTTCTTTCTCGATTTTTTGTTTAATTGTTGATCCTGATGTCCTCAATCTTAGCTTATTTTGAATAATCCACGAAATTATTCTTCAATTTCAGTGCATATTACCTTATCATTGTTTAGGAAATGAGTGTATTAAAGAAACATATATAACTACATATTTAAAAGATTTGTATTGTTCTTTGACATAATAAAGTTATACAATAAGCGGCATAAAAAAAGTCATTCAACAATCTATTGGCAGCACGCAAGATCCGTCTTTTCTCAACTGGTAACCCTTAATGCATTGACATGGTTTTCCGCATTGCTACAAATGAGAATAAAATATTATCGATTTGTTCTTTGTCTTTTAAATAACAAAGTCATTGGTAAACTTACTAATGTGCAATAGGTTGGTGGCTTTTCGTTACATTTTATTGGACACGCCGTGCCACACAATATCCATGTCTGATTAGCAGGACAACATTTGTTGGGCACTGTGGATTCTCCAGGTTCTACAGATTTTCCATCTATTCAAAAATATTGTATTAGTAATATCTTGGTCCACTTATTTATTTCAATTTTAACTGGAAATATTTGATGAGTACCCTGGTAGAAATCTAAGCTGGTTTTTAGCCAGATATTAGCTAGATTTTCTAAGTCTGCTTTAATTCTGGTTAAGGAATTAGATAGAAATCAGTTAAAAACGACATGTTTTTAGCTAATTTCTAGCTATAATCAGCTTAATTTTATAGTTAATATGAAATTGATAAAATAAGTAATTTATATATTGATTAATAATGTAAATAATAATAATTTAATAAAATTCGAAATAATAAGTACTTGTAATCATTCTGTATCAAGTATTTATTAAACTGGAGTTTAAAATGTACATTAAATTTCTAGTAGTATTGAAGGTCAAGTTGTTTGTTTAGATAATTACGTATGCGTCTAAAAAGTATTATTTACGTAAAAAGTGTCAAACTCCGAGAAAATTGAAGTGTCTTTATCAACGAAATGCATGTTATAAATAATATAAAACATGTTGACATCATAAATAGTGGACTTTAAGAACAATCTTAGACACAGAATCATATATAAGTTTTGAAGAATTTTTGAAGAAACGATAATTGGTGAACAAATATTTGTAACTTTACAATAAAGTTTTATTTACAAAAAATTTTATTACAAAAAAAAATTATTTGTTACATCAATCACAAAATTTTTGTTGATTACGGTATAACTAATTTTCGGGAGAGTAATAATAATTGATTATCAAATACTTTTAATATTACATTCGCACATATGTATATGTTCGTTAATAGTTAATTGTTGTAATAATATTTATATTGGTGTCATACTATATTGAACATTCAATAAAGTAGGTAAATTATTAAAAACTAATAAATCGTAGAAGCAAAATATAAATAGGTTAGATTTGCAGTCAAAATTTGTATTTGTTTAAAGCATTCACTTAACCAGATTCTAGCCAGATATTAGCTATAATCTGTATTATTGATAGCTTATGAATCTGGTTAATAATTAATAAGCTAACTTTTTACCAGGGTAATAAATAAATAAATAAATTAGTCACTTACCGATAATAATCATACTGATACTAATGAACAATAAAAGACAAAATGCAAAAAGTTTGATCATATTGATGGCAATTTCTGGAAGCAACTAAGTCAGCGTCGGCTTGTTAAATCTTTGATACCCAATTTTCTTTGTTTAGTAACACGAATAATATTTTCAATGTATAAATAGCGGATAAAGAGATGTCTACAGTATGTGCTATAAAGATAAAAATATGTTTTTCTTGTCATATCTTTATATAGTGTTCAATTTTGTATTATTTGTACGTCTTTTCCTGCATTGTTTATTTTGTTGAACTCCTAAAAAATCCATCTTGATACGCATTAAAAAACTAAGAATAATAATAATAATTAATACAAAACAGTGAAAAACCGCTGTCAATTCATTAACACTTAGCTTCCTCAAACTATATTAATCGTTCTAATATTAATTTCTTTATCCAAATACATTAATTTCAATTGCTGGATTCAAAGAAGAATTCGAAGAACAGATCAAGCGAGCATCAGACAAGGCAGCATCAGTTACAACGGTATTAAGAAGGATTATAGCCAAAGTAGGCGGGTAGACCGAGAGCAAACAAACGCGGCATCCTAAAGGCGGTGACTCATTCGATTCTTTTGTATGGTGCAGATATATGGACCGACGTACTAGAATTTGAGGTCACTAGAAAACGTATGGCTACAGTTCAGCGGACAGGGGTGCTGATAATAGCGAGCTCACGGTTTCAGAAACAGCGGTCTTGGTTGTGGCAGGGGTGATTCCAATCGACCTGCTTGCCAAAGAGCGAAAGAGAATATACGAGAGACAATCACCAGACGATAGACAGCAAATGAAAAATGAGGAAAGTGAAACAAAGATCGAGAACTGGCAAAGAGCGACAGCATGGGAATGTCAACTACTGCGTAACGCAGTTCCTCGCCGGATATGGGTACTTCCGAACTTACCTCAGACACATGAGAAACGTGAGAAATGCAAAGTGCCTGCATTGCGGACATGTAAAGCACGATGCGGAACACCTGTTGTTCGACCGTGACCGCTGGACTGACGAAAGAACCGAGCTGGAGACAAGAACAGGACGAATTACTCTGAAAAACATTGTCGGGTTAATGCTGAATGACAAGAAAAGCTGGGAAGAAATCGTTGCCTACATTGAAAAAGTAATACGACAGAAGAAACGTAAAAACTTATTGGACGACATCAGGATTATCGAATAAGGAACAATGTGTAAAACTGTGAATAACGTTGTGACGAAGCGAAGACAACGACCTTGAAGTAATGCGAAAGCGGTTTCTGAGTGACACTTCTACAAAAAAAGAGGTGAATGAATGGAGGTGGAGGTTTAGTGGCTATTGTAGACGCAGTGTTTGCGGTTCCCGATCAAGTTAACCGGAAGCACTCCGCCATCAAAGTCTCACATGCGAAAGGGTGTCGCATCGCCCTCCTATGGTTCGTAAACAGAATTATTTAACTCCCCGGATAAAACAGACCATTGTTTACGAAATGAGTGTATATTAAAGTAACGCATAACTACGTATTTAAAAAACTTTTATTGTTCTTTGACATAATAAAGTTATACAATAAGCTGCATCAAATAAAATCATTCAGCAGTCTTGTGGCAGCACGCAAGCACCGTTTGGTTCCAAATAGTAACCCTTGATACATTGACATCCTTGTAAGCATTGCTACAAATACGAATTCAATATTATAGATTTGTTCCTATTCTTTTGAATAGCAAAATCGTTGATTAACTTACTAATGTGCAATATTTTGGTGGCTTTTCGTGGCATCTTAGTGGACACGCCGTGCCACACAATGTCCATGTCCTATTTCTAGCATTACAACATGTGCAGGGAACTGCTGGATCTCCAGCTTCTACAGATTTTACATCTATAACAAAACATTTTATTAGCAAGAGCTTGATCTACTTATTTGTTGAACGTTAACTATTAATAAATAAACCATAAAATAAATAAATAAAAATAAAAGTCACTTACCGATAATAAGTATACCGATACTAATGCCCAATAAAAGGCAAAATGCAAAAAGTTTGATCATTTTGATGACGATGTTTGTAAGCAACTAAGTGACTGTTGGTTTATTAAATGTTTTATATCCAATCTTCGTTGTTTATTTGCATGAGTAATATTTTTAGGTTTTGAATGAGGAATAAAAAGATGTCTGTAATAAACGCTATAAAGATAAAAATATTGCTTCCTCATTGGGATTTAAAGTGTCATGACCAAAGCTAAGCAGTTATGACAACTTCTTCTTTTCTTAATAAGCATACACAACAGATGTATTTTAAAACTAATTATATATATCAATTGTACTAAAAAAGTGATTCCAACGGTTTTTTATGTAATAGTGCAGGAATAAAAAGGTGATAAAGTTATTATCTCTATTTGAACTGACTCCACTATTTTTAAATAAAACATATTTTTATAACACTTTTTAAACTACAATATAATTAAAAGTTATCATAAAATTATTTTTCTACTATCGTGCGTAAAGTAGGCCTTTTTTCATCATTTTCTGTGCGTAAAGTGTACTTTTTTAACACTGTGCGTGAAGTAATGCGTAAAGTTGTGCGTGAAGTAAAAACCGTGCGTAAAGCAAAATCCGTGCGAGAAGTAGTGCGTGAAGTAAAAACTGTGTGTGAAGTAGTGCGTGAAGTAGATTGTAAAGTAAAACCTGTACGTGAAGTAATGCGTGAAGCAGTGTGTGAAACAGTGCGTGAGACAGTGCGTGAAGTAAAAGTCTTTTAAAGTACTATTCCTTTACAGATTCTGAAATTGTAAAACATGCAGAATTTTTTACATAATTAATTTTTAAATTCATCCGTTCAATATGCTTAATCGTTTGAGGCTTATCGTTTCTTTAAAGGAACGCCACTTTTTTCGTTTTTCTTTAATTTACATGTGATAAACTTAAAATTCTTAAGTGATTTTATCCCAAATATGGAAACCGAAAAATCTAAAAAAAATTGAAAAAAAAACTATTATTGCAAAAAATTGTTTAAGCGGTGATATCTGAGAAATAGAAGATGGACAATTTTTTTTTAAATATGATGTGATTAGGAATATGGAGAAGAATATTCGTTAAAATAATTGATTCTTGATCTTTCTCTTTTACCGAGAAAAAAAATGTAATAAAAATTAATAATGTAATCAATGTTATTGATCTTAAATTTTTCAAGAAGGTAGCTTTTTACTATCTCTTTTCTTAGTTTTTTGCCCAGATCAGAACGATGCATCGATTCGTATTTGTTTTATAACGATTATTCTATTTTACGATATTCTGAAATTGATAAGTTAAATTATTTGTGCTAGAAATAATATGTTTCATTTTGTGTAAATGCATTTGAAGGAGCTTAAAATTACGCACCTGCTTCAACCCGAAATTCTTTATAAGCTTTGAGATAAGTTTTGTTTTGTTTTTACGTTTTCTTCCTTATATGTTCAATTTATGATTCAACACATTATGAGGAAAATTTATATTATTTCAAGTATTTGCTGATTGTAAACATTAGCATCATGATTCATGTAAGTAATTACTGCTTCATATGGGCTCCTGAATTGCGCACGCGTTATAAATAAAAAAAACAATATAAATTCTTGTATAACTAAAGTAACAATATAACTCTTATGTAAAGGATAAAATCTACTTCGCACCCACAGTAGCGAGATCTCGAGATAGACTTTTTGCTAGCTCACCTTCTACATGTACCTGTGGCAATTGAGGCGACAATTTCTATTAGTCCGGGCGGAATTGGCGCACGAGTGTGGAAAACTATTGCCATTAAATATTTTGTGCAATATTGTTCAGGCAGTTCCACTAAACATAAAAATGCATGTTGCCAGCAGGTGACCTGGTCAGATATTGTTTAAACAAATAGTTTCTATACAATTAATGAATCTTTATATTAAGAAATAACTTAACTTAAAAGAATATAGAGAAAATAAGTAATAATAAAAATGTTTTGACGGTAAAAAGGCCTTTTCCCCACACCTGAACTGAAAGTACCACTTTTCCTCCTGGGCGCTTGGAGAGAAATGTATATTTTCAGTGCTGATGTGAGGAAAAATAGTATACGCACTATGGGAGGTAAAATGGTGACCCCGTAGCACATGTTTGCCACCTACGCCTTCGATTCGGGTGGCAATTTACACGTGCTATGGACTCGTCAATTATTTACCTCCCTCGATGCGTAATACTATGTTTTAACTGTATTCATCAAATTAAAACTAAGAATAATAAAAAAATGTTTTTTAGCGATCTAATAAAATATTTTTACAGATATTCATATTACAGCTGCATAGAGGTACACAAGTAATCTTATTGCTTTCTCAAAGAAAAAGCTTCGTAACGATGAAAATTTTCAGATTAGAGATGTCTATAAATTTTGATATTTTTGGGGATTCTGAGGAAGAAAAAATTGTTTTTAAAAAATGTTCGGCTGTATGTATATATGTATACATGTATGTATATATGTATACATGTATGTATATATGTATACATGTATGTATATATGTATACATGTATGTATATATGTATACATGTATGTATATATGTATACATGTATGTATATATGTATACATGTATGTATATATGTATACATGTATGTATATATGTATACATGTATGTATATATGTATACATGTATGTATATATGTATACATGTATGTATATATGTATACATGTATGTATATATGTATACATGTATGTATATATGTATACATGTATGTATATATGTATACATGTATGTATATATGTATGAATCACTTCATATATTTATATATTACAAAACACTGCAAGTGTCCAGGCGTACACGCTAAGCGCCAGCTGACCGACCGTACACAGTTGGTGAACTTAGTGAGTGCGCTGACGGTGCGCGCGCATAATTAATAATTAAAAAACAAATATTCAAAATTTAAAATATCGAAACTTTTCTTCCTCGATATTGTTATTAAACACAGTATGCCAAAAGTCGCAATTTAAATGGATTTTTAAAGCGTTAAAAATCGCCTTTTTTACATATTTTATGATTTTTAAAAAATCTTAACTCGAAAAACAATGACTTTAGAGATAAAGTTCATACAACATTTTTTGTTTCTAATGAACAAAAAAATCTAAAAAAATTGGTCCAACTACATTTTTTCTTGCAATTTGTTTGAAAATTATTTGTTTAAACACTATGTGACCAGGTTACCGGATAGCAACATGCATTTTTATGCTTAGTGGGACCTCCTGAACAATATTGCACACAAAAATTCAATGGGAATAGTTTTTCACACTGAGGCGTCAATTCCGCCCGGACATATATTTTTCTCTCTACTTAGCACCGGCCTAGTCTAGATCTTAATATCTCGCACTTGATGGTCCTGATGGAGCTTAATGTAGATCTCTACTGATTTTTGTAAATCTTTTAATTTTGTTTGTTTTACCAAAAAAATTGTTAATGGTATTAAATAAGAAAACTGTTTTATCAGCGTAGACCTTCACTAGTGGAAACTAAAACCCAAATATTAGAAAACCACTAAAAAACGAAAACGAATCCAAAAAATAAAGTAATTATTACTGTGCCCCCTTTGTATGATAAAAACAAATATGAGCCCTGAAACATTATATTTTAAACAAAAGAATTATTTAAAACAAACACACATTCATACAGACATCTCTACAGACATTCTCTAAAAATAGTTTATTTTGATTTAATCATTACAAAGCTTTCTCTGTGAGGAAGCAAAAATTTGCTTATTTCGCTTCATCAAATCGAATGCTGATAAGAAAAAAAAAGTTTTTGAAAAAACAGGTTATAAACATGTTTTGGAAAATTCTTAATCTGCCTGTGTAGAAAAAAAGTATGGAAGAAGTCTGACAAATGTCTGGCTTAGAATGTCTTGCAATAGTCTGACTATGAGTTGCAAAAACTTCATATAAATATAAATTATTTTCTTTCAGTTTAAAATATTTTTTATTTGTAAAAAATGCCTTTAAAAAAATATAAATAATAGCACCTTCTCAACACCATTAGATAACAGGTAAAGCACATCTGTAAAATATGCTATGAAAATTTTTGTCCAATTATTCTTAAAGTCGAATGTTAAAAGTTCGTGACAGCAATGCACGTGGATGATAACGACCAAAACAAATATAAATGACAACGCGCGAATCGAATGCAGCTTTTAGTTTTGAATAATAATTTTTCACTTTAAATTTCAGTCCCCTTCTTCTCGCTCTTCTTTTTTTGCCGAATAAAAGTCAGCCATGAATTACGTAGGAAATACATCTGACCTTTCAAGGTGTTTTGCATATTTCGTATTATTGCATTGCATTTTTCACGCGTCTCGTAAAACGTATGAATTTCAAAATTTCACTTGGAAATTGCATTTTGTGCTATTGTTCGATATTTGATATAAGTTTAATATTACGGAGAAAAATGCTGGTAATTAAATTCTGTGAAAGAAGAAACAAGGATTATTTTTAAGTAAAGTAACGTATACAAATAAAAAATTATACAAAAGAATATTACCGCAATTTTTAATTAATTTTGTGTTTATGAAAAAACGTTTTTCTCTGGAAAAATTAAATTTTAAATTGTACTTCTTTATAATGTAAATTTTGAATGTCCATAAATATTTAGGGCCTTGTTAATTCAAAAGCTTCACCTAAGTTTATTATACTCAACACATTTCAATGAGCCGTAGTACATTACTATGCAATATTAGAAACATTCTCGCTAAAATAAGATTATAATATGAAAATAGATTTCATTTTTTTTGCACAGTTGAGCTACCGTTGCGAGTATAAAATATTATACCTACATATTTAAAATAGGTACGGTCGTGCGTAACATTAACCTCGACCAACTCGACAGGGTTATTTTCTACTTGACGCCATACATAAATTAAGGTGAAAAAAACTTGCTGAAAAATAAATCTTTCAACAACTTTTAACGCAATTACTATACTGTAAATTCCGAAAAATGTAGTGAAATTTTGTGGATAAACTAAAAAATCAAAATAAATCTTTGATAGTTTATATTGTACATACCCGAAGTAGTATGATATCATTTTTTAATTTTTTTATAATATGGCGACGCTGAAACAGAAAATTAAATATTTTGAAAAATATAAGAAAGTTAATACTGTTTTATTAATTTTTAATTTTTTAATTTTTATATTATTCTCTTAATTTACTTTTTTAATGATTTATAACTTTATTATTTTACTGTCCGCCTCCCTCACACCTTCCCCAATCCCCCGGTGGAGGCTTCGCCCCCTGCGTCCCTAGACCCGCTCTCCTCCCCACTTGTTCCTTTCTACACCCACCTTCACTTTAATCATTTGTTAGTGACGAATTTTGATTGGCTTCAAAATCGTATTTTTGGTCAATATAAATTTTCTATTATCTCTAGTTGAACTTTGCGCATCTTGTTTGAAAAAATAGTATACGCAATACTTGTGCGTAGGTGATTCTCGCACTTGTTGCGCAATGTACTATTATTAACCGCTACGAGCTAGCATAATTCTAATTCTCACCTGAATATAAGGGGATCCATATTGATGATGGACGACTTAATACTTTCCGAAATGAACCGAAAGGTCAAGCCATAAAGGCAATAAACACAATAGTTACAATGATATAAAGTTAGAAAATAATTACAAAATCTTAAAAATGCGTTTCGCACCAGGCTATTGGGATTTAAAGTGTCATGGCCGAAGCAAAGCAGTAACAACACTTTCTTCTTCGTCAATAAGCATATAGAGCGGATGAATATAAAAACTAATTATGTAAAAATAGTCTACATGTTTTAAAGTTTCAGAAATTGCAAAAAAAATCATGTAATCAAAACTTTTAAATACTTTAATAAATGATTAGAAAATAGGTTAGATTTAAAAATACTAGAGTCACTTCAAATAGAGTTAATAACTTTGTCATCTTTTTATTCCTTCTCTATTACATATAAAACCTTTGCAACCACTTTTTTTAGTACAATTGTTAGTTATAATTAGTTTTAAGATTCATCCGTTGTGCTTGTTTATATAAGAAATAATAAATCGTCAAAACCGGCTTTGCTTTGGTCATGACGCCTTAAATCCCAATTAATCCAGTGGGCACGTCAGAAAGACACCGGATAAGACTTGCTATTGACGCGAAGGTGGGAAATTATAAACGGTATATTTATAGGAGTAGAAATAATAAATTATTAGTGGAATCCAAAAACTGACTTCCATCTAGCGACTAAAGGTTGAAATTATAAAAAAAGAATACCATGCCTTTTAAAATGTGTTGTTTTTTGGTATTTTAGTTCGTAGCGGTAAATAGAGTCTTTCTTTTGAGAAATTATATTAAATATATCCACGCAGAATAGAAAAAATGTATTGTTTTTTCAAGCATAATTTAACTGTTTTGTTATTCTTCCATGATTATGCATATATAAAAGGATTAATGGATTATCGTGATATAATTTAATTACGCTCATTATATCATTAGATATGAGCATTTATGTTCTTTACATTATTTATTTTGACGTCACTTTCATCTGGATAAGTGTGAATCCTCAACTAACTATAAAGCAAATGAAATTATAATTTAATTTTATTGACAAATTTTATTACCAAAGAGTACACAGCTGTAAAAAAGCCACTGCCAATTCATTGGCACTTAGCTTTCTCGAAATTTATAAATTGTTCCTATATGAAATTCTTTGATCTAATAAATTAATTGTAAAATGCTATATCTCTTTCTAATTAATATCTCAAGAAAGGTCTGCTGCTTTTTAACATATTTTTTTTACTAAAATGACAAAACTGTAGATAATAATCTTTACAGATTTATTAAAGAATTATTAATCATTAAATACTAATTATTAATATAAAAAATCACTTATTAAGGATTAAAATTTAAGAATAGTAATTAATATGAAGGATTTCAGAAAATACTTTTGGGACGAATGGCTAACCAGATTTATTATACACATATTATGTGTGTAATAAATATGTTTATCCATTCGTCCCAGAAGTATTTTCTGAAAATAATATACATATATACACACACACATATATATGTTACGTACAAAGTCCGATATCCTGCACTTTTGGAAATGCACAGAGATTTTGGTACCAAGCCCGATGTGAACGACCCGTTTTGTAGAAAGCCCGATGCATCAAACTTGGCACGAGAAATTCTTGTGCAGACTGCGAATTGCACGTTTGCCTTGTACAGTGTTGATTCTTGCATAGGACAAAATAAATAAATAGTTTACGTTACGCTAGTAAATATGTCAATCAGATATAAATAAAGTATTATATAGTGTCATAGGTAATATAAGGGAGAAATACTCGTGTATAATGTTCTTAGATCAAAAGTACAGTTAGTATCATCTCTACGTTGAGACTGTATGTACCCAATTCGTATATACTAATCAGTACTGAAAGTATTGACAATTTTAAAGGAAGTATTAAAGGCTGAAACTAGGGTGAAAATATTCGATGATTTTTAAAATGCATGAAAAATCATCGAATTTAAGCGTTAAAATTCATCGAATATTTATACATTTGTAATCACCGTCTTCAAATATTAATAACTTTGCATCAGAATAATATTTTTATACGAAACAAAGGTTAAATTACAGTTCTATCCGCCTACTTTGATTATCTTTTGGGTCAATATTTCTAGCATTAAAGCTTGCAGATTTATTGTCAAAAGAAGAGGTACATTTTTTAATTAAAATAAAGCATTCTTGAAGCAATATACCTGATATCTCGAGAACAATGACCAATTGTAAAAGATTACGGGCGCTGGGCTTTATTTTTAGATACCAGAAACCACCTCCTGAAGTTTGATAAAAAATCGTCTCTGACAGGGTGTGCACTCTCCTTGTTAGTAGCGTATAAAGCTTCTTTTATAAGTTTTTTTATTACATATCGTCAGGTGAGATGTAAATTCAGACACCTTCTATGCTTATATGTACAGTCAGACCTCGCGCACAGTCGGGACCGGCGCACCTGGGCACTGTCACTGCCGCGTCAGCCAACGGTGCGCGAGTTAGCAGTGCGCGAGGTCTGACTGTACACGGAATATATCTGGTTTTTACCTCCCACTAGACGATATACGAGTGACTGATCGAAATATTTATTAGTAAGATCAGCAACGAACATTGTTTTGATGAACTTATATATTACTTAAAATGTAAATAAATGTTTCTTTGTAATTTGTACATTTATTTTACGTATTATCGACATAATGAAAACCCATTGTTAAAAGAAAATGATGATTTCGTGAATGCTTATTCAAAATTTCGAGTTGGAAATGATAGGTAATTGTATGCTCTTTCAAAAGCATTGTCACTCAATCGATTATATTATTTCTAAGATATCAAAAAACCCAAAAAACTAAAACTCAAAAATCGATAAATAGCTAAAAAAACAAAAAAAAACATCAAAAACAAAAAAAAATATTTTTAGCTGCCTTCCTAAAAGAAAAATAAAAAAAATGAGCCCCGAAATATTAATTTTCACCGTGTATATTCAGAGTAATGTTGATCCACATCCATACACACACACACACACATACGCACGCACACAGACACACACGCATACACACGCACACGCACACACACACACACGCACACACAAACACACACACACATTTTCTAAAAATAGTGTATTTTGATTCCCAGTATCTCAAAGCATTTTTCAAACATGTTTTAAGCAAACCTTTTTTCTACCATTACAAAGCTTCCGGTATGAGGAAGCAACAATCGTTATTATTGATATATCATTATACAAGATTATTTAATTGATCAGCATTTTCAGACCGATATTGAGGGCCTGGATCGGATAGCTCGCCTAGCGCAGTATTGTCCGAAAGTGTGGAATTGAAATACAAACTGAAATAAAACAACAAATAAAAAGTATGCTGTTACACGTAGTGGAAAGATAGTATTTTGTGTACCAAGGGTGAAAAGTAGCCTTATTTGTCCGCGTGTGGTTTGCAGGAAGAGTCGAGGTGAGCAAGCACGAGCCGAAGGCGATTACTGCAATCATACAAGGGCTTTCGCGGCGAAAACTAACGCAATAATTCATGAACCCAAATTAACCATGCTTCGTAAACACATAACATAGCTCTTGAAACTTGTATTAGCTACTAAAAATGTAGTATCATCAGAAAGGTATCCGCATGTTTAGAGGGATACACATAAATTTAAAACCTACTTTACGCTTTTGGCTAGTATTATAATCATTTTCGTAAACCTTTGAATTGTGTTACTCTTTGTCGCAAACATCTGAATCGCGTTACTCTTCGTCGGAGGCATCCGAATCGCGTTACTCTTCGCAGCAAACGCTGAATCGAGATACTTTTTGTAGCGAATTGAAATGCGTTTTTCTTCGTATTGGACGTTGGTATAATCTAATGTCTTAATTCAAAGTAACTTACTTTTGTTCACCATATTGACGGAAACTTACGAAGACTAGCACATTTCAAACTGCTACAAAGTGTAGCATATTTCAATATTTGCCAAGAAGAGTAGCACATTTGGAAATCCGGAATGGCCATTTTTGATCGTCAACCATTTGAAGCAGAAATTTTTCTAAGTATTGCTCTTTTATGAAAGTTGATATATAATGATTTTTGGGGTCACTGATTACGAACCTGTTATCATATTTTCCAAAATTCAAAATGGCTGGTTCAATAATGTGAACAAAAGCGCCATTTCTCAAAAACGGCTAGATCGATTATTTTGATTTTAGTTGGTAAACAATCTAGAAACAATGAATTTTTGAAGCCAGAAAAGTTAGAGTGTAACCACCTTTGGGTTAAATCACGTTAAGCTCACCGTGACATCTAACGAAACTTAAACGTTTTTATCCGTCATTATAACGACAAAATCCTGTCCACTAAAAACTAAAGTACAGTTAAAAACCCGGCGCTCTCACAAAGCACTCCACTCTCCTCTCCAAATCCCCCAACACGCCATTCCAAAAAGCGCAAAAGCGCTCCACTCACCTCTCTCAAAAATTGAAATCCCCACCTCGAAGCACCTGCGCACCACTACCCCCGTTAAAAAAGCTAGCGCGAAAGCCTCCCTCTCTCTCTCTCCCCCAGAAACCAGAGATACAGACGTCGTCGTCGTAGTCGTCGTCGTCGTCGGATCACCGAAGTATAGATACGTTCTGGAACGCGTCGTCCCTCCAACCCCTTCCTCTTCCTCTCGACTTTCCACTCGGCGCCGGCGAGCACGTGTCGCGCACGCGCTCTGCTACCCCCGCGCAGCACGTGGCCACGGCCCAGCGGCCACCCGAGCGAGCGAGCGAGACAGAGAGCCACACGGATGGAAAACGGGAGGGAGGGCCGACCCACGAGGTAGCGCGCGCCACCCCCGGCGCCACCGCGAGCCCCGCCAGTAGTTGCACGCTGGCCGCTGCCACGAGCAGGTTATTCGGCGAGCGAGCGCCGCGCGGCCGTACTTTCCGAGCGCACGCACCGGAATAACGAGAAGTGGAAGGAGGAGGAGGAGGAGGAAGCCGATTTTTCTTGGATCCTGCGAGCACACGCGTTTCGACTCGCGCGAGAAAATCGCATGTATCGACCGGGCTGTATCGCCGTGGCCATTGATTTGCTGCTGCCTCGCGTCACGTTCCACGCGACGAACCGGTAAGTCTGCTGCTTGGCTCTTTCGGTGGGATCCTTTTTCACCGATATACGCACGCTCTCCTGCTAGGAATCGCATGCGTGCACGCGTTACGCCGATGCGCACGCGTTACGCCGTGCTTTGTTTACATTCTGCAGCTGGGGTGCTTAGACCACTGCGTTGGAGATTAGAGAGTGATTCGAAGGAATTGTTAATGAATTTAGGGAATGCATTGGGGGAAGAGACACGAGTTTGCTAAAAGAGAAAGGGTGAGAGAGCGAAATTAGCATAGTCGCGGATTAACGCGACTTTTACGATTGGTTCAAAGGGGGACAGATGCCTCATTATAAAATCAGCGAATGCAACGATCGTAAAGTGGACGCTCGGAGAGCCGTAAATAACAATGTGGACGGGCTCGCGCACTCGAGTGCATCGCAACGAGCGCGAGCGCCACTCGAACTTTAATTACCGCGAGCGCTGGTTTGTTCTCGTATAAAAGAAAAGCCCTCGATGTTGCGCTTAATTCGGGGCTTTACACTTTTTTTCTTCTCCCCTCTCGCAAGCGGCGAAGAATTCGCTGACGCCGGCTGAACTCAAGAAATCGCGAGGCATTCGGGTCCCATTTTCTCCGCGCTGACCCAAATAATCGAGAGCTAAGAGAGTCGCCGGCGCGCCGCGCTGCGCGACGCGATGAATTTCCAGCTTTTCGCGAGGATCAGCATTTAAATCAAAATTGCTGCGCGGCGCACGGAGAGACGTCTTTGTAATAAAAAACTTTGTAAACAAATGGCAAATTATGGAGATGGCTTGAGGAACGACGAGCTCGCCGACTTTCTTTCTGTCTCTCTTGCTCTCTCCGTGCGATATCGGTTCCAGACACTGAGCCCGTGAGCCGGCGCAAGGCCACGGAGAAAAAACGAGAGAGACGGAGAGAAAGAGTTAGAAAGAGAGAGAGAGATGGAAGGGGTTGAAGAGCGAGGCGCTGCGGGAGAGGGAGAAAGACAGTAGCGCGGCGTTGGAGGGACGAAGAAGAAGTGGAAGGGAGAGTGGGAGGGGATTCCCTTATTCGAGCCTCCGTCCTACGAGCGAGAGAACAGCACAGCCCGGAGAGAATAAAAAGACTGCGATCACGCGAAGATGCTTCGGGGGGGAACCGAGGTTATAAATCACGAGAGGGTCGCGCGTAGGAGACAATGAGAAAAATGCCCCTATGATCCCCCCCACCCCACCCCCCCCCCCCCCCCTCGGATGAAAGCATAGAGCCCATAGAAACGATGAAAATAAAAAGTGGTGCAAAAAAAGTGCGCGCAATCAATACTTTGAGGATAAAGCTTGGCAGTTTTCATTTATATTTATACACAGAGAGAATATTCTAATAAAAATTATATTGAAATTCAGGGTAAAAATTACCGTAAATAACTATAAAGCTGGGACACTCCTACTTTCTGGCACTTTTTACTGATATTTTATTATAAAAATTACCTCATTGACTACAAATTTTACCGTGCAGACTATAAATTTTACCGCACTGAATGGTAAAATTTGCCTGATTTGAGAAAAAGAAGACAGCTGATAAAGGAAACAACTGAGCGTGTACACATTTTAGGTTACCTCAAATATAAATGTGTATAAATGTACTTATTTAAGTATTAATGATACTGCTACAACAATTGAAAGAAAATTCATATTTTAAAAAAATATTTCATACAAATTTTACCACAAATTTTGGTTTTCTCTAAGATTCGTACAGGGAACTTTTACTCTGCGGCAGGCCAATTTTACCCTTCAGTACGGTAAAATTTATCGTAAATATCAATAAAAACTGCCGGAAAGTTAGAGTGTCCCAGCTTTATAGTCATTCACGGTAATTTTTACTGCGAATTTCGTCATAATTTTTATTAGAAAATTCTCTCCGTGTACGCAAGCGGCAGCGCTCTCGTCGTTTTATGAGAAAATGCATTAAAAATCGATTATCGTAGCTTTGCAGCGGCTCTTCGGGGATCAGTGTCGCAAAATATTTTGCGCTCTGTGCTCGCTCGGATATTTCAAGTATCTCTCTTGGATTTTTAAATATGCGTATTAATAAACATAATCTTGAATCGATATTCGGGTCTGACTATAGCCTGTACCGTTTCTACTTGTTTTCTACGCAGCAGCAGAGTACGCGGCTCGAGCTTCATTTGGGTATCGAATCAATTACAACGTTGACTATATCTATCATTCGCTGCGAGTAAACCAATTTTTTATTTGTGCCAACGTTTCGAACTCCTTGATTGAGTTCCTTTTCAAGGCAAACATAAAAAATAAAAAAAAATTTTTAAAAAAATAAAAAAATTGGTTTACTTGCAGTGAATGATAGATTCATTTTTTTACAAATATTAACTAACAACGAGTAATAACTAACAACTGACAAATAACTAACAATATTTTTAACGAATTCTTAGAATAATAAACAATCCTGATATACGTGGAGTATCGCAAAATGTATTACACCGCTGCAACTCACAATGTACTAACAAGCTAAAAGGACTCTCCCAAAGCGAAAAAAGCTACACAATCGCCGCGATAAATGTCAGGCTCTGATATAGTTTACAGCGATATATCAACGTAACTTCATATTTTATTGGAATCCCGCGTAATATTTCCTCAAGGCGTCGCCGGGTTTACGGAAAAACAGAGAAACAAAGCACGAACGCCGGTAACCTAAATCTTCGAGCAGCGAAAAAAGCTAGCGCAATTTTTCAAAAACATTTTTCGCCCCGGCGTGTACTAAACAAATTACCCCGAGCTCGACCGGCAATCAAAAAGGAGCAAGAGACAACCGTGCGCGCTTGATGAAGAAAAATGAAAAATTCCCTCCCCTCCTCGGCTAATGGCGAATTACGAAGATAAAGGAGCGCTAAGAGAAGGAGTCGAAGAAGAAAGAAGGAAAAGTCACGAGCAACGGAGCGGGGGAAAAGCGAATATCCCGCAAACTCATGATTAAGGCATTTCTATGGTAGCGGCGAATTATCGTCAAATAAAAGCCCGACGATTAAGGCGAGCTCTCGAGAACCAGCGGATCGAAAGAATTTCACTTAACGAGCTTGCGTGCGCGCGCGCGCGCGCGCGACTTACTCGCGAGAGGCGGAATTAGCATGCGCTCTCGCTCTCTTTCTATCTATCGCTCGCGAAGAAGCGGGAAGGGGGGGGGGGATGGAATTTTTCACGTCTAAGCGGCGGGGGCCCTTTTCGAGCTGAAAAGGTTGCCAGAGACACCGTTAATTGAGCTCGTCCATAACTGAAACGCGCGCGCGCGCGGAGAGGTCGTCGACTCGCTTCCTTTTCTGTCAGCTGATGCTGATGCTGCTGCTGGTAGAGAGCCACCCTTTCATCAGAACGTGTACGGCTTGACATGAAAGAAGCTAGACCCCGCGTTTTACGGAACTTTAAATATACTTGCGCGCGGTAACGTTTTCCTATCTTCTTTTTTTTAGGGGCGTGCCGGAAGTCATCCGAGAGTTTGACCCGTTTCAATTTATGTTGCGGTTTTTCATTCGTTAATTAGCGAGAAATTGGTTATGCAATGCGTTTTAAAAAGATTACTTAAATAGGAACTTTTTCTTAAATATGATGCAATAAATACAAAAGTGCCTTTGTTTTTATATTGAGTACAGCCGAATAATTTATTATTTTAAGTAATTATATTTGTTTTAATTAATTCATTTCTTACGTACTATTCTGTCAACACATAACCTCAAATAGGCACGTGGTTCCGCTAAATAAGTGATGTTCGTTCTTGAAATAACTAAATTGTGGTTCTCATTTCATCTAGAATTTCTTATTTATCACATACTTCTTATATTGAGTAAAAATGTTTCTTAAATTAAGTCACTTTGTTTTTATTTTAGTTTAGAGTTATTATTATAAGTTAAGTTCGTGTTAGCTATCTTTCTTTAAAAACAAAATAAATAATCCATTTTGCTGTTTAGATAAATTGTATTTAATAATAGTATTTTAAATTACATTATAATTATAATAATATTTTATAATTATAATAATATCTTAGAAGTCATCATCGAGTTTGCATGCTTAAATTTATGTTACAACTATCCATTTCATTAATTAACGATAAATCTGTTCTATAATAGATATAATTTATTTGATAATGATGTAATGAAATACTAATAATATATTGTAACAATTATAATTAAGCTCGTCGATTAATTGTTATCCTAAGTGTGAATAATTCAAGCGATATAATCTAATATGCTAATACGGATAACAGTGTACGAAACCTTTTCGACTAAACATCTGTCATTATACTCAATCATGGCCAATACAACTGTCTTGCATACAAATGTTTTTAACATTTTCAAATACGGCAATGAAGCGAATTTCCATCCAAGACGTACAAAAACTACAATTCACCGTCAATCCTCGAAATTCAACGTTTCCGATCTTCAAAAACTCGAAGACGCCGTCGCCTATACACTCGCCTTCACTTCTACCTCTTTTCTCATTTTCTTTCTCCGTAACTCCGCGGTAGCCTCTCTTTCTCTCTCTCTCTCTCTCTCTCACTCGTGCGCGCGCGCGCGGGCTTTTAATTAGTGACCGAGTAAATGTAATTTGAATGTTAACTCCCTTTCATGCTTCCGCTACGTACACACAGACACCAACTGAGAGAACCTTTCACCCATCCTTCGAATTCCCCTTTAAACCGACCTTGCCATTTACCGATCGACAGCAGCGTCCGCTACGCATAGCTCTTGTCTCTCTTCCCGCCCCCCAAGGGAGCCCAAGTTACGCGCGGCGAGCGTAACAAGTCCCTCGAAAGCCTATTCCAATTCGAACCAGCTTTTATCTCCGTCTCTCCGACCCTTTTTTTTCCTTTCTTTCTCGAATTCGCTCCGCAGAGCGGAATTGCATTAGACGCGGCTGGCCGTTGTTGGTGCAGGCGCCGATCGAAAATTGGAGTGCGACCGCGCGCTGCGGCCGTTAATTCTAAAATGATGGGGACGCATGGGGAGGGAGAGTAGTATGCGCGAAATGCGCAGTCGGTTCGCTAAATATGACTAAACGATCATCGATCGTAAATGCGTTGTTGGTGGACGGGCATGGTGCGCGTTAGGTGCGTTTCGCGGAGTGCAGTAAATACCTGAGTAAATTTGAAATAAAATTTCCAAATCCGCGCGCGCGCTTTTCACGCCGAGGGGGAATTTACCGTGGATTTTGCGCATAAATTGACCTCCCGCGCGCCTTTCGCTTTTAATGAAAATTGCGCGCGCCGGCTGGTTTATTTGGCGTGCGTTGCTGGGACGCGAAATGTCTCGTGGAAATAATAATTTCGGGCATGGCTTTACTGAAATTATTTTGAATATCAGTGGAATGTTTGTTTAACGTTGTTAGTCTCCTTTTTCAGGCCCGAGGACTTTTAATAATGTTTATTACTACAAAAGCATTATTGCTATGGGCTTTGAGTTTGCTGAGTATAAATCTGAACTCAGAATTTGTAAATTCGAAATGGCAAATCTAATATGGTGATTGAGATAAAAATCACTATCAAAGGGACTGAGGATTTTATATACCAATAAAGATCGAAACTCGAAGCTTAGAATTCCAAAATTCAAAATGGCCAGATCTAATATGGTGAGTTAAATTAAAGAAAAAATATAAGATTGAGATAAAAAAGACTAAAAAGAAATTTAGTGGTCGCTAATTATAATTCCGAACGTTAATACGTAATTTAAAATGGCAGATTTAAAATAACAGAGTGACTTTTGAAAAATATTATATTAATACTGCAATTTTTTACCCGACAACCTATCGAGGAGAGTTATTCCAAATTTATTTTATGATGTTGCATCCACAATTTTGAATTTTGAAATTCTAAATTCAGATTCGTATTCAGTAACCTCGAGAATTCTCCAATAATAATTTTCATCTCAATCTCATAATTTTTCCATAAATTGATCCGCCATGTTGGATTCGCCATTTTGAATCATAAACTTTAGAGTCAAAGTCCATACAATGTTTCTTAAATAAACGACTAAATTCTTTAGAGCTCATTCTGTAAGAGCACATCCTGAAAAGGGCTAACACTCTTAAAATTGTTATTTCCCGCCGTACTTTTATCGGCCAATCCATCTAAATGAAAATCACAAAGAGAAACTAGAACTCTCCGCCACGCGAGCGTCCATCTTTCATCCCGTTACAAAAGATAGGAGCATTTACAAGAGTATTTCAGAGAAGCCGGGGGCACACAGTGGCCGAAACATCTTATACGCGCGATATACATAAATCACGCTCTCTGTTCCCACACCGCGCTATATAACCAAGACATTTATGGCCGTGCGCTCGCGTGCCGCACTGGCGCACTAAAACGCAAGAAATACCGAGAAAAAGATGGTGGCCTTAATACGTTTTTGAAAATTTCGCCTTTTGCAGATTGATGTAGCGCAAATCGCGAATACATAGATGCCGAAGGAGAAGGAGGACAGGGAGTCGGTGTTGGTGGCGGTGGTGGTGGTACTTGCGAGGCTGGCTGCTGAGCGAGGAGCGGCGGCACGGCTTTGGCTTTCGAGATGAGCTATGAAGGGGGACCAGCCGGGCTTTCTTCTGGCCTGCTGCGTACTCACCGTTCATCTGCTCCAGCTGACCAGCGACGTGGGCGCTCTGCCGCCGATCATCAAAATTGGTATGTCAGACATCCTCATTATTGCTCGCGCGCTCTACTGCACCGATGTATATATAGATATAGTGTAGGTTATTAGACATACTTTTAACGGGAGGAAAGCGGGCTTATTGCGGTGCATTACGAGGGTGATATATTATCGGCACTGGCCGTAACGACGATATTGACCTGCTGGGGATATAGGGGCACAAGAGGGTTTTCAATTTTTCAGAAATATGTGGGGATTAATAATAGGTACATATTGAGATATTTTATAAAGAGAGAAAATTTTATAATAAAAATAGTCATAATGCAGTATCCGTGTGCAATGGTAAAAATTGCCGTGTACCATGGTACACGTGAGACATTGCTACATTCAGCAGTTTTTTCAGCAGATATTTCTTAAAAATGTGGTATTCCGATTGTTATTATAGTCTCACTATATTAATCATACACTCCCTAAAGTTGAAATAGGAAAAACTTCACCAATTCAAAATATTTGCATATTTATAACTTACGAATTAGCGAATATTCACTGATTTAATGTAACTTCGTGACCTTAAAGAGCTCGATGTATGAAATATTACATATTGCAATAGCTTCCCAAACAACGGTACAGTCGGCGGAACTCAACCTAACCACAGGACCACCAAACAAGGTCGAACCATATTTCAGGTCTAGAGATCTTTAGCGTTGTAGTACGTGGGGTATACTTTGACGTAGTGCTTAGTTAATTGGGAGGAGATAAGAGAATGTGTGAAAAGTACGGCGGAAAAAACTTGCAGAGGGATTTCTTTAACAAAATAATAATATGAGCGTCACGCTAAAACCGTCACGCAGAAATACTCGCGGCTTTTCCACAACGTTTAATTAACAGGTATAATGATGAAAAAATGTGAGTGTGGAAACGCAAGGGTGGAAAAGTAGCAAACTGTGGAAAGTAAGGTGGATCATGGAGGACGTGGAGGGGTTATTTCCCTAACATAATAATGATATGAACGTCACGATAGAACCATTACGCAGAAATACTTGCAAGTTTACTACGACATAGTGCATAGTGGAAAAATTGGGATGGGTTAGAGAAGCATGACGAAGGGGGGGATTATGAGGATGATACGTGGAGGAAGCTTTGTAAGCAAAAGAATGATCAGCGTCATGTTATATCGTCGCCTCCATGTAAAAAGGTACCAACTCAGAATCTACTTGATAAGATACCAAATCGGCAGCCGCTTAGAAAAGATATCATTTGGCGAACCAACATTTTTTATCCAAATTTAAGCTTGCACCACTGCTGAAGAATTATAATCAGCTAACAAATTTTGACTTGCCAAATTATACCTTTTCTAAACGGCTTCCAATTTGATATCTTTTCAAGTGGATTCTGAGTTCGTACCTTTTTATACGGAGACAACAATATAGCGTTATGCAGAAATACGCGCGTATTGACTACAACATAGTGCTTGGAGGGGCTAAGGATGTGGAGGAAAAAAGAGAATAAATAAAAGCGGGTTTATCCTTATAATAAACAAATGGTTGCAATTTCTGCAGAAATGGGTGCACATCCTACGACGTTGTAACGATGTCAAGATTTTGGCGAGAATACCGCTAACGAGATTGAGCCAGTACTAGTTAAATTAAATTTACATGCAATCAGCAGTCATCTCTCGAGGTTACCTGGGTATTACAAACTAAATGTCAATATCATTAACGAACGCCAAACAGGGATTTTTCTCAAATCAAGCTAATTTTACCCTTACATTACGATTACATTTATTATAACATTAGCAAAACCTGCTATGATATTCCGCATAATTCACATAATAAAATCTTCCTACCCCTGCGCCTAGAAAAACAATCGAGTGGAAAGGTAAGTCCATTATCCCCCAAGCCGGCAAGCACTTAATCCAGAACTTGGAAATGAATTAATGGACGCAAAAGGGCCTTATCGGTGAACAATCCGGCGCTTACACCAGGGCTCTAATGTTATCAGTCAAGCTCCGAGATCCGCGAACTCTCAAGCGTGTTCTCTCCCCTTCGTTCCGCGTCTACCTCCGTGACAGCAACGCCATATCGCGGTGGGAGGAGGCCGATATACTAATCCGCGCGCAGCGAAACGAGAGCACGCGAGATATTTGGGATGCCGGAAAGCGTTTATGGTTATCCCCCAGCATATGTTTCCCATGGCTTCGCCTGGCACCCTATCTCTCTCTCTCTCTCTCTCTCTCTTACCCTCATTCGGTCTACTCTCCTCGTCTACGTCTGCGCGGAACGAACAGCCCCTCGGCTGCGGCAGCACTGGCTCTATACACACATTCCATTTCCTCGCTCGCGCGTCTCCGCTCGTATATCTGTACACTCGAGCTCAGCGCTCGGGAGTGCGCCGTGCGATATTCTCTCTGTCCGTTGCCGTGTAACGCGAATCTAGTGCTTGAAGGGGAGAGCCGAGGTCAATTCTGAGAATCGTCATCGGCAGCAGCGGCAGCAGCAGCAGCCGAGACATCGAATTTCAATCGATATGATCGCGACACTGCGCGAGGGTCGAGACTGCCGCTGCCTGAAGCGAGATATTTCGTTGGCTCCGTGGAGTTAATTCGACGGCAAATACGTAATTAGCAGGGAGAAACGCAATTAACGCTGGAAAATCTAGTTCAGCGGCACAGATGCGGACGAGCAGCGAAAGCGGTGACGGCAGTGGCGTTGCTTCTATATAAATTGAAAATCAAACTCGGTTCGATTTGCGCTTAATAGTCAATAACTATTCCCGTTTTGTGGATGAACGGATAAATCTAATTTCGAAAACTGTGAGTTTGCGGAAACGTTATTACTATTAAATTGAAGATTCATTTGCTAATATATGTAATGCAAATATAATATGTATACTGCAAAAATAAATAATTGTTCATGGTATATAACTTTTTTTAGATAAATTTAAATATACTTTAATAAACACATAACTACATAAATACACTTAAAAGAAATACTTTTTGAAATTCAAATTAAGTGGTTAGGAGCGTTTATTTTGAAAGCTTGTAATTTTCTTGATTAACTGCAACGTTTTGAAAGTCCAAGTAATCGAATTAAGGTATTTGAGATTTTATTTGATTTAAAATGTATTAAGCTAGGTAATGAAGGTTGCAATTCGAAGAAATTTTAAATGAAAATAATAATTATAGTCGCTCAAAGCTAAAATTATGATATTACTTTTAAACGTCAAAGAATTTTGTCTGCGAGAAGCTGTAGCGTATGATGGTTGAATTTGGGTCAGTGTTCAAATGTGGGTCAATAGCATTTTTTTAGCTACATTCGTAGGATTACTAAGCAGTGGTGATTATCTGATTAAACATACTCTTAAAGAAGTCAATTCTACAAAAACAAAAAATATCAAAGAACATCCTTTTTCTCTTCAGAAAAAAGCACATTCGTCAATAAATGATATATTGTACCATAGTATTGTTACTGGAATGAGTGAGCATTTTATAACATTAACGTGATAGATTATTTTACGTAAGACAAGGTGTAATATGTATAAATTGACTACAATCTGTGATGCAAATGCTATATTTATAATTCTACGACATAAACCAAAGTATTTCCGATTCACTCAATATATATGTCTTGTATACCTCCCTCTGGACTTGCTATCTGTGATTGGCGATCTTGTGAATTGGAGCCAGCCAATCAGCGTTCAGTACTAGGGCCGTATTTAGGTCAAAATATTAACTTCCCTCTGTACATTCTCCATAATCAAATATTCTCTGTAGAATTGATTTTTAATTATGCAGTTTTAATAAGAAAAACTTTTTATAAAAATCTATATAAAGTTATATAATTTTTTTTATAAATTTTTCTATTATATTTTTTAGTTTACACATTTTTTAAAACTTTTTTATTAAAATTTGTCGGCTTAAATCTTTGTATGAAATTTTTTTCTATCACATTTTACGGTTCAACCTTATCATACAAAATTTTCCGCAAAGATGAAGTGTGGGACCCCGCACATACATATAGCTGGATCTAGAAAAATTACAGTGCCGTGTATTTATATTTATTGACAGTACCATTACCACTATTTTTGCATTGTTATGCAAATAAACTAAACTAATCTAATTTAAACATCTAATGAAACATCATACAAGTGATTGGTAATAAGATTAGTTCAATTTTCTATTTGAAACAATTAGATTGTTAAAAATAATCGTAGAAACGCTTAAGTGCACTGTTAATGTTGACTGACCCACAGTACGACTTTGATATAAAACTGGTAATATCTTGGAGTTTAAACATCCGAAACCTCTAAAAGTTTTAAGGAATATACTCTTGAATAGTATAGTAAACTTGAATCAAACAAAAGTTGTGAGAAGAAGACATTATTTGTTCGAAGGATTTTTTATTACTCGTTGTGATGATATTTGAAAGAAGTGAACTCTATTATTCTCTTCGAGTAAACTTAAGTTGAAAGAAACTTAAGTTTACTCGAAGAGAATAATAGAGTTCACTACTTTCAGAAGAAGACATTGTTTAGATTTTAAAGAAAATTTAACAAATATAGATCCACATTCGAGCACCAATACCTTAACTATCTTTAATCAATTTTTTTCTTCATAATTCCATGTTCATGTATGTTCACTTCTTAATAAAATATATTCAAACTTATCTATAAATCATGTAATATTGAATGATTCATCTTTACACTAAAATAACTGAGCAATTCAATCTTTAATTTAAACGTGGCTATCTCCTTTTCGAAGAACTTATGTAAAATGGAAAAAGTTCGTAGTCACTTGAGAATAACGAAAAATTTATTAAACTTTCAGAAATGACAAGCTGTCGTAGCTGCAAAACTACATAGAAATACTATTTCGCCCAGAAAGATTGGCACAGTTACGCACAGTCGCGGAAAGTTCAACGAACCACATAGCGCAAAGCTTTGCATTCAACGCGCGAAAGTTTAGATAACTACCGCGCAGTCCAACAGTTTAGCAGTGGTTATTAATCTTTTTCCGTTTCCGAAAAATGCTCAATTGTTACTTTGACACGCCTCGCTCTGTGCAGATCAAAGTTTCGAACAATTAGTGCTAAATCATCTTTCAACTCGCCGGCGTAACTGACAATTCTGTGGAAATTGCGCAATGGATGTGTACACGTGCAAGGGAAGTTACGTAAAATTGATATATGAATGTGAAAAGTGACGTGATAGCGAGGCGAGGTTAATCCGGCTACTCGACGTTAAATACTTTAAATTGCGAGACTAGTATATAGATGATAAATAAAATGCGATAAAATACGTACTTTTACTGAAGCGTCGGTTAAAATTAAATGGCAAGTGCTTTTTGTGAATAACGCGATACAAACATTAATCTTTTTTAAATTAAGCGTAAATATTGTAACAGTAAACTAAATGTAGATTTTTAAATTACGCGACTTTAATAAACTGCCACATTAATTAAATTGATGTTGGAAAAAGGGCTAAAATATTGTTACAGAAAAATTATCGACTTTGCCACTGATAATGTACTTTATAGTGAACTTCTTGGAATATTGAAAAATCTATCATTAAGTCTTCAAAACAGGATGCACCGGTCACTTTAAATTACCATATTTCATTACAATAAAGAGGAAGAGCGTCAACAATTATAGAACTTCGATAAAATCCAGACTGCAAAATTTTGCATAATTAGTTAACGAATCGAATTAATGACATTCCAACTCGATATAAGTGGATCGAGCAGTCAATAGACCCTCTGTTCGTTTTTCACTCTTAATAGAGCAGAAATTCGTGGTCCTCGGCATCAATAATTTCGCAAAGGCTCTATAAATCACTAATCAAAATCCGATTGCCCGCGGGCGGACCAAAGGATATTATCGACATCTCCCGTTGGAAATAAATGACCCAGCTCCTGATATAGATATAAGCTCTCGAAAGCGCCGCAGAGAAAGCGAAAGAGAGTAAACGAGAGACGGAGGCAAAGCAGAGAATGGTAAAATATCCATTGTCAATCGGCTGGCAATAAAGCGGTATTTCAGTAGTCAGAGCCCGGCGCTACTCGAAAATTCGAACGCCGCCGTCGTCCCTGCCTTAATTAATTTCGACAAATAGCCCCTCCTCCTCCCGCCGACGTTTTCCTTCGAGCGGGAGGACGGGCAAAAAACTCGCGCTGCACGGCTCAATCGAGTGCATTCGGCCGTCGCGCGCTGCACTAAATCTCCATCTGGCCTAGAGCGGGAACGCGTGTATATATAACGAGCGAGAGGGACGTAGGACGCCGTTAAGCAGCGTCCCGCGGGGAATATACCCTCGAAAAAGGGGGAGGATAATTTATGTATAATGCGTGTATAATGCGAGAGCGAATGGGCGAAAAAACGGCACGCCGATGAAGAAGCGTCGTTAATTTTTTCGCCCCCGTTCTATTATGTGTGAATGGAAATATGTACGAGAGAGGTGGAAGCTTTTGATGACCCCGTGCAGGTGATGAATAACTGCGAAAGAATTATGCCGATGAGGGAGAGTGCGCTGGGCAAAAATTGAATATGCATCGAATTTGTGCTTGTTTTGCAAATTTAAATGGTCGACGGACAGTTTTTATGGCACTCGGTAATCGACTGCGAAATGGATTAAGGCGATTTCTCTGATGATTTTTTTTATGATTTTTAATGATTTTTTAACCAGTTTATTAGTGATATTGCTCTATATTACATTTTTACATTTTTATAAAATTGAAAATAATTTAATTTAATTTATGCTACTCTAGAGTACTAAACTGAAGTAATTCATCAAAGATCAAAATTTGAACATAAATTTTATCAAGACTCTACTGGATATACGCAAGGAACATTTTCAGCGTACCTCAATTTTCCTCGAAAAATAAACATTTTCCTGAATAATTTTGAATCCAACGGTTCAAAATTGATTAAATTTGGAGTATAACTTTATATTTATATCACAAATACATCAGAAAATTTCCAAGTCGTGCGGATGAAAACTGAAGTTTTTTTTTTATTTTCCCCAAGACGGCCAACTTAAAAGTTTCATTGATATTTGTTACATAGAAAATTGTTTTCGCGGTTGCACAAAACTACGCCAAAGCAACCCAAGTATATGGATTCACAAGTCGAACGATTTCGGCCAATGCCGTCTGTTTTCGCTTGCTCCCCGCGCGACATTTGCAACTTCTTCATCATACTTTTATCTCGCTCTGTTCTACTCGCGCGGACTTGAGCGCGTCTTTTTATTTCAGTATTTTTTGCCCCCCCTTTATCTCCTTGAGGAATGACGACCGAGAGAGGAAAGCGAACGCGCGGAATTCTGGCGTCCCGGAAGTTCGGTCGTTCTGGTATCCAGGAAACTTTTCCTTTTCTCTGTCTTTCCACTTAGAGAGTCGACTGTTGCTCTCTCTTCTTACTCTTCGTCTCTCCGCGTGCGCGCCTCTTTCTCTCGTTTTACTTTCTACCGGTTCTTCTTCGCGTGTATCCACTTCTTTGTCCCCTCGCGTTCTCTCCTCCTCGCTCTTCGCCACTCTTTCCCCGGGATTTTTCTTTTTTTTTTTATCTCTTACTGCCACCACTTCTCCTCGGCCTTTTTTCTATCTATTCTCCATTGCTTTCTATTTTCAAACTTTCTCTCCATTTCCCTCCCACCGCCCCGTTACTTTTCTTCTTATCACTTCTTGCTCGGCGTATTTTTCATCCTCGGCGTTTGTAATTGTTTTTGCGATCAACTATTAAATCTTCATTGTCGGTGGTACACAGTAATAATTGCTTTTTCTGTATAGAATCGATTCCTTGAAAAACAACGAAGCGAATTTTAATTAAATAAATTGAAGATACTACTTTCGCAGTAATCCAATGCTCAGTCCTCTAGAATAAAACTCGATGCGGGAATTTGTTTGGAAACTTGTTTCGAAAGTGCCTCTCGTCAATGAAACTCGCAAATAAAAAGCTTTCGTAACCAATTAATTACTTAATTAATTAATTAATTAAATTAAAATACAACGTAACGATACTCTTACAATCTTTCAAAAAAAAGAAAACAATGCACATCGAGACCTATATACAATCCATTTCTACACTTTGAAGTTCAACCATAGTATCCGTACTATGAAAAGCAGGAGGATGAAAAGTACGAGGAAGCGCGTACCGCGCGACGAACGTAACGAAGCAAATATAACGATGGGTTGAAAGGGGGGGGGAGGTAGAAGAGAAGTAGAGAGAACGAGAAGCTTCGGGGACGAAGAGACTGCGAGAGACACTGTGAAGAGAAAGAGAGAAGTTGCAAAGAAAAAAGAAGCACAGGAAAGAAGGAAACAAGCAGGATGATAGAACAACGCGGGATGGGCGGACTCACAGGGGTGGAAAGGAGGAGAAGGAAGAGGAAGAGAGAGAGAGATGGAAGGAGGCGTTTGTTCGACTATACGGCGCCTCGTGGGTCATCCTCGCAGACCTCAAATCCGACCAGTGGCTTTCAGGCATTTACCTCTCTCTGGCTCTTTCTCTCTCACTCAGCGTTGCGCGATCGAAATAGACGTTGTAGTGGTCTCTGTCTGGTAGCTGGTATATACCCGGGGAACTCGTATTCAATTGTATTTCTCGGGGCTAAAGACCGATTTCGGCCACGCTCGAGAGTCTTATGTTTGAGGATGGAGACGCTCTCGAGTTCGTCGAGTTTTGGCTCTATTCTGCTCTCTGTGGTCGAAAATTGTTTTTGCGAAATAAAAAGAGACAATATCCATTGTGTACGTGGAGTAGAGAGTTTTTTGCACTTAGTATGATTTCTTAACTATTAATTAGACAGCCAAGTTGAAATGAGGTGAGCTGAAGGTTTCTTAATAGATAGTGAATGATGACTTTGAAAATCTTTAATCTAATATAAATTTTTGAGAAGTGTATGCAGTATGCATACAGTAAAGAAATTTTTCTCTCGTGTGTATCACGGTGCTAATTAAACAATTTTTATGTTATATTATACCAAACACAGATTATTTAGCTCGTCTTGAGATTTAATTTTAAATTAATTACTTTGTACCCTGCTTAAAAAACAATCTCAAGATGGAAAGATTAAAGGCAAATGTTTCTCTAAGCGAAAGAAATGAAGTAAAGACAAAAGTACTTTTTCAAGTTTACAACAACAACTTCTTGAATCACCACTGAACTTTTCTGAACGAATTTTTTTTTCGTTTTGCTTCTTCTTCCTACGCTTATCACGCCAAGTAATTGGAACGACATAACTCAGGAAAAAAGAAGTCGTAAAATTGCCTACAGTAGTTAAGTTCAGTCAAATGAATTTCCTGATCTGTAATCGCTGTTCAATGTCTTGTAATTAGAGTTCTTTTGTATTCTTAATTGAATGAATGTATATTTTTAAATGTATCTGACCTAAATAAAAATTAAACATTTACGAAGGTCGGTTTTCTTCAAATATATAAAACGGTTTGACTGATTATTCACATTGTCCTGTTTCTTCGTATTCCTTAATGATTCATTGTACCAGTATTTTATAGGTTCTTTTACTTCTCATGCAATTTCATGTGACGTGAGTACTCTCGTCTTTATTAAATATCCAAATACGTAACGAAAACGTAATAAATGCTGAGAACTTTGCATTCGCGTTTTGCTAGTATAACGCCAACGAAGAAGAGTGGAGCTCCGAAAGAAAAAGGAATTAAGGATCTCGCCACTTAAATAAGAAAGTGCTTTTAATAATTTGAGGCTCTACTTGAAAAGGCATAAATGGGCGAAATGTCTTTTTTTGTACAGTGCCGGAGCGTTACTTAAAACTTTTCATCTCTAGGCAGTCTGCCCAAGCACGAAGAAAAATGTTTGGCCCTGCTGAGGCCGTGAACCCTTTACTGAATTATTTCCGTTTCATTCGTCGAGATTTATGTGTGATACTGGGCCAGACAAATTGTTACATAAAACGATAAGTGCTCCATTAATAAAGACGTTGATAAAAAATGTCGCCTCCGGTGTATATTATGCGAAATTAGTAAGAAAGAAGAGGACCGTTCGCGTGACCTCGAAGACTGAGAACGCTTTTTTAATGATAAAACATTACTGGGGAAAATCAATTTACGTGAGCGACGTGCTCGCCTTTGAGAAAAACATTCCAATTTAACGCAGACGAATAAATAACCCGAGAAAGGGACAGGAGTCTTAGGAGGACGCATCAGCATCCAGACAAATCGTTCGAAAATACGGCTTTGCATGTAAGAGAGTTTACAGTATGTCCCCGGAGTATTCTCTCCTCACCGCGAAAGAAATGCAGTTTCCAAGCTACGGAGAAGGTAGAGGGAAAGCGCTTTGGGTGTCAGAATAAAGACGGTTTGCTCGTAAAACATCGTTTAATATGTATTCCTGCTCAACGCGATTATAATCTTTTATAAATTGATTTTTATCCAATACCTAAAATTATAAATATTCAAAATAATCAAACGTTTTTGTAATATGTAAATTTTTGTTTGCACGGTTCCTCATTTATCTTTTAAATGTGGCTCCTACGTTATTGTACTGCATTAAAATGTGTAAAAATTTACTATTGAGAATGATAAAATACACTCAAATAAAAAATTATTTTTTACTCTTTATCAAAATTTGCTGTACCTAAATAGAATAATAGAACTGTACCTGTAAATGCAAAGATACTGCTAATTCGTAAATAAATAAATGAATAAACACTTGTTTATTAATATTTATATAAAATATTTTGCTAAATGTTTACGCATATACGTAAATAGGTAAATAAATGAATTAATAAAAGGATAATAACAACATACATAAATAAATGAATGAATAAATTAATAAATTATTTGATTATAACTAATTAATTGGTGATGATGATAAACGCATATATTTATTATTTAATCAATAAATTAATTAATGTACTTATTCATTTATATTTGGCTTATTGCTGCCCGTATGAATAGAAAGCATTCCATTACTCCATATAAATAAATTACAGATCGCTCTCGTTGAAAAAAATTTTATTTGAGCCATTTTTAAGTTGACACTAATAGCTTTTTTAAGATACATTGTAGTTAATATTTTTACTCAGACAAAGTAAAAAATCGATATTCATTTTGAAAGATAGTGAAATTTTCTATATTGTTAACTAAAATTTTTTAAATCTATATTCTTCAATACATCTTTTATATCACATACTTCGTCCGAAAATTCGGCAAAAGTTCCTTCAAGGCTGAAAGCCCCATTCTTCCAGCCTCTTGGCAAAGATATGGATCGGATGGCCATCCGGGAGAAGGAAAAACGATCGCCCCTGAGGCGAAAAATCAACGCAACCCTCGCACACATCAAGTATTCCGAGCGTATAAATTTTCGGTGTCCAGCTTTACCCGCCATCGAAAAAGCGTCCCCCTCGTCAGGACCGGTCTTGTCAGGAGTCGGTTTCGCGATGATCGATCGAAATGGATCAGTGCGCGGAAATCTCCTACGATTATCCTAGTCTATTGTTTGACGTAATGGGGCCATCGGCGACAGAAACAATTTTGTATTTGTACGCGTGGTAGGATCTGGACTGCTTGAATTATCACTGAACAGTGGATGATAGTTAATCTAAATCTTTTAAAATAGGTTTGAATTTTTAATCGATTATCAGAACTAAACCAAGTGCATTATTTTCCGGGGTGTGTGAACTATGTTTCCTGAAAGTTAGAGCCCAACAGGGGCACATAGAAGAAAGGTACAGGCGTGCCAACTTGACGATTTTCGAAAAAGTACCTATCTTCCAGAAGCTGTATCTTTGAGTGTACACCCAACGAACATTAATTCGTTTCGCGCATTTTAAAAACGCACCAATACGAATACTTACTTGTGCGTCAGCCAATAAGCGTCAGCAAAATTCAAACAACCTTAAACGAATTAATGTGCGTTGGGTGTAGGTATAGAATTTGAACGTACCAAAAAAAGGAATTATAGGTTATTTCAAGACAAAAAAAATAGAGTTTTGTTTCGATTGAAATGGTTGAGCTCTGTAGAAATAGCAAGCTATCAAACATAAATGAGTTTACCAAAGTGAATGTTTTATTGTTTTCGAATAGGGATATTTTTGTATGAAAAGGCAAAGAAATTCTTTTTTAATACGTTCCAAATGGCAATATATGAAGGGAGATAACAAGAATTTTTTAATATAGCCGTTTTTGGCCATTTTCCAAAAATAAAATTGGGGGCTAATACTTGTTTTGAGGACCTTTTTCGACATAACGAATACGAGTACGACCTACCTTATCGACTACGTACTTTCATACAAACTCGTCGAGAAAATTGGTGATATTGGGATCTAACATCGGGCGTTCGCCCTCTGGCGGATTAGAGCTGTATCAATCGAGGCCCTTAAATTCTCGTAAAAGAGTAGACATGTTCACGTGATCAAACACATGGTACGTAAGCCCTTAATTTAACTTAACTCCGCCCCCGTGTCAGATCCCAATAGGTGCGCACTCTTTCTTCGAATTGTACTGGCCCGGCTTATATATAAATATACATATATTACATTTAAACTAACAAAGTAGAATATAAATTTACGATAAATCTAAAATAAAGTAAAATACCAATCTACCATAAATATACTCAAGAATTCCGCTTTTCATTCGATCCATTGCCCAATATTAAATTTTACACATCCATAGTCATCGATATTATTAACAATATATTTCAATTTCAAGCGATGCCCTCGCTTCTGACCCTCTCTCAAGAACTATTTTAAATATCCGTCTACTCGAGACTCATCACGACTGAAGTATCCAATAAGAAAATCGATACAACCGAGAGTATATATAATATACGAGAGAGCCCCCCCCCCCCCCTCTTTCACTCGGCGATCGAGGTCGCGATAATATCCCACAGACGAAAATGAAAATGAAAATGAAAAAGAAGCGCCGAAAAGAAACCTCACTACAAAAAAAAGAGAAAGAATCGCATAAAGGTTTATCCTCGGGATAGCTCGGCGCGTCGCAGCGTATGTTTACGGAGCCGTCTCGCAAATTCAGCGTCCCTTTTTCGGGCGATAGATAGACCGTGACTAAGAGCAGTAGTCGACACGCCCGCCCCCCTCGTTGCTCCGCTAAGCAGACTCTCGCGCGATGAAGAGCGCTAGATAAACAGGGAACGAAATGCATTTACACCCCACCCCCGTGTAAGCAGCCGCGCTTTGCCGCCCTGCTATGTCTCGAGTTCACCTTCTTCTTCCTCTTCCAGTCTCCTCCTCCTTCTCTTCAGACGAGCTCCTTTATATATTGTGCGTCGTCGATTCGTTCGTTCTTCGCGAAGTCGACGAGGCTCGTCGTTTTACGAGACTAGAAACATTTATACACGCTGTCGCGCGCTCGTATATTTATTTTATATTTTTACGTTATATTTTCTTATTTAATTGAATAGTGAATGGTACACTTAAAATTCGTTTTTACCTATAATTTAATTTTAGAATCGTATATGATTTGTAGAATAATTTTCGATATATTTCTTTAGCCTATGCTATATAAATTGATTGATTTTATGTTGATATTATTTAATTATCTTTTTTATCGAAAAAAAATTTTTTAAATCATTAAATTGGTATTAGTATTTATACCATCAACAAATTGTTTATTAATTGTTTTTTTATTATTTATTTTTTAGCTTTTTTTGGTTTAGCATTTAAAAAAAAAGGTAAAAAGAAACGGTTTAAAAAAATTAAATATAAAAAATGTGATCAAAACAGCTGTGTAATAAATAAATTAGCTTTCCGCTATATATTGGATACAATACTTTGAATTTCGAAAATCTGACTTTAGTTTCATAATCAGGCATGTATAATTACAATGATGAAAAAGAATTATTTACAAATTTAAAACTACAATTTAAGGTTATATAAAATCAAACTCTGTTGCAACGCCGTTACCCTAAGCGGGTCCTGGGCGTAGTCGTCCAGAGCGGACGGGTGGGTGCCTATCACCACTACACAGCGCGTCCTCAGGTTGCGGATAGAGGAATGACCCCTGAGAAAGAGGTTAGCTGCGAATAAAGCGAATAAGCAGTCGCGGACAGCCGATAGGCCCAGGCGTGGGTGTGATGAGCCCGCACTGGCGAACGCATTCATCTAGAAACACTACATAAGCACCGCAACAACTACAAACACTATACAAAATCTCCTATCTTACTTTCTTCTTCTACCTTACTCTGTAATCTATCTCTTTTACCACACATTTCAAACAAAAAATGGGCCAAAAATCCTGCTGTCGTGGAGGATGCGGGAGCGATGACAACTGCCCTGAGAGGGGATGTGTAGAATGATTCGCCACCTGGTCTTACATGGCAACGAAGCCAGCGAAGGCGCGCTGCCTTGCAGGGGGGCGTTAGGATATGAGAATGAAACCGAGTGTGTCTGACGACGAGTTGACTATGTCCTCGCCAAAGTCGGAAAGCTCTCATACTTAGTTCTAGGGAGGTATGAGGGTTATCACCCCTAGACGGATGGACTCACCTGCGATCGGAACAGGATCCAAAACGCGCGGGTTTAACTTACTATTATGGCTCAAAGAAAACAAAACCAAACCAAAACGAAAAGAAACTTAAGGGTGGGAACCTGGAATGTACGCAGTCTACACAGAGCAGGCGCGTTCCGGGAAATCATAACTGAAACTGAGAGGTACAATTTAGATTTGGTAGCAATACAAGAAACCCGATGGAAAGATAACGCGATGCTAGGATCCGGTAACTTCACCTTTTTATATGGGGGCGCGAGCGGGCATTCTCTAGGCACCGGATTTCTTGTTAACAAAAGCATCATACATTCCGTTAAAAGTTGCAATTTCGTGAATGACCGACTCTCGTATATCATCATCGAAGGAGCGTGGTATAATTACGTGGTTATTAACGTCCACTGTCCCACGGAGGACAAAGAGGAAGAAGTAAAAAATCTTTATTATGAAACTTTAGAGCAATTAATCGACCAATTCGCGTCTTACGACACCAAAATAGTAGTGGGGGATTTCAATGCTAAAATAGGGAGAGAGGAAATGTTTAGGCCCACCATAGGCAAAGAAAGTCTGCACGAAACCAGCAATGATAACGGTATTATGGTCATAAATTTCGCAGCCGCAAAAGATCTTATAGTCAAGACCACGTGCTTCAAGCACAAGGATATACACAAGGCAACGTGGACATCGCCGGATGGGGCCACACACAATCAAATCGATCATTTTCTTATTGATAAGAGGCGCCACACGAATGTACTCGACGTAAGGACCTATAGGGGGGCGGATTGCGACTCAGATCATTATCTAGTAGTGGCCAAATTAAGAGCCAGATTAGTAGCCGGTCAAAATAGTAAGCGAGCGAACAAAGTAGAAACCTTTGATATTGGAAAACTACGAAGCGGGATAGAGCGAATCAAGTACCAAGTAGAAGTTAGCAACCGATTTCAGGCGCTCGAGGAAACGGAGGAACAGACGGGAGTAGATGACGATCCGAACAGGTTGTGGGGGGCTATCGAAAAAACTATAAAAGGGGCCGCGAACAAAGTACTGGGTAAGAAAAAAAGGCCGAAGAGCAAACCATGGTTTGACGAAGAGTGCGAACTCTGGTTTGAAAGGCGCAAGAAGGCTAAATTAGATAGTGTACACAATGAAAGCGGTAGGGACGTAGAAGAATACCATGAAATAAGAAAGCAAGTACGTGTGATTTACAGAAACAAGAAGCGCGAGTATCAGAAAAATGAAATTAGAAAAATAGAAACTAATAGTAGGGAAAATAACGCGCGCGAGATGTACAAAGGAATAAACGCTATTAGGAAGGGTTTTCAGAGTAGATCGCAGTTAATGAAAGATAAGGACGGGAACCTCGTGACAAGCGAAAATGAACTATTGAAATTATGGAAAGATTATTTCGATAAGTTATTAAACGTGCATGAAAACTCCGAGGAAATGGGAGACGAAATCCACACTGCTGAACTCCATATGGACGAAACGACCTACAAAGAAGTAGAGGCCGCGATCAAAAAGCTAAAAAACAATAAGGCCGCAGGAAACGATTCTATACCAGCTGAACTACTTAAATATGGAGGCACCGCGCTTACATCTAAAATTTTTTATCTAGTATGTGCTATTTGGAGAAATGAAACAATACCAGAAAATTGGAAAGAATCCATCATCATACCGATCTTTAAAACGGGAGATAAAACAGACTGCAATAACTACCGGGGAATCTCACTTTTAGCTACCTGCTACAAAGTTCTGTCAAACGTAATACAGGCCAGACTCACACCATTCGCGGAAGATATAATAGGAGATTATCAGTGTGGATTCCGGCGCAACAGGTCAACGAGCGATCAAATGTTTACCATAAGACAATTATTAGAGAAAAAGTGAGAATATTGCGAAACTATACACCAGCTATTTGTGGACTTTAAGAAAGCGTACGACTCTGTCAAACGAAGCAAAATGTATGAAATCCTAGTGCTCCTTGGCGTACCAAAAAAACTCGTAAAATTAATTCAAATATGTCTGAACGGAAGCACTGGAAAGGTCCGAGTAGGCGGTAATGTATCCGAATCGTTCATGATACGCGACGGTTTGAAGCAAGGTGACGGGCTTTCAACGGTACTCTTTAACCTGACGCTAGAGCATGTTGTTAGAAAAATGCAGGCTAGCGAGCTAGGCGCAACACTCAACGGAACAACGCAAATTTTAGGCTATGCGGATGACTTGGATATAGTGGGAGATAATGGTGAAACGGTGGCGAGAAATGCGGAAATCCTTATAAATGCGACTAAAAACACGGGGTTAGAAGTGAGCGAATCGAAAACGAAATATATGATCATGGAGAAACTGGGCATTCGCGAAGCAGAGGGGGATCTCAGAGTCGGAAATTTCACTTTTGAAAAGGTTAGCGAATTCAGATATTTAGGTACAACTATAAATGATCGAAACGAAATTAAAGCCGAGATTAATAAGAGACTTCATTCGGGTAATGCCTGCTTCTACGCTGTGAACAGATTACTTAAGTCAAAGCTACTGTCGAAAAATGTCAAAATAAGGATATATAGGACTATAATAATGCCGGTAATCTTGTATGGGTGCGAAACCTGGGCGCTCACTAAAGCGGAAGAAAATCGTTTTAGGGTATTTGAAAATAAGGTTCTGCGGAAAATATACGGGCCAAAGAAAGATGAGGAAACTGGGGAGTGGAGGAAACTGCACAATGACGAGCTACATAATTTGTACGCGTCACCAAATATTAACAGAATAATAAAATCACGGAGACTAAGATGGGCAGGGCACGTGGCAAGAATGGCCGATGATCGCACAGCAGCGCGCATAATGAAAGGAAAACCGAAAGCAACGCGACCTCTTGGTAGACCTAGACGCAGATGGGAGGATAACGTAAAATCAGACGTAACTGAAATTGGGCGGGAAGGCGCGAAATGGATGGGGTTGGCACAAAATAGGGAAACGTGGAAGGCTTGCGTAGATGAGGCGATGAACTTTCGAGTTCGAAATGCCATTTAAAAAAAAAAAAAAAAAAAATCAAACTTCGCGCTCTTTTCTGTTTCGTTGATCGACGTGAACTTAGGTACGTAGCAATCTCGATTATTAATAAAAGATGAAAAACTAATATCATTATATCTAATAAAATTAACTATGTTAATAGTTAGAGGCAAGGCAAACATGATTTTTACAACTATACATAAAGCAAAATAATATTCAACAAATGTAAATTAATATAGAATAGGTACCTCTCAACTCGATCTACTTCGATACATATCTCGCAATCATTTCTTTATATGGGATTCGCGCTCTTAACGAGAGTTCGTTACTTAAATATTAGCTTTTTCAGAAATTGATTTTACAACGCGACGAGGAAGCTCGAAGAAGCTCGAGGCGAGGCTTGCATGTATATATGTGTGCGAGGCGGAATTAAAATGTAATACGGGCACTCGGGGAAAAGTTTTAGTGGTTCGCGAGTTTATGGGACAGAAATTAACTGCGACGGGGACTGAAATTTCGTGCTGGCGCGAGCGCGCGGCCCGCGAGAATTCATAGTTATGATGGAGGATTTTATTGTCACTCGGGGTTTTTTTTTATTGCGAGGTAGAATTTCGTTTTCGATATAAGGAAAGTTTGGTGGATGCGTTAATACGATGAGATAATATAGGATGTCATAATTTTATGATTTGCGGTAGAGACTATCTCGTGGACATTATTTATTAAATGCATAAATATATGAATGAATGAGTAAATTAATAAGTAAGTACATAAATAAATAAATAAACATTATGCTGGTGTATCACTATCTATTATAATTGTTATTATCTATAGATTATATTAACTAATAATTTAATTAATAACTTATAAGGCGTTACATCATTATACACAATTAAATTGATATAAAATACCAAATATTATCGACGGTTGAGCGGAAGAAGAGGCTATCACAGAAACCGCTTGAAGAAGAGGCTAACTTATAAATTGCATAATGAGAGCTAGTTTAACCAATTATTTATAGCGTTTAATTTTGTAGTATGCAACAATAAAAAACAAAAATTCATTTTTTCGTAAAACATACATTTTGCTATTATTTATTTTTGCTATTATAAAATTTAACACTAGAAATAATTGATTAAAGTAACCCTTATTCAAGCATAAATTGAGTTATAGCATCTTCTTACAAGCATTTTTTGAGGTAGCTTCTTCTTCCTCTCAACCGTCGTAACTTCAACACACAACATTTTTTGTTCTGAAGAGCAAAGCAATTTATAGTGAACTATATAAAAAAAAAGTAATTGCAACTTGTCCCCCTATGCTTTATGTAAACTAGCACTTTAATAAATTCTTGCTTTAACATTTTACATTGAATAACATTACAACGACATTTGCTGGTAAATTTTAAAGAGTTCGACTGTATAGAGAATATTTTTTATTTATCCATACTAAATAGGTGCTGCTCTTCAAAACAAAGTAAATATTATTCATACTAAAAGGTAAAACGAGACGCTATTGAAGTGTCAGTCTAGACGTATCACCAATCTCTACATTTTTTCACTAGCACTCAAAACTAACAATACATTCCATTCCACTCCAACGTTTATCTATCCTGCACAACCAAATAATCTTATTCAAATACACACTTTCAAAATATTCCTTAAATTTAATAACAAGGGTGTCGACGACGAAGCGATAATAATATATCTCAATGCGACGACCATATTCTAGAGAGAGACAAAGAGAGAGAGAGAGATAGCCAGCCAGAGCCGTTAAGCGAGATTACCGCAGCAGCGCGTTACAGGTTTTCCGCGGTGCGCGCGTGTGTTAACGGTCAGTAAATCTGTATTAGTCTTAGCGGCTCGCGCCGAGCTATACGTCGTGTCGTCGCCGCCGCAACCGCACGTATAGCTGTATATAGCCTCTCTCTCTCTCTCTCTCTATCTCTCCCCTAAATGTATTTCCCTCCTTACGACGCTAACGTGATTCAAGCTTGTAAGATGCAGCGCGCATCCGCGGTTATATACCCCGGCCGCGCGGCATATTATACGCGTAACCCCCCCGCAGGCGACGTACAATACTTTCTTTTATCTCGTCGCAAGGAGGTGGGACGGATAAAAAAAGGGAAGCAGAGGGAGGGGAGGAAGAAAGTCTGCTGCATCAGTCGCTACCGTAAATTCCCGCGAGGAATCGTAAAAATTTTTCCGTTCGCTGCGCGAGCTCTCGCGCTCTAGAGATCTCTTGACTTGCAATTGAGGATTCCTCTTTTTTATGGATAAGATACTGGAGAGAGAGAGTCGAGGAGGAAAGTATTTTCGCGCCCTCGAGCACGGTGAAAAAGAGGTCTTTTAGAATTCACCTTTATTTAGGTGCGAAATGAATTCTACCAGTTGCTGGAGCTTACTTGAACTACTGCTTTAATGCGTAAATCAATATTAATCGTTTTCTGAATAAATAGATTGTCATTTTTTATCAATCTTTTTAATTAACGTACTTTCTCTAGCGTATATCGCGTCACATAAAAGAGCAAACAATATTTGGTAAAAAATCACGAGGAAATGCACGTAAATATTAAGCGGTGTATGATGGAAACAAATATGAATTAAAGAAACTGTACTTTCATTTTTTGATTAACCTGAAATTCATTGAATGACATATTATAATATGTGTTGGCATTTTACAATTAATTTCTTGAACTCTAAAATAAATTGACTATTTTTTATTATTTTAAAACATATCGACGGTTGAGTGGAAGAAGAGGCTATCTCAGAAAACGCTTGAAGAAGAGGCTAACTCAGTTTTTGCTAGAAGAACGGGCTAACTCGATTTACGCCCGAAGAACGGGCTAACTTAGAATTCGCACAAAGAAGGGCTATTTAAACTAATTTTTTTACATTTAATTTTGTAATACGCAATTATAAAGAATATGAATTTTTTTTCACAAAACACATATTTTCTTATTTTTATTGTTGCCTATTCCAAAATTAATCCCGAGAAATAATTAGTTAAATTGAACCGTCTTTGCGCGATTTCTGAGTTAACCCGTTCTTCAAGCGCAAACCGAGTTAGCCCGTTCTTCAAGGGAAAACTGAGTTAGCCTACAAGAATTTTCCGAAATAACCTCTTCTTCCACTCAACCGTCGATATTATTGAATTATTCTCTAGAATGTGATTTGTAGCTGATTTTATTGGCATTTTGATGACAAATTTATTTAATTAAGTAAACAAATTTATTATTCTAAGTGCAATGTAACAGTCTAAATTAAAGTATGAGAATAATGACAAGCAATTTAAAAGGATTAATTAAGGTAGCTTGAGCGGTGGGTATCGTATCAAGCGAGGGCCCTATGGGGTGTTTCACTTTTGATTTTAATTTTGGTTCAATTATATTATTCAAATTAAATTCTAAAGCATTGTGAACTACTTCTGAGCGTTAGTAACAACAAATTATGTTAATATATACATACATAAATGCTAATTTTTTTATTAACTTCGGGTGTGCATGCGCAGAAGTACGTTTACAGCAATTATTATCAATATCTTGTTTATTTAACCGTTAACACATAATTATGTTGATGTCATTAGATTCAGCATACAAAAATCTTCAATTACATATTCTGTTTATTAATAAATATGTTCCCTGGTAGAAAATTGAGCATATTAGATGGTCGGTTCACGATCTATTGGGCAGATCCGTTTCCTAATAGTTCGCCAGAAATAAACCAGCATCTGACCAGAAATTTATAGAAAATCTAAATAGCTTACATAACCCTAAAAAATTATTGAAAATGTAAATCCCATTATAGCACTTCTGCGTTAAAACAGCATGCAAATTTTTATTCGATTATTTATTTGATTTTTTTATGTCTTATTTAATTATAAAACTCTAACCTTAAAAAAACTTTTAATGTAATAAGTTTTTAGTTTTTATTTCGAATCTATCCCAAATATATCTTAGCATTCTATTAACAATAAGCTATTAAATCCATGACATAATAATCATTATTAACTTATAAAAATTCGTTAAACGTTATTTTTTATTTATTTATTCATTAACCATAAGTTGGTCAGGTTTCTGACGAGAAAACGTCGACAGGTAGCGGGGTTTCTGGCCAGACTTTTAAGCAGAAATTGGCCATTCCCTATAAAATAGAGTAAAATCTGGCGAACATATGGGGAACGTTTCTACCAGGGTTTTTATATATTAGTAAGAAGTGATAAACGGTCTCATCCAATAAGGTTATGTGTTAAAAGTGACTTTATACAAGCTTATACAAGCTTAGTTATTTCAATAATTTTGTCCTTAACCCCAGATTTTCTTTACACAGATCAAAAGTATAATGCTGAAAGAATATTTGTGCAAATTTTCAAAGACGTCAGTGTTTTTATAAAAAGTTGCTGAAGCCACCTTAAGTTTTCAAAAGCTGTGCGCCGATGAATAAAATTCGGTTTTTCATTATTAAATAAATTTTGATTCAAATTGCCTACGCAGATATATATTACACAAAACTTATTTCCCTACAAACAGTGGCAAAACATGAAACTATTATCCGTCGTTACGCCCACGGAAAAATTGTAGAACTTGCATTTAAAAAGTAAATAATTGACCATTAACATCCTCGTAAAATATTTCCCAAACTTGCGCAAATTTCTCACCTAATGCAAAGTAAACGCTTCTTCAACACCCATCATCTCGCAATATCACTTTGTTCGCTTAATTCTTTAACATTTCACCAGCAGCCGAGGTGTAAAACTCCCGCGCACCCCCCCTTGAATATTAGATTTTTTACAAACATGGACTCGCAAGCGCACAGCGCTTAACATTTAAATATTCATGAGCCACTACGGCATATTGGAGCGTGCGAGTCGAGGGTGCTAGCATCACCAGAGCTGCAGCAGCACTCTCTCTCTCTATCTCTCTGAAGTGTTTACGCGTCTAGCGCAGACGCGTTTATGGGCTCGGCGAAGCTCTCCATGCACACCTACGTGTTCACCCAGAGAAGTTCTAAAATCAAGCGCTCGTCTCTTAACGACTGCGAGTTGCCCCTCGATATACTTTACGTACGAGGATCCGCGGCATGTCAAGTCGCCGGACCACTCGTCGATTTTTCTCGCGCCGCGGTGTCACGCCTAAAGCGGTCACTTTATCGCCGGACTCGGCAGCCACCCGCGGAATCGCAAGTAGCGCGGCTGGAAGTTCGGACTTTCGCGTTTTCTCGGGTCTTGGAGACGCTCGACTAAAATACCAGGGGAGACGCAATTTTCTCCGGGATTCCTGGGTAAAGTAGGACTCTCGCCGTGTACAGCTCTATACCTTTTTTATCCGGATCTTCCTTTCGTCAGTCACGCCCTCGGCTTGTCGCGCGGGGAAAAGTCGCGGGCAAACAGCGATAAACAGTCGCTGGCGACACCGAGAGGAGGAAAATATTTTCTTAAAATGCAGGGTGGTTTGAAAACGTGAAATGTGAAATAAATGATCGGGAGATAATATTGTTTACGTTTGAAATTGTTACAATTTTATATTTTTCGTACTGTTTAACCCAATATTTAGTTATATTTAAACATTACACTTTAGAGTATTTTATTTACGTTTTGAAAGAGAAGCACTATTTTAAAATACCAGCGTTTATTATATAGAACCTCTACAGCAAGACTATAAGGCCGCTCACAAATTTGTTCAGCTTTTCTTTAGCAATTTATAACAAAGTAAAAGTAAAACTATATGTATTATATCAATGATAAAATTAGGGCGAAAGCATTTTCTCTATCTGCCGATATAATAACATATTATTTAAAAATATGTTTATTAGAGCGTATCAGATGTATCTTTTTCAAAATTATAAGAGGACCACGAAAAAGATTTATAGTTGGCCTTAATCGAATTACTGCTCTGATAGCGCTATATTTTCTTTGTATCTGGAGGTGTAGCTATTTGTGGTTTGTACATCTAAAGGTAATTGTTATTTCACTACCGTTACCGTTGTAAAGGTTGATAAAGCATTTAGCAGTCAATAGCAATTAATTAGTTTAATTAATGTAAATAATTATTTGTTTAAACTTATAACATTTATTTTCGAGGTTAAAAGCAAAATTAAAACTGCTGTTTTTCTTCAAGACTACTTTTTACTAAAAAAAATATATTTAAAAAAAGAATGATCAGGCTATTTAACTTCAAAATTATTTTAATAATAGAATAGCTAGTTTTGTTCTTGTAAAATTAAAAAGAAATTGAATACTCATTGCGATTGCAAAGCTCATGAAAAAATACTTAAAAAGCATGCCTTATATAAATTTTTTTAGGTACCACGTAACACAAATTGCTTCTTATGCATTCGGTACAGACAAAATTACAAATGTCCACTATATAATTGCATGTTATAAATATACTCAGCAATACACCCATAAAATAATAATGTACTAAGAGTTTAGAATAATTTATCCAATAAACATTGTAAGATAAAAGAAGATAAACCGTCCTTATATACTGCTACTTACACCTCATCTCCCCTGCACGCATCACCAAACAACATTCGCAATCTGTACCCAACCTGCAAAACAACCCAAGTCACGCTCGACGCTCATACACCTAGTATCCTTGAGAAAAGCACCATCCGAACGGTCAACTCGTCGCGCGCTCTCGCAAACCTGCAGTACACGCGCGTATATCCGCCGGTTTAATGACGAAGCCTCTCCTCCCCCCTCTCTCTATATATATATATCTCTCTCTCTCTCTCAATCTCTTGCAGTGATAGAGTGCCACCAGGGGTGTAATGAGAGAGCCCGGCCTGTGGAGTCCAAGAGAGTGAGAGAGAAGGGCCGCGTAATGCGATTACACTCGAGGGCTTCATCAGCCTGAACTAGCCAGCGTGCAGCTAGCTGCAGTGTGTGTACAGCAGCGCGTAGCCCGTGGACCCTCGACTCGCGGATTTCTCGCTATTATTGCCAGCGTTTCCGGCTAAACATTTCGCGAGGATCCGCGCGCGGCGTTTCTAGCTTCTTGCAGCGGTGTGTGCATACACGAGCGGCGAAAAGACGCGGGGGTAGATATATATATATATACGTATAGCGGCTTGTTGCACGGTATATACTGCAGGAGCAGGGTAGAACGGCAAAGTACACAAAACGGTTTATTGAATTTGCCGGGAGTAGTGAGAGCGGGAGAGGGTTGCTCCCCTGACAAATTGCCTCTAATAAAATTGTCGCGAAGCGTTTTAACGAATCTCGTTATGTTTGTCCGCGCGATGCTGCTCTGTGCAGCTTCTCAGGGGAAAAGGGTGATGTTGTTTTAGATGGCGTTGTCGTTTTTAGGAGTGTCTAAAAGGTTTTAATAGTAGTGAGGTCTTTCCATGATACTTGTGGACGTGAAAGACGGCCATCGTTTCATAGCTACCAACGTATAAACAAAATATCGGTACTGTTGACTCGGTCTCCAGAGTCTAAATACTATCAATATTTTATTTATACTTTGGTAGTCATGAAAAATAACAGACTTGGACGTATACAACACGTTCAGACACAGTATTCTGGAAAGGCCTTTAAAAAAATATATATAGAACGCTAACACTCTATCAGGTTCATACGCGTCTTAAATTTTATTTATTAATAAAAATGGTAATTTTATTTGATAAGTAATTTTTATTACATTTTTCATACAATATTTACTAAGAATGTTTTTAAATATATTCACGCCATCACGCAATTCACCCTCATTCACACGCATACACACACTCCAGCCCATACAAACATACACACCCACACACACACACCAACCTACACACACACGCGCACCAATCCATACGTACATACATCCACTCACACACACACAGCTCTTACACACACATACACACCAACATGCGCACACTAATACCCATCTACACATCATAGACATATCATCTATCATAACATTTTAGTTTGTTCTAACTACTTTAGGTCCACTTCCGGTCGGCTTCCGGTCACTTCCGGTATACTCCGGTATACTACATTTGTCAGACTTGTAGTGAACTTTTGAAATAAAAGGGTGCATCTTTTAATTTGTCAAAGATCGTAGTAAAGTATATTAATCTTATAGAAGATTCGGTACTTATTGTTGCTTACTGGAAATCCCGTTTGAACATTGTTGTAAAAACGATAATTTATCTAGATAACAAAGCATTTAGAGAACGTATTATGTGAATAATATAATATGAATTTGTATAAATATACAATATATCTAAATATGTATCTAAGTAAGTGCCTGATGAAAAGTTGGGCCTGCGACCTAATTATTTATGTAGATATCGCATTATCCAGATGCAAAAATTAGATATTTTCTTACACATTGCAATTGCAAAATTTATTACGCACGCTATAGATACACATACATCTAAATAGTTGCAGCCAAAAACAAACATTTATCTAGATTATTAGCGTCTATCTTTTTTACATTAATCCCTGACCTTTACTTGTTTATCTAATTGCGCTATTTCTGTAATAAAGATACTTTTTTATCTAGATTCGTATCTAGATTATTCCGGTTCTTGTCCGGACTGCTACCGACACTCCATCACGGTACGATGATAACTGTAACCAGAAAGTTCAAGTGAATGATGGCGCAAAAAAATTTGCGAAGCATTATTACGCTATACAAAATAAGCGAAAAGGGAAAACTTGTTTACCGTCGTGAAAATGGGGTTTCCCGTCACTAACGATATCATAATAGAATATCGCCCTTCTTATTCGTTTTTACAATTTTTACTTTTTGCTTGTAGTTCAGTGATTTCATTGTTAATGTGCGCAGCGTTCTTTTATTTTACGCGCTTCACCATGGTCTAGTGATTTCATTGTAAACATTTTGCTTTTCACGAAGCGCATCGAAGTTAAAGGAGATATCGCGGTTCAAGAAATTAATTATTTAATCTGACGTTGCATCACATGTCAGTGAGGTAAAAGTCCAACTAACCGGAAGCTCAAGCTTACTAAGAGTAATAATAAGAATATAATTAATTTAAGCACTAAAATAATCCAATCTGGACTATAATTTCCAAAAGTATGAGCACTAAAAAATATCAATGGAGCAATATTTAATTGTTGACAGGGTGTCCAGGTCACGTGTCCAGTCAGTGGGCCATTCCCCTTATTTCCCAGTTACGTTTGCAACTCAATGCTATTCAATATTATAAACTATGAAGCTCACAATGAAACTTTTACAAGAGAACTTTATCACCACCACCCTAAATAAAACACTTCTCCAAAGTATTTTGAACTTCACATTCGACTCTCGCGAATTCCACCCGGTTGCCGTTGACAACCCACATCTTCCAAAGAGAACCAACCATGCGTCCACCGCCTCCCGACAAAAGCATTATACACAGGCCCATGACTCTCCCTTCCCGCGACACGTTCACGCACAAACACACGAGGCAAGCAGCTCGCGCGCCGCGGAAAGAAAGAGGCGTTGCGGAAGATTATGCGTCATTTAAAACACAGCGCGACAGGTTTACAAGGCCGCGCGTGATGCCTCTCACACGCGCAAACACTGCGGCTTTGTTTAAGGCAGTCGTCCGCCGAAGATGCATGGTCGCCGTGTGTTCCGAGCGTATATTGGATCTTTGCCAGAGTCGCGCGCGGATTCGGAACGTTGACCCTTTTCGCATACTTGTCGCGGTTTGCTCTTGCTCCAACGACGCTGGACTATTAACATCTCGTGTGGTGCGGGTGGGAGGGTGCGTATCGGAAGCAAAGTTGGATACGTGGTGACCCTTTGGAGTGTGCATGTGCGCGTGTGCGAGTGTATATGTAGACCGAAAAATGATTCGATTAACCTTTAGGGGACGATGGGGTTTTCGCTTGGTTTCTCTGACAATTTACTTAAGTGAGGGCTGATGGGGGCCGATATCTAAATGGGTTGCTCTGTTTTTGGACGGCAGTTTTGAATTCCATGACCTAGAATGTTATGAAGATCATGTTGGGTTTCGACTTTATGGCATTCTGTATAATAAAAGTGGTTTATTTAGATGGTAGTTGGTTTGTAATATTAGACATTATGACATTTCTGTTTTGAATTATGATAGTGTCAAATTATTCATTCACAGTATTGAAATTCGATATTTAACTTCAATAGCAGAGTGAACTGTCTAGACACCTCCCTCTCCCGTTTTCGATTTCTGTCATGTCAATTATTAAATTAATATTTACATGTATTACGGAATGTTATACGGCATTATTACCCATTTTAGTGCCAACATCCAAACGTTATGATTAATGGATTATTATTATATAATTATAATTATTATTTAATTAACTCGAGCAAAATTAGATTACGATTATCCAGATGTCATTTGAAGGATAACACTAAAAGTGTTAAGATCTTATCCGTTTCATTTTTTCCGCTTCATGTGACGTTTCTTCTCCGTACGAAGACTAACATTTCAGATTTCTTTAACAATACTAGTTCTTTTCAGGATCAGGCTCCTACAAAAACTAGAACTCTGAACATACTATGACAAGAATGATCACTTTATCAATAGTTCCCAGTGCTAGTTATTATAAGAGGCCTCCGAAAAGAACTCTTCTTCTAATAACAACTGATGTTATAATAATAAATTTATAAAAAATTACTTAACCAAGTATATTGTTTTGAACTACGACCTTAATTCTGCTATTCGAAAATCATAAGAAATATTATATTCCCACTTTTATAATACCTCGATAAAACTTTTTCTCACGAAATTATGAGTGCTTGTGACAAGCATTTTCGATTTCGGTGATGATAATTCTACTGCTAAACCCACTAAATAATTATAGCACTCTAACATAACACAATTTAAAATAATTTTAAAAAAGTCACCAAGATAAAAACATATCTTGATAAAACGGGTATTGGAGAACCTTACTTATACCTCTCTAGTCCTCCACAGACTAAACTTATCCTGTACACGTTATCCTCTCTCTCCGAATACCTCGAACCTCTCCTCACTCTTAAGATTCGCGGTTTATTTCGGAAAAATATTAGTCGCTACACGAGTTGCACAAGTGCGGGCGCGCTCGCGCCCAACCTTACGAAGACGACTAGATTGCCTTTCGTAAGTTTACCGGCGACGAAGAGAGCGCGCGCGAGAGAGACTTGGAGTCGCTGCATTATTCAACGTTGTATTCGACTCGCTAGTTTGTACAGGGCTGCTCAGAGGGAGAGAGAGAGAGAGAGTGCGTTCAACTTGCGCGAGTGCATACATTTTACAATTTCAGCCAAGTTTTACCCGCTCGTCGTCCCTTCGTCGCTCTCGACCTAGCCTCAGACCTGGCTTTTTTTCAAACTTCGCGCCGACTCGCGTAACAGAATTATAAATTATAAACGAGGAGGCGATGCGCAAGTCTTTGGCGCGTTAGTTGCATCGCGGAATCGCTTTTCGATGTTGGATCGATGCAGGTAAGGCGATTCTATGCGATTTGGTCCACCTTCGATGTTTCGGCTAGTTCGCGATAAATCTATTCCATCTGACTTGTTTGGTGTACTACACTTGACCAGCGCACAAAGTTTCATAATTTAATCCTATTTTAAGTTAGTAATTGTATTTATTCCAGAAATTCTTAAGAGAAGCGATGAAAATTGGTACAGTTGCAGTGTACACTATTTAGTTAACTGTTCAATCGCATAATTTAGTTTATCCTGATACTGCTGTTGTAGCCATTCTAACCAATACGTATGGTCCATCAAGGTTTTAAAAGCTTTTAAACAGAAATATCTACATTGTGCGTTAAATAGTATTAACTAAATCCAAAATTTTATGTTATGTAATAAGCAAAAGATAATAGGAAATAATCTTGACTTTATAACAAACAAAACAAATAGAGAGCTATATATTTATGTATTGCAATCGTAGATCACTGCCGCATTAACTCTTATGTGCATTAATTTATTTTTTGATATTTGAATTTCATCTAGTGTATATTTGTACTCATATAAGCTGCATACATATGTAACTGTTCAAATTACTATACGCAGTTGTCACAACTCCCGAGGTCACGCATTGTTGTCACATAAATAGGCATACTCCAGCCATTTTACATGCATACACGGTTACAAGTAACATACATTGTTTGTCAGGGAAGAATAACACATAATCTGTATGTTACTATTACAAACAAAATATTCGTAGATGATTAACAAACAAATTTTTGTTATTTGTGTGTACATTATCAATAACCTTAACCTAAAAATATTCACACTATGTAATGAACATTTGTTTAAGAATACTTATCTAATATAAAATATATATCAGGTATCGTTTGCTAGATGGATACACTAAAAAGTTTCCAAACCTGTAAAACAACTAACTACAACCGGTACTTTTACTCATAGTACCCGTTCGCACGTCAAAAGGCTACAAGCGTGATTGTGAATTCCGACGGGAGTTCCTAACGCGAATATGCGTGTTCGTATCGCGCTGACCACTGAGAGAACATTATACGCCAATGATTGGTAGTAACAAACACTTGTTTGTAAATGGAAAAAATAACACACAAGTCTGATTGGACATATTTCAAGTTTGCTACTTTAACAAACAAATGTGTGTTAAAAGTAACAAACAAATTTTAACAAACGAGAAAAAATAACATATTATGCGTTCATTTTTAGCCGTGTAATTTTTTCATTTGCTTAATTATCCAAATGCATCAATTTATACCTTTTAATTTTTAAATCGAAACGTCGGAATTTCCTATGAGAGTGACAAGGATAGTACATATTAAAAAAGAATTCTGTGTCTTACTCTTACAGGATTAGATGCCAATCTTAAGTACATCAAACTCTATGCAAACGCACCCTTATTAAATTAGTAATCAGATATTTAAAAAAATATAGAATAACTCTTCTCCTGAAGAATATACCATACCCCATGTGTTAACTAAGCTTTCAGACTTAATTTGAGAATTTGAATGTCGTTGTGACGAATTTTAATTTGCGGTATATGGTATATATTCAAAGGGCGTGTATTTTGTACGAGTGCAGTCGTCCACAGGAGTATTAAATATATAACTTTGCAATCAAATAAATGTCCCGCACTCGTTGCTGGCACGACCGGCAACATTCATCACAAACTAACCAATATCTCAGGAGAATTCCACGTTGAATACACGTGCACCCAATAGCAATAATTTTCCCTTATTACAGATCTTTATCCACGGTTACAAAATGTAAAATTATAATCCAAACGTTCATATACTTACTTATTATTCAGGATACCATTAACTAAATCGTTTGTCAACCAGCCAAACGCCAAAAAAACATTTAAAGCTCGGTCGGTCCACAACGAACAAAACGCGCCTCGCGCAGCCAGTGCATTGCCCCCTTCCGCAGCGGCAGCGGAAATTTCAACCCACCGAAGCCATACGTACCCCCGCACGCAGTCGCGGCCACCGTCGCGCGCAACGAACCTAATTTCGCGCGTTCGCACGTGGTCGAGAGGGTCGGCGCGCGGCTGTCCGCCTAAAAGCGCGCCTGATGGTGAAATGACGCGAAATGAGGACGAATGCCCGGTGATTCTGCGGCGCGCGTGTAACAATGCCCTTCCCCCTCGGGCGCGCGCTAATGTCAAATATAAATTTTCGAAATAACAGGGGTGCGGAGGCCAAAAATATGCTTTGATACGGCAATCACTCCGAATGTACACTGTCACGCGTTTGTATTAATATAATGCGGCTTGTATGTTGAATTATTGTTTGCGTGATGAATTGCGATGGATGAAATGCGTTGGCGAGTGTAATGCGTCATGTGAGGAGAAATTACATGGGGAAATGATTTTGCGTTGTACGTAGCACGAGATTTTCTATAAATACACGCGCAGAGAAAGAAAGAGCGATTGCTAAACGTGGTTAGGACTGACTACAATGTATGATAGGTAAATCGGAGGTGAAATTATTACTTCGAGTGAGAACCGACATCGCACAACACAACAAACAAGTATATAAAATACAAATGTAAAATACAAAATCAAATATGCATTGTGACATATCGAAGTCCCAAAAAAGAGGGGACACATGACGATTAAATACAAAGACCCATGGAAGAATTTTCTCTCGGCAGAATACTGTTCGAGTATTAGTTGCCGACACTATCAGTACTTGCAATCAGTGGAGGTCCAGTACTGAGATGTAGCGGGGATGATAAGAATGGGCCAGTACAACACTTTTCTTCTTGATATATTCAAAATTGTAGAAGAAATATAAAGTTTTAGACACATACGAGACACTTCACTCAAAGTTTAGTGTAATAATCATAACCACAGATTACTCTCGCTCCCGAAAATTTCACGTAATGTTAGTAATCGTACATAAAATTAATATTTTGTTAAAAACAAGTCTAAAAAGTAGGTTAACTTACGCTTGACGGTTTCGCGATGGTTTGTTTTATTTCAATATTGGCAAAAAGTATTGCACCGACTCTGAGACGTTTTCCGGGCCAACGTCGATTCTTTTTACTAGCCCATTCTTATCAAAACGATATAATCCCTTTATTGTTTCAGCACCGAAAAATAATTTACTGGCATACAATATTCAGCCAGAATCGACCCGAACTATCACTGCTGGAAAATTCTTTCATGGGGAAGGAAAGAATTAAACAAACATATTATTTCTAAAATACAAAAATAAAATCATTGTAAAACAAAAATGGATCGATGGATCTCAAAATTTCTTCTTCATTCAGAATCTTCATTAAGAAACGAAAATAATGAGCCCCGGGATGTAAAAAATGACCGCGCCGTTCCCGAGATATAAACAATATAGAGAAAAATATAAAAAGAACATAACCTCAAATAACTCGGAATGTAAAGGTCGATATAATCTGGGCTTCTAACAGTGTCAAGGGATAGTAAAAAGCTACCTTTCTGGAAATTTTAAGGAATAATGACGTTTTACGTAAGTTACTCTTCGCCAAGAAAAAAGTTTCTTTTTACAAAATAATTTTTTTCTCGAAAAAAATAAAAGTATAAAGGCTTGAAAATTTTACAAAATATTCTTATCCATATTCCAAATCACCTCAAATTTTTTCAAAAATTTTCTATGTTATATTTCCTAGATACCACCTTTTAAACAAAATACGACGTTTTCGTGTATAACAGAAATGAAAAGAGCCGTCTTAGAAAAAAACGCACTAAAAAGTATGAAATAATCGATAAAAAATTACAAACTAACTTATAGTATCTTTCTTATGAATATGATTTAGAACTTATACTAAATTGGGTCTAAACACATATACTTATTGTTACGGTTAGAATTCATTAGTAATAAGAAAATCAAACTGTATAATAAGTTGCTTTGCAAAAGGTCTCTAAAACATTCTGTATAGTTCAAACGCGATAACGTTCTCGAGTTTCTTATGTATATGTTTGCGGCAGTCGTCGGTGGCGACTTTCGGTGGCGCGAAGCGCGGCTCATTTCTAGCTCAAAAAAGAATGACGCAGAGGTCAGATGTACTTTAGCCCTTGTACAGAACAGCAGCTTCAACGCGCATTGTAACAACCCGGCCAATGTAAATAATAATAACTACTTTAAATACAAATTGCGTATCGATTATTATAACAAAATCCTTCGTATAATTAAGTTCCGAACACTTATAATGCCTCTAAAGTCAGACCACCGTAACTCGGTGAAATTCGGTGCCGACTTCGAAAAGGTTTTTATCGATTATTCATACTTTTTATCGATTATTTAATACTTTTTAGTGTGCTTATTATCGATTATTTAATACTTTTAGTGCGTTTTTTTTAAGTCGATTTAATTTAAAATTTTTTATTTTATACTTTTTAGTTGTACCGGCCAAATTTCATTTTACATATGTGCAAATCCAAAAGTTTATCCAAATTGGTTCAGTAGTTTCTGAATAATCGGCGGACGAACATAACAAAATGCCAGTACTGACCTAGTACTTGCTCCATACTGGCCCAGTAATGTAATGGGACCACCATGGGATCATTCTCTTTCATTCAGAAAAAACTTTATCCAAATCTGTTCAGTAGTTTCCGAATAATCGACGGGCAGAGTCGGCAGCGGCCGAAAAGTACGGAAAAAATATCTAGCAGAAAACTAAATTACTGATCAAGTACTGGACCAATCTATACCAAATTGGAATGGGGCCACCATGGGATCACCCTCTTTCATTAAAAAGAAGTTCATTCAAAATGGTCCAGTAGTTTCGGAGCAATGCGCGTATAAACATAGAGAAAAAAGAAAATATACAGGTCGAATTGAGAACTTTCTCCTTTTTCGAAGTCGGTTAAAAAGAAATTAACTTATTTAAAATTTGGGGTCGGAAAAGATAAGTAATTTTATGCTCTTTTAAATGCAATAAAAATTAATTGATAATATTTTTCAAACCTAACAAAAATCCCAAAATACAAGATTTTTTGATACTAGGAGAATTACCCACTTGCCAGGGGAATTATAAAAACTGGAAAATATATAACTTAGTAACGATATTTAACCTGCATATTACTGTCAAGGCGTTTAGACGTGATCTTCAAATTACTAATTATGTATAGTAGTCATTACTAGCTTTTTCTGCGTGTATATAGTAATCTTAAGGGCCTAATGTCTGATCAACTACCCAACCCCTACATGTTTCAAAAACTATACGCATTATTTTGAGAAAACACTATACTATTTTTGAAATTGAAGTTTTAAATAATTACGTAATATAATTTGTTTTGCAAAAGAAATTACAAAATTAGGATAAAACTATGCATAAAGTTAACATATAATTTGAATAACCAAACAACAAATATGGGTGACATTTAAGGGTTGAAGCAAAAATTTTGTTGTAACCATAAGTAAAATCTCCTAAATGCATATTAATAAAGTATGAATATCAACATTTTTACTATAAATATCATTATTCTTATATTATTTTATATGTATAAATACATATAGTACATTATGCTAAACAATCTGTGATTTTTTACCATACAAATATTTCCAGTGCAAAAATTACTAAAGAAAAAGAATAATCAACTTTCTCATCGCTGCCATTATTTTCAATGCAGAGTCACTCCAATTTCCCGTAAATAATAAATGAACAGTCATCGCGCGGCATTACCTAAACGACCGAACTTCGGCACTGCATTCCATCGACATAATTGCTCAGACATTACAGAAATGGAAGTTTAAATCGAAATGGATTCGGTAAACCAGTGTTAATCTTGGTTTTGTATCCGGTCGCCGACCTGTCGCGTCGCTCGCGCGCAGCAACGATAAGGAAGTTCCGAAACAGGAGGGTGGATTTGCCCCCTCTTTCTCTCTCTCTCTCTCTCTCTCTCTCGCGAACAGTTGGCATTAACTTAACACCGCTACGGTTTCGGTCAGATTGAATTAGCGCCCGAGCAAAACCCGCTCGAGAGAAAACGATTCTGATGGAACGAGTTCGCGTCGCGTCGCGTCGCGAGCGCTATGATATTGGCGAGCGAGCTGGCATTCGAAGCGCCGTTAAGATGCGTCGTCCTCGACCCGTTTTGTCGATCGATTACGTGACGCCCATTCACGTAAGCACCGATATAACGCCGGATTTGTCAAACTGCGAGGTGATTCTCCCCCGTGTGCCCTAGGCGCGCCGATGCAGCGCTGTGTCGAATTATTTATACACCGCGGGGGTGGTTTGTGAGGAATGGGCGATTCTTACTTTATGTCTGTAAAACGGTCATGTCGTTTTCAGTATTTTTACAGTAATAGTCGGGCTGTTACGTTTTCTGCGAGGAGTGTAGTTTTATTTTATAAATTTGGTTTTAAAATGCTGCCAATTCCAATTGACACTATACTTTTTTTGAGACATCTTAGCATTATAATGCAGTTATACTATGTTATGATGGATGTAATAGTTAAACTTAGTTAATGTGCAAATTTCTTAGCAGTGCGTGAGAAATTAGTTTTTGTTGTACGAAAAAACTGTTTTTCTGTAAATGTGCAGGCATTCTACGCCAAGTGTCTTATCCAGAAAATAAATCATGAAATTATGAACTTTTGCAGTTTTTATTTGCATATCTGGAAAATAGTTTCAACAGATTTCATCAGGAATGCTTTTTCTGCACTTTTTCATGAGCTTTGCAATAGTAATAAGTTTATTTTTTAATTTTTCAAATACGACCTAGAAAATTTCAAAATTAAAAATGAAATTGCTCTTTCTAAAGTCTTTATTCTGTTAATAGAAAAATCGATAGAAAGAAATAAGACTTTTTCAAGTAAATATACCGTAAACATTGCAACCAATTAAATTTTAAAATCCAATTTTGAAAATTGTAAAAAATGTATTGCCCCTGTAAAGCTTATGGCGAAATTTGTACAAAACAACCCTGATACATTTCTTCAATTACCTTTTGAAATCTTTAAATTAAACGCAAAATAGCTAATTTTCATGATTGATTTTCGGGACAGGGTACGGGACGTGATCAGCCTTGCATAAGTTACGGCCCTTAAATAATGTTTAGTTATAACTTCATTAAATTATCTCGTACAGCTTTCGAATTCAATACATAATTACACAGTATAACAAATAAACGGTACTTACCATATCGATTTCGAACTTAAGATGAAGGATTGTATAAAAGGTTAAATGAACAAATACATTATAATTTATAAATTTTTATAATTTTCTAATTTAAAATAAAATAACCAGAAAGCAAAAAGAAATCGGTTTTGTTATCTTAAACGATTTACAAAGTGCCATAGAATATACACACATAGGGTTGAACAGTTAAAAATCTTTTGTAGAAATAATGTCTTCTATTCGAGAAAGCAAAAATTATATAGCGTCTTTCTAATTACAGCAAATTTTGTCCTCTCTGCAAATGCAAGTGCGTAACATTGGATTGTCGCCAATTTTCCACACTTCCATGAATGTAATTTACTATATTCATACATTTGTAATACAGTTATACATGTAAAAGTACGACACTTAGAGGCGTGTAAAATAGGCGAAAAGCCAAGTGTGTCGAAATAATACGTTTAGTACAAATTTACACGCTTAACAAGTGTAATTTTACACATTTAAATTTTCAGTACTAGAAGAAGCTTTGGGATGGACTTTTATCAATAATAATTAAAAAATTCATATTAAAAATAAATAGTCGGCTATAATTTAAAAAAAATCTTTTAATTCTGGGTTGGATATTAGTTTGTAACCTTGTTCCAACGATATTTTAATAACGGTCATAATTATATACTCAAAGCTAAAATTCTCTCCTCATCCGAATGCTATGATGAAAAATTGATATTTCTGTTTCAAAATCAGACATAACCTTGACGACAGAGTCAAGGGTCAGAATAAAGGGGATCAGTGAACTCGGCGTTCAAAATTCTATGAAGTCTGTATATGGCAATGTTTCTAAAAGTGCAGTTTCTATAATAGATATAATATGACATTTCAAAACGTTTGACACGCGATTTTCGAGAACGGGTTGACCAAATAAGCTGAAATTTGAATACTGGCTTAGACTATTTTCAGTGAAGGTATCAGCGATGGTATAAGTGGCATGGTTTGGCTGACCCTTAACTCGTTTTCCAGATTATTTCAAGTTCGAATCTGACTTGTCTCAGGTTGAAGCGTTTATAATTTCTATTTAGAAAAAAATGATATAAATGCGTGTAAAAATTCTGTAATATAAATAATAAAGTATATTAAAGATAGTATGCTTAACGAAATGGAGAAAACTTATTTCAGAAAAATCGTGACATCAGAAGCGTAAATATTGTCAATTAAAAAAATGGTACTAAATTTAAAGTATTTTCTATATTTATCAATCAATTTTAATGTTTTGTAGCTAAAGTAATTCCGTAAACTTTTATTTACAAATTTACTGTTATAAATTGCATATAAATTTAACATTAAGGAGCAACGATTAATTGTTTATAAGATAAACACTTAGTCGTTGTTCCTTAAAGTTAAATTATTATATAATTTTTAAAACGTAAATTTGTAGATAAATGTTTAAGGAGGTATATAAACCCCAAGATATTGAAATGAATTGATAAATAAAGAAAATTCTTTAATTTAAGAAGTTTTTATTGAATTGACAATATTAACTCTTATCATCTAACGTCCCGATTGTATTGAAATAATTTTTCTCCATTGTATAATAACATTTACATAATTATTTTTCAAATATTAAATTTTAAGCACTTCAACCTCCTTAACAAAAAATCTTTTGCTCTTTTATTTTTGCATTACTTTCCAAAATGATACTATTTACTGTAATTCACAAAATTGAAGGCTAATCCACCTATTCACCCCTAGTAATGCGACAAAAGCCGCGCTTGTAACGTGCCCTCGAAGCTCCCCTGGTCGCTCGGCTGGAGCGCAAGTACAAAAATGGTCCAAAAAAGGCGAGAGAAGAGAGGCAGCGCGAGTTTCTTCGAGTTTCAATCCGACCGCAGCGACGACGACGACGACGCGCGAATTGAGACACCGGTCAGGTAGAACCGAGGCGCGATATCGACGTTGGAATTTTCTCTCGCGTGAGAATCAAGCTAGCGAAGAGGGGAAGCGCCGACAGTCCCGCGATATACCCTTTAACCACCTCTCGCTCTCTTTTCACGCCACTTTCTGTCGTCTTAGATTGATTCTTTTTGGTCTCTTTTTTGTTATGTACGTTGAGTTGAAATTATCGGAAGAAGTTTCGGATCTTTAGCTTTTACGTAATCAGTTAGAGGATCGCGTGTCTGTAGGTTTTATACTGGCTGAATGAGATGAAATTGATTTATTCATGATTACTGAAAGAAATATTGTAGTACAGATGACTATCGTAGCTTACTAATTGAATCTTCAGTAAGTCTTTAGAGCCCAAGGTGCTCGCCTTTGGAATTCACTCCCTCGCAGCATTAGGCATCTTCCGTCTTTTAAGAGATTTATATTGGCCATACGCAGGCACATTTTCCAAAACCGCTATGTACAACATGCCTTTGATGAACACTAACTGTGTTATACCGTTTAGTATTAACTTAGTTTTTAGTCTTATAATGTGACGTAATAGGTATAACCAAAAGTATGCACTTTTAACTAATGTGATGAAATATCGCAAAAAATCGTAATATGGATGTGATATGAATATGATAATCTTATGTATCAAAATTGTATATATTATATATTGTATATTTTTCTTTTTGACATGTGCAAAATAAATCTTATATCTATCTATCTATCTAATTGTATATGGAGAGAAAGAATCTCGAATAAAAGTAACGTTTACTATCAGGGGCTTCGACTTATTACTAAATATGTTTAGTAAATAAAAACCATACACAGAGAGAATTTTCTGATAAAAATTACCGTAAAAATCATAGTAAACGTAGGATATCCTGTCTTCACGGGAAAAATCACCCTGATAAAAGGTAAAAATTAACGTTATTCGTTACAATTTTTACCGTGAAATACAGTTATTTTTACCGTTTATCTCAGTATGTTTCTCCGCGAATGCATACAAATATTTATCCATGTGGTTTGTCTTTGAGTATTTGTTTTAAAATTAAAATATCAAGGGTTATGTCAAATAGCATACATTATCCATTTCTCTTGTAACAAATCCAAAATATTTGGGTAACGAATCTATGAATTTATAATTTTCTTCTCCGTGTAACTATTATCATTGATGCTTGTACTAAATTTGGGTCACGTATTTAATGCGGTAATCATCCGAGTTCTGTTTTCACGACTGCTACGCTTGAATGATACATTAACACTTAGCAAAATATCAGTTTTATCAAATTTCCACTATATATTTAAATATTATTTAGTTCATTTTACTAAATACTAAATACCAAAATACTTTACTCATAAACATATATATTTCGTATTGAAATTTTTATTTAATATATTCATTATTTTTAAATGAAATATAGATAAAACATTTAAAATAATATTTTCTGTATTACTTATGACATCATATCTCGCAAAGCTCGCTTTCTATACATTTTTTATTCGCATACATATACGATCTCTGCGGATCTATTCCTTTTCTCCTTACATGCATCGCCTCTTCAAAAAAGATTTATTCAATACGGAGATGTTTTCAGGCCGTACCTGACATATTCTTTGTTGCGGATAGAAATTCATGCAATTGAAAACATCTTCAATGTCGAATGACAAACACTGACTTTGCAAAAAATTGACAGACTTTTTCTATACCACAAAAAGAATAACCAATAAGCATAAAATAGCTGTGAAAATACAGTATTTTTCTTTCACATATATAAACATTCAAATAAAAATAAAATCCCGAAGAAAAATAAATAAAGCTTTCTACTCGCGTTATATTTTTTACTCACTTCGTATTTTTCCCCGTTATTACAGACTTTATATAAAAAAATGTCACCTGTTCGTTGAGACATAAGTAGCCTAAATATTAAAACAAAAATTGAACAATTTCATTTTCACTAAGCTAAAAGCAGCAGAAATTGCAAAAATAAAAATAGAAACCCCGATCCCTTTGGGCGCATTTGATAAAGCATTCATCCAATCACAATCCACAATCTTACAAGCTTTCGCCACGAACAACCACCACACACACAAACACAATCTCCACACCAGAACCAAAAAAAGACTAAAACCGCTCGAATGCATATCACAGCAGTCGGCTCGAGACAAAAGACCCGAAACTGGCAGCAGGCAGACGGCCGCGAGGAATGTAAAAGCGCCGGCCGTCGCGCGGAAGGCTAAAAATGCTAATTCAGCCTTTGCGCGCGGCGCTCAAACGTAACAATGAGCGTGCATTTGCCGTGCGCGTATTTTGAATAAAAGGTCCGCGCGTCACGCGAAGATCTAACGAGCGCCGGAAGTTCGCGACTTCCTCGAGAAAACGGGGGGAGGGGGGGCGAGAACGCGCGGGGACATTGAAAAGGCGCAAACGGCGCGTTTTGAATTTCAGCACTTTCGCGGAATTACATCGTTTCCGCACAAAGGAAGTCCCCTCCCCCCCCCCCCTACCGAGCTTTGTTCCTGCGTGCTCATGAGAACACTTGTTCTTCTATTATCTGTCGCTCTTTCTCGCTGTTGCGAGCCTCAATTTATGCGGGGATTACTTTGAAGTGTAATTGGTTATTAATACACAGCGGTGTGGAAATGCGTGAGCGAGCGTGAAATTTGGGAATTTAGGAATTTGGGAATAAGAAATTCCGGATCGATCAATAAAATCTGTTGTAATTTACGTGCGCAATAGGTAGATTGTACGCGCTACGTGCGTTTTTATTATTTTTTTTTCTTTTTCTTCATTACTTATTTTTGTTATCTAAATAAATATTTATTTTAAAATTATTGTTACACCAGAATTTATGATTATAAGATATAATGAGTTTTAAGGTTGTAAATGAAATTTAAGGTTATAGATATGAGTATAGATGTACATAGCTACTGGATTCTATAGAAAATAGACAAAAGTGTAATAAATCAAATATCAAATATAATTTAAAGTGTCATCGCAAGAATAGGTACTATATTTCAAAAACTATTCAAAATTAAGTGATTTATTAAATTTTGAATTAGATTAGATAAGGCTTTATTCTCGAGTGATCAAATATTATAAATTAAAATCTATTGCTAAATTAATCTTTAAAGGAAAATTGTGTGCATGTGAATGTATACGTAATGAATGTTCATAATTATATTTTATTAACTTATAACTTTACATTTTTTAAATTAAAACTTCAAACTAATAAGAATTTTATAATCATCTTGCGTTTTTCTTAACAGCCATTCATATTCCATTTTTAAATACTTCACTTCTTCTGGTCATCACTTTTTATAAAAGGATCAGTGCTATAAGATACAGTTAATTAACTACTTTTCAAAGTACACAAACCGAAAAGCTGCAGAATTTTCGTTATATCAACCACGAATGTTTTCACTAAAATAAAATTATAATGCTTAATTAATCAAGTACTCTCCAATTTCACTTTAATCGTGTTGTACAACTGACCATGATATTATTTTTTGAAATACAAAGAACACAAAGCGATAAAAGATGGTAAAAGCAATATACAAAATATAAAAAAGAGAACAAAAATAAAAACGACCCTAGATAGTTCTGAAAATTTGATAAAAGTCACGTACTCTTGTTAAATTCAACAAACCGATTTTCCCCGAAGCTCCAAATACAACTAAAACTCAATCAAAACTGAAATTAAAATTAATTTTCATCGATGTTTCCCAAAAGTATACATTCGACTATATTTTAAAGCGAATAATCGTATTCGCCGAATCTTTATACCTCCTGAAATCCCCGCGTCCTTTCATCAGTGCTACACGTCAAACTACTTTTATGAGTCGTTAACCGGTAAAACTTCGTTATACTCCGTGCGAAACAACGCGATAAATCTAATCTCCAGACGTGGAGCAGCGCGGCTCAAGTCGGGAGAGTGAGAGCGAGCATCGCGTGCAAACTTTGCCGGTTCGAGACTTTTCGAACTGACTTCGAACTGCCTTTTAAAACCAGAGGTAGCGGCAACCTTCCGAACTATCCCTCATTTTATCAGACTGCAGGCCGAAGAGCGAAATCATTTTGACGTCGCCGATAAGGCACGCATGCGCGTAAACTCCTTTCGCCCTGATCCAATAAAAAATTACCTCTCTCTCTCTTTTTCTACAGGAAACTCTTTTTGCTACGAACGAGCTACTCTACCAAAAAATAGGAGTAACCAGGAAAAAGGGTTAAACGGGATTTTGCATTTAACGTCTCTGTGGCGCTTGATAACGTCACGATATTAACGAGTAAAAGGGGGAAGGGGGGACTATGGGATTATGACGAGCGGTACGGGCTTCGAACTCGTTCAAGTTCATTAGTCGATGATAAATGACCTGCTAGAGCTCGTCACCGCTTCTGAAGCTTGGTATATATATATATATACGTGGCGGTGAAACGTCGCAAAAAAAAAGTAAACGGGAAGCGAACATTTTCGCCTCAATGAAGAAGGAGGATGGCTCGTAAAGCAGTTGAGGCGATTTGTTATATTGGATCCTTGCGCGAGAATCGAGTTACATCTGGCGGAATTCCAGAATCATTTTACGAACCCTGTCCATTTTGCGTGCGCGCGCTTTCGCGCCGGTCATATACTGAGAAATCCAATACGAAGGTGCAGGCAGATAGTGATAGCGTAGATTATTGCAGGTATCGTAAATAAATGAAAATGAAACGTGGATACGCGTTGCTAAAATAATATGTATGAAGAGAAGTGAAACGTTAGTATTGCTGTTTCAGAAGTGTTCTGTTTAACCCATTTCTTCCCAAGCGGCCATTTTATAGTCGATTGGTTTTTTGCCTAAAAAATTGTCGTTTTTTCAAAAATATGAAGTTTTCGATTATTTCATGATGTCACAGGCGCCATATTGGAAAATTTGGAAACATCAAATGTTTGAACAGTAATATCATTTGCAACATGAATCCATATCAAGATCTTCGTTGAACGCGTTTTATTCTAGACAAGCATGTCAAAATGTTAAAAAATGTATTTCTGATTTTTCATCAAATTCAAACCTCCATTTTGAAATTATCCAACGAAAATTTCAAAATTCTGACTTCCGAATCGGAAAGTTCGGACAATTTTACTTCAGAAAAGTGCTATTGGTTATTATTATTTTTTTTTCGACAATTTTTTAGGTAAAAAACCAATCGACTATAAAATGGGAAAAAATGGGTTAAGAAAGCTAGACAAGTTAAAATTACCTAAAGAAAAAATTTGTTTCTGTTTTCCAGAGCGCGGACTGAACATTGCCTAAAAATAGATTTTAAAACCGTTAAAAAATAAAAATATTTTTAAACACTTTTATAAAGTAGTTGCACTGAAAATAAAAAAATAATTTTTGTAATCTCGTGCAGATAAAATCGTATTTTGAAACGACAGAGTTTCATTAAACTCGAAGTTAGCAAGGACTACTACGCTAATGTTACTTTATTGTGTCACAAAAACTTTGATACCAAAATATACGACTTTTACATTTTGCTCACTAAGCAAATGACTTCAGTAATAAACTTTATGCATTTAAACAATAAATTATCTGCATAAATTAAAGATAAAGATACATAAACCTTTACACAGTAGCGGATAAATAATAAAAGTACCCGTAGATGTGAAATCGTTAAGATGTACCAAATACAGACCTATTGCGCTAGCTACCATTACAAATCTTATAAGGCTGTATCAAACTTAGAATTCTACGAAGGCCAACCAAAAATTTCTTTCCGTTGCACACCATACGCTGCATACAAAAAATCTCTTTATTATAAAACTATTCAACCAATTTAACCTTCTTCAATTCGATCTTCAATAAACGCGAAAATCCCGCTAACAAGTTAAAACGATTAGTTACACGCGGCTCGCGGCGAAAATCAAATTACACTTGGCGTAATTCCAGAATCATTTTCCGAGCACTTCTGTTTTGCGTGCGGAGTCTCCGCCGCACGCGCGTATTTAGAAGAGATCGCGCGCACAAGCAACCGCTGCGCGCGCACTGCACTACGACAAAGAAAGATAGAGACAGAGACAGATAGATAGATAGATATAATGTTTATTTGTAAATATTGCAAAACGTGGTTTACATTTAATTCTTAGTATAAAATAATATCACATAATTTCATGAGAATATAACATCGTTAGATTACATAAAATATCACATCATTAGTAAACGTCAAATAAGGTTACACGTACTCGAAGTCAGGTCGACATAAAATATTGCACACTGTCATCAAAAATGTAAACATAATTCATAATTTAGTCATCAAATCTATCAGTCATATAATTAAAATTACATACATACATACATCATTAGTAAACGTCAAATAAGGTTACACGTACTCGAAGTCAGGTCGACATAAAATATTGCACACTGTCATCAAAAATGTAAACATAATTCATAATTTAGTCATCAAATCTATCAGTCATATAATTAAAATTACATACATACATTTAACAATTTCTTACGTTACTTATACTAATAAATACTTGCATATTTTTCAAAGTTGCTGTTCTTGTCGATCAAAAAAATAAATAAACAAATAAATAAATAAATATATAAATAAGTAAATAAGTAAATAATAAATGATACAACAACGTTAATCCAAGTTTGCGAAGTATTTTTTAGCCGCTGCCTTAAAAACCATTAATGATGGTAAAGTTCGAATGGCAAAAGGGAGTGAGTTCCATAAATGCGCACCTTGTACTTGCAGAGATCTTTGTCCTGTCTCAGTGCGCATGTGTGTAACAGAGAGTTTTTTTACCTCGCCCCTTACAGGGCGCTTAGACTCATTCTTCTTAAAAAGAGATCTCAAGTAAACTGGTTTTTTGATCTTAATTATTTTGTAGACGGTGATCGCCATGAAAACCACGTTTCTCGAGTCTATTCTTGTCCATCCTAATTTTTCCCTGTAAGGGGTGATGTGCTCATCCTTCCTAGCACCTAGTAATATCGCAACATGAATTTTGAAGTCTCTACATACATCTCACAGAGCTGGAGTTTAAACGCGAGTTTCGTCGCGCAGCGTAGTTTTTACGCGCAGCGTTCCGCACTATCTGACACTTTCTTTGATAAAGCGATCTCGGGTACGCTCGACTTCCGGCACTTTGATGCCACTCGCGAGTCACGGGAGGCGAGAGAGAGAGACGCATAATGGGCTCGCAAAAGGGACGACTTGGCAGGTTCCTTCCCATCGGTCCTCGGCGGCGTTTCTCTGGATGCACTCTGAGAAATTGAAAGTAATTTCGAGCCGCCTCCCCCCCTCCCGTAAGTACGAAGGGGTGTCTCCGCACGAATAAAACTGCCGGAGATGAGGGGACCGATGGCGCGAAGAGGGAAGGAGACGGTGGCAATCTGCAGTGCGGAGTGCGAGCGTCTTATGTGACCTTCCCGTGATCTACTGGGTCTAATACTTGATTTTGTCTTTTGTGTGGACACCTTCGTTACTCGTCGAGAGATTCTTCTTTCAGGGGAAATTTGAGAAGGCGATTAAGGTTTGTAATGTAATTGAGGGAGACAAATCTTTTGATACTGAATTTTAGGGGAGGGTACATCACGATAGGTCTGGTGAGTTAATTAGATTTTTAAGCTTCTCCTAAATCAAATGATTTTTTAGGAATTGTTTATACGAGATTGAGGGGATATCGTCGCTGTTATACAGTTGATTAGTTACCATAATAGTTTTTCTATTTGTTATTATTCTTCCGGATTTCAGAGACCTTTAATAAGAACAAAGAATTGAGTTAGAAGAATGGAAAATATGACATATAAATTTGTGATTAGGTGCGGCATCCCTTTAAGTATAATATGCCTTTAAGTATTATATAGAAGCTATAATGTATTTTACGTATTAAACAAGAAAAACTCTTACGAATACCTGAAAAGTATTTTCTATAGAAGTGAACGAAGTTAAAAATATCTTTGCAAAAAAGAAGAGCATCTTCAAATTTATTCACGTTAATAAGATACAAAAAGTATCTGAGTTAAAATTATAATTATAAGAACTGTGTTACTCTCCGAGCTTTCAAATTGATTTCTTCATCGTGATGAATTGACAATAGCAAAATTCAAACGCAAGGTAGTCCATCGTTTCTTACCTTCAATTAACTTCCCTTAGCAACGTTCAATGCTACGTGGTACATATTTGTACAGTCGAGAACACGTTTAATGTTTTAATATAAACGATCATTTTTCAAATTTTCAACATTTTCCAATACAAGTGTTTGAGATTTACTGTCTCTTACACGCACACAAATCTTTCAGGATACAGCCCGTGTAAAAAAATTAGTCTGGCAATAGTCTGGCTCAATAAGTCTGGCGAAAGTCTTGCAGAAGTCCGGCAGAAGTCTGGCTTTGGCCACTATGCCAGATTTTAGACAAAATGTGCAAAACAAAAGCATCGCGTCATGTCAAATTGCCAGTAACCTAAATTTTTGTCTCTTTTTTACAAATATTCATATTTTAAACAAGATTGCAATATGTAAAAAAACTTTTTTCATATTATATCGAAAAGTACGTATTTTTCCTATTCTAGTCGATACTAATAATTAATGTACTACTCTAATTATTTACTTGTGAAAAATGAGTTTTCTTGACATAATTCCAAAAAAAGTCTGACATAGTGGCCTAAGCCTTCTACCAGACTTTTGCAAGACTTTCGCCAGACTTTTTAAGCCAGATTAATCCCAGACTAGTGCCAGACTAATTTTTTTACACGGGAGGCCTGAAATCGTTCAGCGCTCAAGGTGCACGCCTTTGGAACTCGCTCCCCCGCAACGTTAGACACCTCCCGTCATTGTGTAAATTTAAAAAAGCAATACGCGGGCACATATATGAAATGTTTGACGCGGAAATTGCCAATTAACTGTTATTTATTTTTGTATCGTTCTATGTTATTGCGTGAGTGTATTTATTAGTCTGTATATGGATGTATGAATGACGAGTGTGTAGTCCTCTATTTATTTTATTATTTGTATTTATTTATTTGGCTATCCTGTGTGTATGAGTGTATTTATTAGCGTGATTGTATTGACGTGATAGGTAACATGTGCAATTTTATTAAAACTGACGATCTTTATGTGTTATCTATTGACGACATGTATTTTATTTCATTCGACTGCGCAACGATCAAGGCTGTTATCCAAGTAATACTGTAAATATTTTTTGTTTTTATACAAAATAAACTGTTATCTATCTATCTATCTATCTACACGCATTCAAACTAACACCGATTCACACGTACACCAAATCTTACCACCTCTCCGCTGGACAATTCTATAAGTAGATTCGCGCTTCAAGTCGATCATACGCATATTCGCGCTTACACTTACATATACGATACACATGCACATCTCGCTGATTCTCGCGGTTTTCGGGAATCGTCGTGTCTTTCGTCTAATCCTATTATCGACAGAGACACTGCGACCACCGTAATACTCACTTAGTTGTACACACGTTATACTTTGTTATCATTCTTGTAATTGCTACTTTGTTAAACAATATATAGTTATTTATTATTACACCATTCTATTTACAACTAACAAGGAGAGTGTCCCATATGTGGGAAGCGATTTTCGATGAGGCTTTGGAAGGTTCTTTCGGGTACCCAAAAATTAAGTCCAGTACTCGTATTTTGTTCCAATGGGCCCTTGTTTTCAAGATACAAGCTGTTTTACTCCGAATATGCGTTATTTTAATGAAATAATGGAACCTCTACTTCATATCATTACTATATAAGCTTTAATTCTGGAAAATATGTTCAAACGGTAAATAAAAGTAGGCGAAAAAAGCTGTAATTGAAGCTTTGTTTCGTGTAAAAATATTTATCTGGTCCAAAGTTATTAACAGTTAAAGATGGAGACTGAAAATGCATGAATATTCGAGGAAAGTTATCTCCTTTAAATTCGTTGATTGTTCATTCATTTTCAGCCATCATTTTTAATTATTAATAACTTTGGACTGAATTAATATTATTTAACGAAACAAAGCTTAAAATAAAATTCTTATTGCCTGCTATTAATTACTTTTTGAACATATTTTCCAGCATCAAAACTTACATAGTAATGATATGAAGTAGCGGTACTATTTATCATTAAAATAACGCATATTCGGAGTAAAATAGCTCATATCTCGAGAATAAGGGCCCATAGGAAGAAACTACGGGTACTGGACTTCATTTTTGTATACCAGAAAGCACTCCCGAAAGCTTCATCGAAAACCATTTCCCGCAGGTGGGATACTCTCCTTGTAAGTGCCTTATTAGTTATGCTACTTCATCAACAATCCAATCCTGCTGAAAACTAGTACAGTAAGAAACAACAAGCATTAAAAAGAAAACATAAGTTAAAGCTCTTAAAATTATTTCATGAAAATTGTTTTCTCTAAAGCTAAAAATTCATTTAACTATTTCTGCAACTAATTTGTTTTAATTTTTGCAAACTTGAAGATCTGTACAGAAAGGTCGAGTTTATGTTATATTTTATATTTTCAATTTTTTATGACAGATCAAAAAGGATGGTTGGTTTATATATTAACTGTACTGTTAAAACTGATGTTCAATCAATTCATAAAAAACATGTTCTTATAAATTGTAGACGTCAATACCATTTATTCGAAAAATTGTTTCGTGCATGAAATAGCGCTTCGGGCGTTAAAGCACGCGTCACTTTAATATTGATTGAGCGCGCGTTTGACAAATTTTTATTGGCCCGTCCGCAAGCTTCATTATAACTGCCAAGACCTGCGCTCACCTTTTCATAATGACTGCTCACTCTTTATTAGTCTTACGTTGCATCGTCATAAGTTACTCTTGACATTCTCTAGGTGCATAAAGCTGTTAGCTCATGTTATATAACGTCCGGCTTGCGGTCGCTGTCTTGCTCCATTTTTTTCTCCTCTCCATAATCGAATCAAATGCATTCAAACGACCGTAATTAATTTTGCACGGTATAAATAACTACAATTAAATTTCACGGTATATCGATATCCCGTTTAAGTATCCACGTCAATTTTTAAACGATATTTGTTATTAAAATAATTAAAGCATATTCTATCAATTAATCTTAAAATATTTACAAACTTTCTCAGGATATTTTTCATGCGAGCTTAAATTGTAGTTACATAACCTAATACTCTTATACGACAACTTCTTGTATATCCATTAGCAAGAGAACAGAGTAATTTCAGTACATCCGCCGTAGTGTAAAAAGTTAGCACAGTCAAGTTTAATCAGTGAGATCGTTGGAATGTATACGTATATACTGGATACATTCTCTAGAATTTTTAACTAATGAAAATTGAAAACAATAAAAATTCAATCTAAGGGCAAATATGCTAGGTTATTTTTAGATGGCGTCTGGAAACACAATTGTTTTACTATATATACCCTCAAAGAAGGTTAAAAACACCGTCTTGAAAAGTCTTTAAGGTAGTTCTTTCATGAGAATTGACTTAAAAAATAAAAATTCATACAATAATTTGATTACATGTTACAATATCAGAAACATTATACTATGGAAAAAAGGTACTTTAAGTGATAAAAAAAATGTTGTATGCAAATTTCGATATCGCGAAATTAGATATCGCGTAAATTAAGGTGAAAACCAAAATCAATCCTAATGAAAAATAAAAAGTGCAATCTTATAGTGCTCATCGAGATGAATATTTTCGAATTAATAAGAAATTTTTCGACTTATATTTTTCAGGGAAAACGATGATTAGTGTAAAAATTATTTTGCTGAAAATCAATTACTTTCCAAATATATATCGGTGTTTCCCACTCAAAATGGCATAAAATGGTTTGCAATTTTTTATGTATACTCAGCAGATACTTGCGAAGCCGGAAAGACTCAAATAATGAAAAGTCCCAATAATTAAATAATATTTAATAAGATATCGTAATTGTCTAAAATTCACGTTTAACAATCATTGGCACAAAAAAGTCTGTTAGAAACTTCATCTTAGGAGAAACTTCAAGCGAGAAAGTTGTTCCTCTGATAATGAGGATATTTTTCAAAAAGTCTTAACTTCATTGGGCCAAAAATATGAAAGATATTGTTTTTTTTATGATCTATTATGAAAATGTTATAAAAATATGTGTAAACAAATGCGCATCAATATGCGGCAACGTTGTGGTAATAGATATTTTCATGCAAATTCCCTACTGCATTATCGATTTCAAAATATCGTAAAATAGAAAAATCGTTATAAAACAAAAACAAATCGATAAATCTTTAATTTACTTTTTTATTTAATATCTTCATTGAAAAATAAAAATATAAGCAATCAAAATTAAAAAAACTCAAATATTTTGAAAAATAATAGTCTTTATATTCTTGGCAAGGAACTCAGGTGAGAGATACTGAAAAGCTACCCTTTTCACTAATTAGCTCAATTTATTTAAAAGATTTTCGATCATATGTTTCCGAGATATAGCCATTTAAACAATAAATGACGTTTTCGTGTATAACAGAAGAAAGAAGTTAAAAAAGCTTATGAAAAATTTCGGGTCGGAAAATGATATATAATTTTATGCTCTTTCAAATGCATTTACACTGAAGTGATCATATTATTTCTAGTATACCGAAATAATATACCTTATCGATTTCAGAAAATCGTAAAATAGATAAATCGATATAAAACAAAAACGAATCAATGAATATTAAACTGTCTTTGAATTTCGAATATTCATTAAAAAGCGAAAGAAATGAGACCCGTTTGGTAAAAAAATGACCGTGTCATTCTCGAGATATAAAAATACATAACCTTAAATGTCTTGCAATTTAAAGGTCGATATGATTTGGACAAAGAACTCATCCAAGAAAGAGATAGTAAAAAGCTAAATTTTTGGAAAGTTTCAGATCAAATGCTGCCTATTCACTCCAATTTTCGTAGATGGCTTAAAAATGGCTCAAAATTATTTTTGAATATTCTTCTCCATATTATTAATCATTTCAAAATATTTCAAAAATTTTCATCTTAAATTTCTCAGATATCACTGATTAAACAATAAGTAACGTTTTCGTGAATAACAAAACAAGAGAAATAGCTTATTCAAAATTTTGTGTCGAAAGAAATAGGTACCTTATGCTCTTTTAAATGCGTTATCACTGAATCGATATTATAGATAGATAGATAGATCAATCGAAATTCAGAACAAAAAAAAATTTTTTTTTCATTTACCAATTATTATACAGCAATTATATTGCAGCTATCTGTACAACATATACAAAAATCGATAGTCAATACATGAGAATATATCAATACTATACAGCATACAGTATATACAAATCGACAGTCAATACATAATAATATATTTTAGTCATATTAGTTACATTTGGTTTAGATCACAGATTATCGTCATTTTAGTTACATTTGGTTTAGATCACAGATCATCGTCATTTTGGTAAGATTGCTGCGCATTCTCGTGTTAATATCTATCGCGTCAAACGCTTAAAATATTGATCATTCATTATACACCATTCACTCATTCCATTCTCTCTCATAAATACATTCATACATATTGATACATATTTCACCCTCGAATAATCATTCAAACCGCTAACCGTTATTGTTTAGGTCCCCGTGGGTTGAGAGAGGTGATTTCGAACGGCAATACTGAAACCTTTCATTTATGTTATATAAATAAATACAACCCTGTGTCTGATCAATTATTTGGAATGTATCAAAAGATCCGAAAAACTAAAATTGATAAACCGCTAAAGAAACAAAAACGGATTGAAAACCAAAGATATTTTTGAGCCGCCTTCCTTTAAAAAAAGAAGAATAATGAACCCTGAAACATTAATTTTTCGTGCATATTCAGAGTAATGCTGATCCACACACGCATACACATATCTATACAGACATTTTCTAAAAATTTATTTTGATTCTTAATGTCCCAAAACATGTTTCTATAATGATTTAGCTCAACTTTTTTTTACCATCACAAAGCTTCCTCTGCGCGGAAGCAAAAATCCCGGTCATAATAAATTTCAAACACGTGAAATATCATCAAGGCTCCAAACACTCATAACCCGGCTCTCAACAGTTCCCCTTAACTGCCTGCATCTAATCCGCAACGTCACAACCACTGATGGACTTTCCAATCGACTGTCCTCGCCGACTGTTTATGCGGCATTAACGAGATTAACCGGGTACAAGCCGGGTTCATCCCCTCGAAATCCAGCTGGATTGTCCTCGCGCAAGATCCTTGAATAGACCCTATCTCCCCCACCGTCCGCGGGATAAGCGAGGAAATATCGAGGTCCGCCACAAGCTCGCTAATACACATCCTATAGTCCTCGTCCTCGTCCCGAAGCATTAAATTCCCCGGGCTATATCTTACACCAAGAACTCATAACGCACAGGCCAACGCGCGCGCCCGGAGTTAATTAAGTTAGCAGCTCGTGCAAGCGCGTCTTTTATTGGCCCTGTCGTATATATCATCGCGACCTGCATCATTCCCATTTTTAATTGCGCGCTTGCACGCGGGAGAATTCAAAGGGCGGTATACGCGCGAGAATCGACTCGTTAAGTGCTTCGTTAAGATACTTAAAGTTTTTGGGGGAGACAGAGAGAGAGAGAAGAAGGATGATGAAGTGTGCAAGCTCGCGCTAGGAGCAAGAGTAACGAGCGGGAAAAAGATATGGCTAAACGAAGAGGGTACACGCGCGGGAGAGAAAAAAAGAGCGGACGAAAACAGGCTATCTACACGCTTACAGATAAATGGATTATTTACTTAGGGCACGAGGGAGTGCAGCGAGAAGTAGAGGAGCTTAGGAGAGAAAAGGCCCAGCCGCGGGGGGGGGGGGGGGGAGAAAAAAGGAGGAAGGAGCGGACGAACGTACGAGCCGGGAGACTTGGCAATTCTCTAGTGTGAGCTCTGTAGTGCACGTAGCTGACACGGTGTACAGAGAAAACCTACGGTGCGCGCTAATCGCCCTCTGTTCGCAAGGCCTTTCCTATAGGTACATTTTTTGGTTACCAAGTTGGAAACTGTGTATAGCTGCGTTTTAACCCTTTGAACAAGTGTTACGTAGGTGTAACGGCTAATTTGGAACGGTTTATTATTTTTTTTAAGCATCGATGTTTTAATGATTTGATCGGAAAGGTTTGCACGCTAAGGTGTACCAGGGATAGAGGAGCATAATAAAAATTCAAACAAATGAATTTTTTGAATTGTGAGAAAAAGTTATAAAAAGTTGTGCAAAACTGTATTTTTTGGAGAGCTTTTTTTAAACGAAAAATGGAAATATTGACCATGCATGTCTTTAAAACATTACATATTGTTTTCCATTTCATACCACATAAAGCTTGAATGGGTTTGTGAGAAATGTGTAGAATTTATAGATGTAGGACGGAGGATTGTAATTTTATAGAGGTCTTGTCATGTATCTGACTTTTTACCCGTGGGACAAGGAATCATTGATATTTATAATAATTTGAGGTTATATAAAAATATTATAAAATAAAGAATTCTAGATTTATATTTAAACTTTCATTTTAACCTTTAAAATGCATTTTTAACCAGGCATTCTGAGCTTGAAGTACGCACGCAGAGAAATAAAATATAAGAATAGCTGTTTTATTACAGGCATGCTAATATAAAATCTTGAAGAAAAAGTTTCTTTTAAAAAAACAGCAGATCCCTTTTTTACAGTAGATACTTCGTCCTTTCAGCAGCTTTTTTGAAAGCTACTGTAACTTGCACATGCCTACTAAGATACGCTTTTATTTTAAGTAGAAACAATGTACGCTTCGGTAGATTCAGATTTTGATTTCTCTCAAGGCAATTTACGAAAGTGACATTTTTTATACTTTATTCCTCATTGATTAAAGAAATTTCTTTTTCTTTTAGATAGGATTTCATGAGAATCAAAATAATCTTCGTACTAATTCGATCGCAATTCGGCTACAACTTCTCCAAGGCACTCGTTAGATACTTTGTAAGAAAATTGGTGCAAATTTTCGCCGCTAATGTGTAGAAACAAATGGGTCACATTATGCACGAACACATGCAGCAGAATAGCAGTAGCATTTCCAAAGAAACTTGAGACAATTGCTTTGCTTTAGAATTGCATCAAAGTTGCAGCAAGTGACGTGCAGTTAACAGATTGACATAATGCACTTTCGGTGCACCTATATTTCTGCAGAATTGCTTTAAGAAACTTGCGGCTGATACTTTGCAGCAGAATCGCGGTAGAATTGTGGCAGCTAAAATGCAGATATATACGTGTAGCAGGATTGCGGAAAAATTGTAATTTGTTTGTAATACATGAATTTTTGTGTGCACCTTACCTTCTGATATTTTGCCAAAATTCTGCTGCGTGTGCGAGTTTGGAATTTAGCTACCGCAATTTTGCCGAGGCCGAAGATCAATATTCAAACCCTTTCGTAAATCTGCGACAATACGGGCGCAAATATGGTGCACAAGCGTCTTTCGTAATTCTGCTACATGTGTGCGTGCATTCCGCGTACGGCTTTTAGTCCGAACGTTAGTTATCACAATACTGCTATAATTCTGCTGAAAAGTTGCTTTATATAATCGACGGCTAGCAGAAACGTAGTTTGATGCGGAAATAGACCGCGCAAGGCCTCCCCGATTGTACATGCAGCATATTGTGCTACCAAGAAGACTACTACGAACGCTGTTAACGAAAAACTAAAGTCAGATTTTGATTTACAGAAATAAAAGTTACTTTCAAAGTTTGGTCTACCATATAGGATCTGCTGTTTTGAACGTTCCATATCTGACATTAGATTCATAGTCAGCCATCTTAAACACCTCTACACACGAAATTAGAGAAAAATTGATTCAATACATAAATACACCCCTTTAAGAATCTAGTGGCTCTGTTCCGGTACTTCTTACGCTTGCCAACGATTACCCTGCACATTGCAACCCAATACAACTTACGGCCTCCGAAACACCGCGCAAAAAAGATCGGATTTCCCAGGGTGTGAAGCTTGCAAGAAAGGCAAAAAAATAAAAGCAAGCGGCGGGGCCAATAGCTCGGAGCAAAAAGCAAAATAATCGAGCTCTATCCTGGCATTGCGCGCGGCCGCGCTCGCAGTATCTGTTTGCAAGAGGCTTCCCTATTTAAAGTGCTCATTCACAGCGACGACCTTAATCTTCGCCACAGCGCTCTCTCTCTCTCTCGCTCGCTCGCCTTCCCTCGGTCTTTGAAACTTTCGAGATATCTTCATGGGCCATCGAGCCTTCGCCTCCTCCTCCTTCTCCCTCGAAATCGCTCGTGGCACTGGGTTACTCGCGCAACACACGAGCCGCACCTATAGGCCGTACAGCCGCAGCGCGGCGAGCCTTTATACCCGTCGTCGTCGTCGAACGAGATCCGCCCTGGCAAACAGCCACTGGCGTTTTGAGCGGATTACTCTGGGAATGAAAGTATGTATACTGTATGAAGCCCAGCGGACGTCTACCGACTGTTTCCCTGCCCCGCGCATTTTTTACGGCGATGAGTCTTCTTTTAGAATTTGCCGCCAAATCGCCTCGGGGCAGGCTGCTTTGTCCCGCGAAGATGGCCGAGCGTTTAAAGAAAAAAAAACTTTTAACCCCCTGCAGCGCGAGGCGGGTTGCACGCGTGGGGAGGTGGAGGGGCCGAACGACGCAGATCAAAGTGCCCAGCTGCTGGCACGGATAGAAGTGCGCGCTGCCGCGCAATTGTCACAATTGTCACATGCGATACCTAAATACTTAGATCATCTATCAGTTTTGTGTCACAAATTCACCAGATTTGTTGTCACGAAATAATCCGTAACCGTAACATGGAGTGACATTAGCTGCTGAGATGACTTTAATCCAGTCTTTCAGAAGCTTATAGATATAGGTACGTATTTTGCTTTCTCAAAGAGAAAGCTTTTAATCGATAAAGATTTTTAAATCCTAGATTTTGGTGAATTTCGACGTTTTCTAGATTCCTGAATCAAAATATACAGATTTTTCAAAAATATGTATATGTGTATGCAAGTGTGCGTGTATGGGCAACCAAATTTTATGCCCTCGATATCTCTCAAAGGTTTTCATACATCGCGCTGAAATTTTAGCCGTATTATTATCAGACGTCACTCCATACAGAACTAATTAGATGTTTACAGCCGATCGCATAATATTGAGTACCCATTTTAATATAATCAATAATTTTGAAAATTGAATCTTTCTTCGTTAGACCGTACAAAATAAATTCTTATTCATACGTGATTGTCATTCCATTTGCATATTTTACGAATATTTTTAAACAAATTTTGTAAAAATAAATAAAATTTTGAATTTAGTATACGCAATTTTCAATAATAGGCTATTTTACATTTTATCATGTAAATATCACAGATTATCACATAGTATTTCAAGGTGACTTGGTGTAGAGTAACACAGTCATAGTTTTACATTATGAAATATATAGGTTACTAGTCTGTTGTTCTTCCCGACAGAAATAGCATCCCTATAATAAAGGAATGATTGCAATCACTGAAACCGTAAATAGGCGTAACGCTAAATTAAACATGTTATAGCTATGGCATAGTGCTAGAAGGGTCAATTTGGAGATCATGGAAGATTACGTTAGCATAATGGGACAAAATTAGAATAGGTAGGAAAAGTGGGGGAACGTATGGGGTCGATGAGGGGGCATTTTTCTTAACAAAATAATGAAACTAATGATATGGGCATCATAACGCTACATTAAACATATTATTACTTTAACATACTGCTAAGAGGGTCAGTGTCGAGATGATGTATGGGTGGGGTAGCATAAGGGGAAAAAATTAGGATAGGTAGGAAAACTGGAATGGGGGGATGGGCGATATGGATGGGGTATTTTCTATTAGTAAAAAAATTATTGTAATCGCTAAGAGCGAGACGCAAAATTAACTCTTCATTTTCTATGAAGTAGTGCATCGACGAATGAAGTGAAGTGATCAGAAAGAACCGGTAGCGTAAAAGAATGAAAAAAAATATAACTGGGTAGAGTGTGGTAAAAAGGGAAGAAAAAGAGAGCGTACGGAATTGCATGCACTCAGGCAGTTATTCAGAAGGATGGCATGAGGTTTGTTTGAGGAGAGGCGGATGGGTGCGGTTATGCTCACTTTCACATATGCATTCGCAGTTGTGCCTACGTGCACTTAAGTATGCGCAGTAATAACTGTAGGCACACAAACGTGCGCTGAAGTTATTGCGTATACACAGGCATGCGCAGAAGTGACTTCGTACACGCAGGCATGCGCAATAGTGATTTCATGCACACGCGCATGCGTAGTAATGACTTCATGTGCATAAGAATGTGTTAAAATTTAAGGAATTTTTTACTCCCTTTTTTCAGAAATCATCTGACGTTTTTCATTAGGAATTCTTTATTCTTTTATTTACATATTTTGTCATGACATCATCATCTTATTTTTATGTAAACTTATATTTTAGATACTTAAGTTTAAACTATCTAATAATAACATTAAAAATCATACTTTATATTAAAAATAATATTTATAAATGATTTTATATACAAAATGGATATTAATATCTATTTTCTGTAATTCATATAAATATTGATATCGTCAAAAACCGAAATTGTGATGTGCGTAGCGCGTCTGTGATTTCTAGTATTTTAAAGTAGCGAATTTTAAATGAAGCATTTAACAGATTCGTATACCAATAGCAAGACTGTTGGGTCCTTCAAACTTTAATATCAATACAATGTTTGAAACTATTTAACTCAAAAAATTGAAGGCATCTGTAATATATTTATGAATAAAAAAATAGCTAAGTTGGGATTACTCATGAATATACGAAATTCACGAGATAAAACGAATAGCAGAATTGGTCAATATGATAGCTACGTATATACGGAAAGTGATAAGTCCTTTCAATGTCGGGCGCCATTAGACCGTAACCCTTGACATCGAACAACCTCTTCAAACACTACAATGGGCAGCATCGATCAGCAATTACTAAATGAGTGTGCTCCGACACTCGAGCGCCGTCGCGGGCGGGCGGGCGCGCGCTTCGCGGGAACTCTATTGAGAAGACTTCGACACGCGAGAGGGAAAAATGCTAATGCACAGTTTATATATATAGCGTGCTCGATCGATTTTGAAATGAGATTATCAAAATAGAAAAAACCTATTATGCATGCACTCTGCCTTTTTTCCATGGAATTACATCGCGTCGAACTATAATTAAAAATAGCTCTCGAGAAGTGAAATATAAAATATAAAGTAGAGTCTATATTGAAATTTATTTAATTCGCCCTAAAATAAAATACTGTTTTAGTTTGTATACAAGTAGCTTGCAAAAATAACAATATTTTCTTTTTATAGATTATTTAATGACATTTTGAAATTATGTTCGTTGCGCGTTTCCAATATAAAAAGAGAAGACAAGAAATAGTTTTAACTTTTTTCGAAACGCTTTTTTAGCGTGTCCAAAATTGCGGTTCTAACATTTTATTTATCTCCATCTACATTTAAATAAAACATCACTATTTTCACAATATTCTTTTAATTGATCGATTTCTTTTTTTATTGTTTCAGGTGCCATTTTCACTCATGACCAAAGAAATAGTAGCACCGAGCTGGCCTTCAAGTACGCTGTGTATAAAATTAATAAGGATAAAATCATACTGCCCAACACAAGTTTGGTTTATGACATCCAATACGTGCCTAAAGACGACTCTTTTCATGCGTCCAAGAAAGGTAATACAACCCTACAACAATTGAAACTTCTGTCTACTCTGCCCGTTCTTCGGCCGCAATAGTCGCGCACAAAGCGTATAAACTATCGAATAGAATATCCGTCGTCAACGAGTCGGCGTCCCAACGATCGGGTTCCCCTTTTTCGCATCCGCTGCCACGGATGAAACAGCATTCGCTAACAGATCCGTAAAAATCGTATAAGTGGCTTTAGGGATTTACCCTTTTTTCTTCTCACAGTGGGATTGCGATGTTTCACTGTTAACCACGCGCGCTCGATTGTTCTTTTCTTTTCGGGTGTCCCCTCTAAAAGAATTAAACGAAATAAAAGAGCATAGGTACCGACTTTTTCCATTCGTGAAGCTTTCTATCCAAAAATGCACTATAAAACTATTTTAAAAATTGGATATTTGAAAATAGTAATTAACAGGTCCTTTAGAATAAGAGATTATAGGTAAGTATTGTGTCTTTTTAGTAAGAAATGTATTTACATAATTTAAAAATAACTAAAGTGATTTATAATAATGGTATGGATAATTAAAAGTTATCAATACCTGTGTAAAAAAAATCTTTGAAACAAGTCTATCAAAAATCTGGCTTAGAACGTCTGGCTATCTCTACTATGCTAGACAATATATATACTATAATTGTATTGAATTGGCTTACGAAAACTGTTTTTTTATTTATAAGTAATTAGAATAGTTTACTTACTGTTAATACTAACCGGAATCGTAAAAAATAATAGTTTTTGATTTAACCTCAGAATAATATTTATAAATGTCGTAATCTTCTATAAAATTTAAATATTTGTAAGAAAGAACAAATAGGTTACTGCAGACTTGATATAAGCGGGATGCTTTTTGTTTTCAATTTTTGCCAAATCCCTGGCATAGATGCAGTAGCTAGACTTTTGCAAGTCTTCCTGAGCCAGACTTTTACCAGACTGTTTTCCCCACGTTTTTTCCAAACTCTGTAAATTGAAAAATAAAATATTCTGCTCATGGCAGTACCTATAGAAAGAAACTCTCCTTTCCGCAAGAAAAATTTACATTTAAACACAAAATTCCAATATCAATCACGCCGAAACACCATCAATCTCGGAAACCCTAACAAAAACTCAACTTCACCTCTAAAAAGCACGCGTTAATTAAAAAAATTTCCTCGTAAACCTCCTGCGTCTTTTGCGTCGTAAAGTAATACTCCGTCTTCGCGCTCCACGCGTCCAATATAAAAATCGGCCGTACTCACGATGAAAAATGATCCCTTCCTATATAGAAGAACAGGACACCCGCGGGTAAACTCGCAAGTGTAGCGCGCACTGCGCAAGCACTCCTCGAACTTCATTCTCAAATAATCTCCAGATGCTCGTTGACGTCGAGTCTTGCCATACACCGCTACACGTTCAACATCAGCGCCAGAGACTCTCTCGAAACTCGAACTTGCAGCGCGTCCTGTATTTACCCTTACACGTGTCACTCCCCCTACACACATACACATACCCCAACCTCTCGCATATAGAAACACACGTCGGCAATACCGCGACGCAGGCACAATCCTTAGCTCCTGTACCGTAAAAAGGAATTGCGCTGAAGCAGCAGTCGCGGAAACTCGCACTGAATAATTTTGCGGGGAGGCTGTTAAACGAGCGTTAATCGGGCCCATCTTGAATGCTCGTTTAAACACGAGCACGACGAGACAGCCGGCGTATTTGCGAAGAGAGAGAGAGAGAGAGCTACCGCTGCCGGGACGTGCGCGTTATCTGCGCGCTCTTTCAGATTTTACTGTTATACACGTACGTGCGAAACGCTGCGGAACCGAGAGACTATCTCGCTTCCGGTGTCCTCTCTTTCGCTCGCCGTGATGCACACGCGCGCAGGAAGCAAAACGTAAAAATGAAGCAGTGGCGAGCAGGGGGAAAAGCGTACGTGGAGAACTACTGCATGTAACTGGCTTGTTTATTCCTTGTTGCTGGGAATGGAAGGAGGAGGACATTTTCTGACGTTTTCGAGCTACGGTGTAATTTAATTTCTTCTCAGGTAGAGGTAGCCGTGTAACGGCTTTTTGCGGGATTAAATGTTTTGGGTGTACTAAGCTTTATCAAAGAGGGTGGATTGTTAAAGTCGAGATTAAAGTCGTAGATAGATTAAAAAGATAATGTAGATGAGGACGAACTAATTTTCGTAACAGATGTAAGCATTTTTTAAATTAAGTCTAGATACAGTGGAGTCTGTAACTTATTCGAAAATGAAAAGCATAAAAATGTGAAAAATTGTGTATTTTTCGTGAGCGTGATTCTCAATTTAAGAATACGCAGAAACTTTTAAAGTGTTTTATTATGCCTCAGTTTTGTGACTATAGCTTACAAAAATTCTAATTATAGAGGTTGAATAATTGGACAAATTTTAAATTGTATAGATTAAAATATTAAGCAGTATTATAAGACTAATTTCAGATTATAGGATTCTCCAAATAAAAATCAAATTGTCTTATTTTATTTCTGAAGGGAAACAGGCTTAATTTCGAATTATTAGAGGTTTATTATTATATTCGAATAATTTATTATATTTGAATTATTATTTATGAATTGTGGGGTTGGCATCAAAAAGGCTCCACTAAATAAAGTAACCGTACCATAAATAGTAAAAAAATTATTAATAAGTTTTAAAAATCTTGTCAGAAATTTTAAGACCATAAATCGACGCTTCTTACAAAACTCGCACGTTTCACTTTTCTCAAAAATAGCTAGCTCTTTCAAAAGTCTCTTACCCAAGCAAGTACTTTTTAAATTCACAAATAAAAACTAGCACTTTTTTAAAAACCTCGGAAAAAATTATAATTTTCGTTGGAGAACCTGAAAAATCGCTAGGTTTTGTAGAAAGCTGCAAATAGGAACAAGTATTTTTCGATAAATCTGAATTGTGCTAGATACAATCTTTTTAGACACTTTTTTGCAAGATGTTTTAGAGTGAATACAAATATTAATACTGAAAACCTATTTTTCAAACGAATTTAAACAAATCATCCAGGAACAACGTAAACGACAGCAGCTTGAATTTGAATAATTTGCGAGAACACGAGGACGCGATTGCGGGAGTAAACTCGCGATTCGGGAAATCGATTTGCAATAACATTGTCAAGCAATGCCCCGCAAGGTAATGTGGCTACAATGCCATTACGAAGCCGTCGCTAGCACAAGTGCAGTGCGCGCCGCCGCGCGTGACGTCACCTCACGTGTTCAAGAGGAACACTTCAATGCTCGCGCCGTTCCCGTTCTCCGGCTCTGCGTCCTAACCGTTCGACGTCGTCGTCGCCGTCGTCGTCGTCGTCGTCGTTGTCTGCAAAGAAAATTTCCTGGGAAAAAGACTCGGCCTTCAATCTAACAAAGCAATTTAACTTTGCATTTACCCGAGGCACTAAAAGTTCCTTGATCTATCTAAATCTCGCGTCGAATAAATCGAAGACCTTGTTTTAGTTTTTAATTAAGTCGAAAACTGTGACGATAAAAATAAAATGTGTCGAATATATTTCATAGATACTTTTTTTGTTAGGTGTATTCTTGATAATGTCAATACGTTGGACTTCGAAATTAATTGAAATAATATGGTTTTGAAAATTTTACTAACGCTATAATCATTCCAACATTCATAACACATTAATTAATAATTACATTATCAAATTATTATGTGATATGTTGTAAATATTGAAAATGCTTCATTATGTTTGTACACGTCCCAATTATGACTCTTATAATGCGAGATTTCGGATAGGGTCATTGACCAATATGCAAGAAAATTAAATTCGAAAATTGTTGTTTTCGTCAGACTGATACGTTACTTTAAATAACGAATACACATTTTTCAAAGAAAATTTTCATAGATCATATGAATTTGTAAGTCTGCAAACTAACTTACAAACTAAAATATCTTAAATATTTAAAATTATCCATAAATTTTAATTGATAAAGCCAAAAATGTATTTTTTGATCAGTATTATTTAAACCAATAGAAAGATAATGCCAATCTCTTGATCTTTGATTTTATACGAACGATTAAAGTTCTTTTAAATGACGTCATTGTAACGAAACTTAAAGAAATAATCCTCCACTGTAACTTTCTTGCATTTGAAGATATCAAAAAAGTACAAAAGTATTCGCAAAGACAATCTGATACCAACTTTGGCAATATGCTATTTGACTGAAACTTCTTTTATACTCATTTGTTTGGATGTGATAATTTGTATAAAAGCTCACAAAAAAGCTTTTCATTCATCTTTTAATACTTTCAAGAATCTGAGTCAGTAAGAGATTACGAGGTATTAGATCACTAAAGAACCCATACAATACCTACCCACATAGAAGATCCGCGTTAAATTTTTCAGAATTCAATATCGCGCATCTCTTACAACTCCCTGCTTCAGACTCAGAAATTCCTCCATTTAGCTCAGTTTCCCTTATAATCCACCTGAAAAACCGTGCCAAAGCCCTCAAAATCTCCTTTTTTCCACGGCTGATTAATTTTTCCCGCGCGAGCGCAAACAATGTCAACGAAGCGAAAGCCGGGCCGCCCTCTCTCTCACCCTTTGTAAATCGAGAATGGAAATCTCCTTTTGTATAATTTCCTAGTTTCCCGCTCAATCCAGATAATTCTTTATTCGCGAGAGGCTCTCCTCTCTCTCTATATCTTTCGCCGCCGCGCGCATCTATGGAGGGTGGGACAAGACCGAAGAGATCCCGCGGAAAACAGCCGGAGGCTGCACCTGAAAACGAGGGAGAATTGATTCGAGAACTCCCAAGGCGAGAAGATTTAACGGACAATTACTTCGATTGAGCACGCGGGCGCGCGCGGGACTCTCGCTCACCACCGGCTCTCGGCGAGGAACGTCAAAGGACACCCTGCCTCGGACACAATTGTCCTTTGAGAGGGCAAAACGCCTCGGATGAAAGAGATATTTGTCTTTGACAGATACCAAATCAAATTTCCACTTGCCGGCCGGAGAGAGGGAGAGAGAGAGAGGGATAGATAAGACAAAGGGAGTTATGGAAGACTCCACCGGCTGAGAGAATTTTTGTTCCCGGATAGAGTGCTCTCCTTCTTGACAGAGTTAGAAATAATATTTTTATGGACAGCTGCGGGGTAATAATATCAATCTTGTCATGCTCATTCGTACACAAATGAGAGAGTACCGAATTTTCGTAATAAATGTAAACTTGTAGAAAGTAATATTTTTCTGATGCTTTATAATGGATCAGACGAAGGAATGACAAGATAATATGATAATAAGAGATGTTTTTCACTCTTGTGACAGGGTAATAAGATAAGTTTGTTTCATACTTGCGCCTTGATCAATGTGGCATGCGAACATGTTTCGAATATTGATTATTGTATAAAAGTATAAAGGTTTCTTGCATTATTTTATAACCGGAATTCGAGACTAATTGGAATAAAATAAGGTATGCCTTTTGTAATTAAAATCATCCCGTTCTCTCTTCCATAATTAATATTAAAATTAATTAAATATTCCACGACAAGAGTTATTATATTTACACCTGAGTAAAGAGCTCCATGGAATATAATTTTTTATTTTTTATTTGATATCATGCAAAAATATATTATGTAATTACTTAATTGAGGAGTGGATGAACAAGACCAGATAATATTACTATTATTGATTCTGGGGAAAAAAATTAAGAATAACTGAAATCTTTTTTTCTATTAGCCTAATCGGAGTAACGTAGTTTAGATACTTTGATAAGGGCTGGATTTTGAGTTTGGATTAAAAATAACGATGAAAATTATAATGAAAAACCGCTGCCAACTCATTGGCACTTAGCTTCCTCAAACTAAATTGTTCTAATATAAATTTTTTTGTTCTAATAAATTAATTTTAAATTGCTATATCTCTTTTTAATTAGAAGCTCAAAAAATGTGTGCTGATTTATCATTGATGATTTAATTCATAACAATTAATTCAGCTAGTTGTAGCCATAATCTTACTTTCATTATACATTTACATTTTTAAATTACAACCATATATAAATTAAATCTGTTCTAAGCAGTTTTCGGTACCATTATTTTTCTAAGTTAATAATTTGAATTTTATACATTTCACCTCGAATTTAAATTCAACAACATCTAAAATCTTATAAGTAATTTTATACTCTTTCAAATGCAAAATGAAGTGATCATAGAGACCCCCTTGGTTCAGTGGGTAAGATACTTGCCTACCAATGCAAGATGCTTCAGCTGTCAAAGGTTCGATTTCAGGTAAAAATTCTCGAGAATCTTTTCTTCGAATTTTTTGTCTGGAAAAGATCTCTGACTACGCATTGTGCTTTGGAGCAGGACGTATGCGCCCATATAGCCTCCTCAAAAGTGTCATAGACGCTAGTAAGCAGGTGATGGGTTTCGCTCTACCGACATCGCACAACACAACAAACAAGTATATAAAATACAAATGTAAAATACAAAATCACATATGCATTATGACATATTGGAGTCCTAAAAAAGAGCGAACACATGGCTATTAAATACAAAGAAAAATAGAATTAAACAAATATATTATTTCTAAAATACAAAAATAATTTACCTTATCGATTTCTGAATATCGTAAAATGTCGTTAAAAAAAATAGAATCATTGTAAAACAAAAACGGATCGATGGATCTAAAAATTTTGTTTTAATTCAGAATCTTCATTAAATACGAAAAAAATGAGCCCTGGATTGCAAAAAATGAACACGCCGTTCTCGAGACATAAACAATAAAAAAAACTAAAATAAAACCATAACCTCAAATAAGTCAAAATGTAAAGGTCAAATTTAAAAAAAAAAAATTCCATGTTATATTTTCCAGATATCACTTTTTAAACAAAACACGACGTTTTTGTGTATAACAGAAAAAAGAAAATAGCTTATTTAGAATTTCGGGTCGAAAAGATAGGTAATTTTATGTTCTTTCAAGTGCAATAACATTGATTTAATGATATTGTTCCATACATACCAACAAACCCAAAATATTAAAATTCAAAAATCGAAAAACCGCTAAAGAAACAAACATCAAAAAACCAATACAAATTTTTTTACAGCCCCCATGCTTTAAAAAAAATCATTGAGCCCTAAAACATTAATTTTGACCGTGACTGTTCCGAGTAATCTTCATACACATCCGTCCACACACACATATATGCACACATACATACATCCATACAGACTTTTTCTAAAAATAGTATATTTTGACTCCTAATGTCTCAAAACATGTGTCTAAACATGTTTTTAGCAAAACTTTTTTTTACCATCACAAAATGTTCTCTATGAGGAAGCATAACACATAAAATTAATAAAATATAAATAACATAAAATTTTAACATAATAAATTTAGACGTCTCTTAAAGGACGGATATTACTTCACTGTCATAAGTGATATTCTTAACATTAAAAAAATAACTAATAATTTCTCGTTAATCTGTATATATTTCAAATTAAATTTCGCCGGAAAAACATTAACATTTGTTTTAGCGATTCCGCAATAGTGCAATACAAGTAACGTAAAGTTTTTCGATCCCGTCACGCTAAACAAATTTTGCGAACATTGTCTTCTCTTCTCCTTTTCTTATATATGCATGTATCCTTGTTTCCTTTATCCAACAGAGCACACACTGTTCCAAGCATCCGATTTTCTATCTCACGGCTTATCGATCGCATACCGAGCGCTTTGTTTCTCGAAATAACCTGACACTTTCGAATATATCCCGAAAAGAAAGATACGGATCTACTTAAATTCGATTAGATACCATAAATAAAATTTTATAATAAAATCGATGCAATTTTTCTGAAAACAGGCTTCTGCTAATAATAAATTAAATTGTTAATAAAGTAAAACAGTACTCCGTATCCTTTACGGACTGTTAATATAAATGACAAACTTACATATATTTGTGTTAATCTATCCAACGACGACGACTCTACGATAGTCCTAATAATACGACAGAATTGTCTTCATCGTTCAGCAATTCTAGCCTAGGTCGTTCGCATACATCATTACTGTTCCTATGGACCCTTAAAATTTTTTTATTATTTTATTTGACAAATGTAGAACATTGACGCATTTGTTGAATGCTAATTTTCAAATTCTAAATTATCTCTTCATTAAGGAAGCATTAGGATCGATTAATTTTAAATTTTAATTCCCAATTTCTTATACGTAAAAATAATTCTGGTTCAAACGATAGCCTACGTACTCACTAATCGTTTTGTCTTTTCTGTTTCTGATCAGAAACAGAATCACTATGATAATCATTCTACATAAAAAAAAAATTAAAGGTATAAAATTCTTAAAATATGAAAAAATAAAGTGTAAATATTTGGAATTATTGCTTATTTATTTACATAAAAAAATCACTAAAAAACCGTAATATTTTCAGCGTATAAATAGAAAAAGAGCCTTAATTAATTCAGTATAGTTACAAAACGTTTACATAAAAAAATACCGGTTTACACCCGCTTAATATTGTACACAACAGCAGGTCTACTGTCCCTTAAGCCACAATTAGCGCGCGTTCCATTAAACGAGGCCAATTAAACAATTGCTTAACAAAAAACTAAGCTTCCACGGTAATTCCGAATCACAACCTCTCCCCCTCCCTCTCACCCTTGGAATTCATTAACATTAAACATCGCGGTTTCCCGGTCCGGCGAACGAAGCGTGCACAGATCCCAAAAGCACGAGTCTCGCTCCGTGTGTAAAAAAGGCAGAAAAAAAAGCACGCCGAAGTATATACCGCGCGCGCGGTATAGAGAGAAAATCCCATCTCTCCCTTGGTGTTTCATTCTCGCACTGGCAGGGGCCTGTCCAATAAATTTTGCGGCTCTTCCCTCTCCGTCTCGCCGCCTCGATGTATATATCGCATCCTATACGTACCGGAGGGGGGCGAGCTCGTGAGGCGGAAGCGCGAGACACATGCATCGGGGTCACGCGCATCGAGATCATCGCAAATCATCCGCATCGATTTCACATTCTTTCGGGAATTTTATCTTTCGGCCTGCCTCCGGGGGTATACGTGTACACGAATTGAAAAATAATCTGGCCGCATCGTGCTTTACGAGCCTTCCTGTAATGCGAATTCCTCAAAACAAAAGGTAGCCGTAGCGGTGTGTATGCACTCCTGCGGTCTCGTGGAGCTGGAAAGAAGAGGGGAAAATGGCATGAATCGGATCGTATAAAGTCGTATAAAAACAAGCGAAAAGAGCCGTTGCGGATGCTGCCTCGGCTTCTCTTTATTTCCTTCGGGAAGCGTGATTCTAGCTTGTTTTTCTCTTGCGTCTGCCCTCTTCAGCCACCGCATTTCGAATTTCGAATCCGTAAACGTTCGTTTTCTTTCAGGGAGCTTCCTACACTCGCGCTGAAGAGGAGTATATATACATTTTGTAAGAAGCCTTTTAATTGCAATTCTGAAACTGTCAATCGTGGTTTTAATTACGAGTTGAATTATATTCTCGATGTCTCGTGAATTTTCTCGAGTGCGCTCGGGGCCGAAGGAAAAACACGCACACGCGCACACCGATGATGTTCCTTTATCGTGCCGGGCGTCTCTCTTTGTTTTTCTCCTCTTTGGAGCTCGGCGGCGGCGCTGTGCACCCGCGGGGCACGAAAGGGAAGATGTCTGCGCGCCCCGACGAAGTCCCGAAGGTGCGGATATTAAAAAATAAATTAAACGCTGGCTTCTTGAATTTTACGTGTAAATCTAAGTGATTGTGATAATCCAATAAATCTTGGAGCTCTTGTTTATACGTAAAATTCTCGAAAAAGAAATATTATCTTTTGTTTAATTTTCAGAGTCAATGTTTGACTTTGTTGTTTGAGCTCTGATTACATTTACAGCTCTTTAGACACCCTATTAAATTCAATTTTTTCTTTTTATCGAGTTAAAGGGGATGTACGCCTTAAATTGTAAAATCTATCTTTTTCTTTCTCACGAGTAAAAATTTGAATTTAATGAATTTCAACATATTAAAAGAAGACACATTAGATAATTTTAATTATTTAAAGGTATTTATACATGAATTTAATAGTTTTTCACTAAATATTAGACAAAATGAACTAATTTCAAAATGTTTCTAACGCATGAGAAATTGAAAGAAAGTACTCTTAAGTTTATTTGAACGCTTTTTATGGCATTGTGAAAAAACGTTATATATTTTTGTGAAAAACTAACTTATTTTAATTAATCATTATTCTAAATATTTTTTAAAATTACTTAAAATTTATATGTTATTAAAAATTAATAAAATATATCTTACATTTTACAGTTGTAAAGCCCCAAAATCTTGATCGTACACGTCACAATAAATCACTATTTTCAATACCATTTTTATGAAAGTTACTATGTTCCTCACACTATTGCAGGTGACATGATGAACGTAAATTTTTTTTCGACGCTTATTTGACTCTTTTTGGCATGTAGTACAAAAAGAGCGAAACACGTTTTCGTTAAAATTTTTTTATTATTATTCTTCTAAGACCTGAACAATTTTATGAAAAATTTCTATTTTATTTTTCTTTTAAATCGGTTGGATCTCCAAAAAGAAATAATAAAAAATATTTTAACAAAAAAAGTGCTTTGCTCTTTTTGTAATGCATGTCAAAAGGAGTCAAATAACCGTTGAAAAAAATATTTTCGTTCATTATATCACCTGCAATCGTGTGAGGAACACAGCAACTTTAATAAATATGGTATTGAAAATGGTGATTTATTCTGACGTATAAGATCAAGATTTTGAGGGTTTGTAACGGTAAAATTTAAGATATTACTAAGTATTTATAGCATGTAATTTTTCAGAATGATTGCTTTTGAACATAAAAAGTTTCCTAGAATAGAAAAGAAAATCTGTTTTTGGGTTAAACCCAGGCCTGCCCTTATACACTGCAAGGCGATGACGTCCGCGAATTGAGTTATTATAACACTCTTCGGTAAATTTTCAATTATTTTTGATACGTAAAAATTGTATAATTTGTGAACTCAATACACCGCCTTGTAGTACACCTTTATATACTTTTCTAACACGATTCTCAGTGTATCAGTTTATATTATTTTTTTTAAAAGAATGAATTTGAGGAATTTAAGCAGATTTATTGGGCATTCAACTTCTGCTAATTTATCCAGTAGAATGTCGATATTGACATTGTTCAATGCACCACTTACATCTAGGATCGCAGCTAAAAGGCTTTTTTCATCTTAAATGTTTTTTCTAGGTTTAAAGTTAAATTAGTCAGATTATCTACGGTGACCTATTCGGAAACCAGTTTGACTTTTAGGGAGAATATTATAGTATTCCATCCACCACTGTAATTTATTCTTTAGTAAGCATTCAAATACTTTGCATAAACAAGAGGTTCGGCTAATGGCCTAACAATTTTACCGTTACTTTTATTTATGAAATGTACATAGGATTCTTTCCATTGATCCGGATTGTTATTAGTAAGATACATTTCGTTATAAATATCTAAAAGTATCAGCTTAAATTTTATAGATAGTCTTTGTAGAGTATCATTGTCAATTCCATCCATGCCCGGGGACGAATTGCTGTTTTTGCTGTGTAGTGTGATGTTGAATTCCGAAAAATCAAATGCGGAACTAAGGAATTTATTGTTGACACATTCTGGCAAAGACTCTGGGTTGGTGAGTTACCAAGGTGGGCGGATTTTGTCGAGGGCAATGTTTATCTTGATATTAATCCATTTATATTTTTAAATTTTACTTGTATCCCAAACATACTTTTGACTAGTTTTGAAATTTAATGGTTTTGCGAAATTGAGAGCGTATTCTTTTTTATTTCTTTTTGAAAGTTTGTGTTGCTAATGCATTATTTTTTTTAAATTCAATTTGATTCTCTAGTTTTTTTTGTAAGTCGCCATTTCTTAAATGCAGCTTTTCTTAACCTTCACACAATTCTTTGGTTTCTTTGGGTTAATTTGGCTATTTAATATAATTCCTTGATTTCTCTTTGGGTACATGTAACTTTTAGCAGTAGTAGCGTAAATCATTATAGGAGGTACGTTGGCACTTTGGGACTGTTGGGTTGAGTTTTGTTTGTACGTTGGCACTTTGGGACTGTTGGGTTGAGTTTTGTTTTTTACGTGTTGATACAGCATCCGCGAAAGCAGGCACGTTTCCGCCGCCCCCGCCTACAAAAACACTCTTAACACTACACCGATCGGTGTAGATCACCGTTTATCGGTAGGAATTTTCCAAGCTTCGAATTTCACTCGCGTTCGACAGCTCTGTGTACAAACACGTCTAGTCGGCACGATGATTCGAAGCCGAGTCCCAATCATTTACTTATATTCAAAGGAATTAATTTAGGACTATTTATGAATTATAGTACTATTACTGCGTTTATTTTAAAAATATATTAGATACCTTATATTATTCTTCTATTTCTTATAAATATAATTAAATGGGGTTCATAATTATGTCCATACATCTAACCTCGAAATTCAATATAATTTCTAATTATAAATTTTTATATTACAACTGATTTTATATCGATAAGAAGGAATACAAAAATAGATAACGGATGTGCGTAACGCATAGTATCTACATAGTATATTAAAATTACCAAAAGAGGAGGAGATCCATGTTAAGTAGAAAATTGTGGATGTGGTCAGACGGGCACATACATGTATATTAGTAGTCAATATAATAAAATTATATTTATTCAATTATCACAGCTAAAGATATTTTGATTCAAAAAACTGCACATAATATAATACTGGTTCCAAAAGCTGCATATAAATGTATACATTCTAAACGATAATTAAAGCGTTCGAGTATTAAATCAGTTGGTACCGAAATGTGTTACAGCTTGTCAGCAAGTTAAGTTCGGCGTGCAGGCCGTATTCGGTCCGTCAGATCCGATCCTAGGTCAGCACATTCATAGCATTTGCGATGCTCTGGACATACCGCACCTGGAGGCCAGGCTGGACCTGGATCCCGAGGCGAAGGAATTCAGCATAAATCTGCATCCTGCACAAAGTCTCCTGAACGCCGCTTATCAGGACGTCATGGCTTTTCTTAACTGGACCAAAGTCGCCATCATTTACGAGGACGACTATGGTAAGCAAAACCATTCGTTATATGTTATACGCGAAAGATTGCTTTGCTTTATGTTTTGTTATATATTTTAGCGCGTTTGAACTAGTTTTGAGCTTTAATATAAGGACTTATATGGAGCAGTTTTTTGCGGCGTTGTTATTGTTTGGCACCGACGCAAGGACAACGAAAAGAGAACTCGCCTCGTCGGAATAACATACATTTTCCTCGCGCTCGCGTCATATTAACTTTTACGCTTTCGCAGTCACGCTCGCTGCTTTTTGCCTGTGCTCTTGGCTAGCCAAAGGGCATTTAATTAAATGACCGGTCAGTTCATAAAATTAGCTTGATTGCCAACTTACGACAAAATATTGCAAATTATGCTTGAAATAAATGTGATTGGCTTGAAATTAAAAAGTAATAAATATTATATATAAAAAGAATGTGAGGAAGTAAAAACTTATAAATTAAGGTACAAAAAGAATAAGAATGCAGATTTTGGAAGATTGTCAAGTGTTACTTCTTTGGGTGCTAAAAAATGCAGAGGCAGCTGTTCGATGATTCTTCAGAAGAAGACCTTTTCTTTGAAGTAGCCTATAAACAATTAAGCAGCACTCGAGGAAATTCAGCTGATCTTTCCATCTTGTGCAAGGCTGCATATTCATTAGCGTCTTACTTCGTATAGCCAAAGGCTGCATTCCAATATTTTCGCTTTAAGATTAAACAGCCGATTCACGATAAAATAAAAATAATAACATAAATTAAAATTCCAAAATAAGCACTTGAAAATGCATTTCTAAAATTTGTAGGTCAAATTTGAAAATTATTTAAAATACTTATATCATAATCGCAAAACTCATGAAAAGAATTCAAGAAAATTAGTTCAAATATTTAATTTACTATTTTAGTAATTTACTATAAAATAATGGGTTTTGCATGTGTATGATATTATTTAAACAAATAAATGCTAAACTCGTGAATTTCATGCTTCATTTTCCTCCTAAAACACTTGACGTAACACAGCTCACATATCAACCGTAGACATATTCGGTTACCGAGAAAGATTGGATTTCAATCTGAAAACCGAGCTTTCAATCGCGAATACTAAAATTGAGACGCACTGGGCTCGCAGACACCCAGACAAGCGGGATATAGACAATTCAAAAGTAAGTGAAAGAGCCTCTCGGCGTGTGTTTGTGCTTCGCCACAAGGTACACCCGGCACCTGTGTACCGTTGCGCGCTCGCTCAGCTGATTCGATTTATTTATTTGATCTTGCTACTCCCTTGAGCGCGCGTTGGCCCCTATACCCGCGCATACCCCCCGAGTGCCCGTCTATCCCGTATACCATATTATTTGCTTACGTCGAATCTTTTCGAACCGCCTAGTAGAACCTTTTTGTGCATCGATCGAATTATTATTGGCTCAGCCGCAATTTTACTTTAGGTACTCGGAGAAAAAAATAGTAACGGTTAAACTGCCTAGTAAATAAAAATCTGTGAGATATTCGGAAATGAGTACCATGACTAAAATGATAAAAATAATTATTCTAAATATTTTTAAAAATAACTAAAAATGTAAATAAAAATTAGCAATAATATAACAACAATTCAGAATCATTTGAAAAAAAAAGCAAAGCTTTTTTCACTATGCTATAATCGAAATTAACCCTTGACAAAATTTTGAGCTGATTAGTGAATTTATTGTATGCAGGAAGCGTATATATTATTTACAGAGTTTTTATAAGATCAATAGCCAGAGAGAATTAAATCAATTTAATCGGAATAAATATAATATTTTATGCATAAAATGTAAAATGAAACCATTTTATTTGATGTAAATATAGAAAATAAGTTTATATTGATAATTTATAAAAAGAAAACACCAAAAATAGCAAGTGGTCCTTCAGAAGTAGAATAAATCGAGTATGGCCAGACAGTGTATATATATATATATATATATATATATATATACACTGTCTGGCCATACTCGATTTATTCTACTTCTGAAGGACCACTTGCTATTTTTGGTGTTTTCTTTTTATAAATTATCAATATAAACTTATTTTCTATATTTACATCAAATAAAATGGTTTCATTTTACATTTTATGCATAATATATATATATATATATATATATATATATATATATATATATATATATATATATATATATATATATATATATATATATATATATATATATAAGTACCCGACATTCTACTGGCACCGTGCGCAACGCATCCAGTCTCTAAGGTTGAGTCAGTTGGGTGGCCGTATATATGTAGCTTTATGGAACTGTAGGTTTGTACGCGCACGCACATGTACACACAAATACATACTTGAACCACGCATCAGTAGTAGAAAACACAGAGAATAACAATTTTGTATGTAATTTAAATAGCCAAAGCTTTATCAATATACATGAACATGTATTGTAAGAGTCAAATAAAGTTAGTGAGTACTAATTTTTAAAGTATAATTTACACTGTATATTACTATATAATATATACTAATATTTTACAAAACTCATGTTTGATAATATTTTCTTCTAAAGTGATGACCGGAAGAGGTGAAATATCTTAAAACGCAATAGTAAAAGTATGTATTACTACAGGTGTCCGTATTATTGCGAAGGTTTTTCTTAACAATAATGAAGTAAATAGAAACCAAACGCGTATTGATAATGTAAGAATATATGTTGAAAAATGAAAATTATTTACAATTACTAATATTAATATTTAATATTATTATCTTTATATGATATATAGTAATATATAGCATTTATTACTATGTTATAATATATAACATAGTATTTCTATGATATAGTAATGTTGTAATATATATATTATTATACCATACAAATACTGAATATTTTTAAGAAACAAAAACGTATAGTAACAATATAAATGGATAGCAATCTTCGTTTATATGATTTATCTTTCAGAAATTATTCAAGGATGAAAATATTTCTGGTCATATCAGAACCCGTAGTTCTGTAATGAATATCTATATTTCTTATCGGATCCCAATTTCTCAACCGTCTATCGCAATAGTTCTTATATCCTCCCTCCGTATTCCTTTCCAACAATCATCTCTACAAACGACAAAGTTTATTTCGATTAAAATTTTAATATCTTTCGAAACGATTTCGCTCGAGTTCCAGAGTCATCCCCGAACTTTTAACACAACCGTAGCGAAACTCAATCGAAACTCGGTACTCGGGACTAGCTTCGGCAAATTGTCACCTTGAGAAAATCGTAATCCAAGACGGCGCGCTCGTCCCCCCCCGCCGCCAGCAGTCACAATAAGCCAATCCACAGTGGAATTCTTGTAGCGGTCACGGCTCGCCGAGCTAAAGGCGAGAAGTTCGCAGAATTTAACGGGGATTCAAATGCGGTTGGCGCTCGAACGCAGGTCGGTTCGTCCCCTCGACTTATACGAGACTGCCTTCTAAGCCCGCGGTCGACGCTGCCGCAGCGCGGCAATCACTTTGTTGCTGGACATAACAGCGGGGCCCGCTTCACTCGAAGGAATTCGGGAGCTATAGTCTTCAAAGGAATAATTAAACAGGAATCATGGCACTCTTGTAGAATTAGGATTCGCTATCGTTAACGTTTATCGTCTATGTCATTAGACATTTTTGTTAAAATTGCCTGTAAGAGACATACATAAGGTGGGAATGAAACAGGCGTACTTGTTGGACCTGTAGGTACTTCGCCAAAGCGATTTATTTGAATTTATATGCTAAATATGCAGAATTTATAGATGATACTGAAAAAGATAATTTTGCCTTGACCAGACGTGCATCCTATTGAAAATGCCTGGCCGTTTATAGAGCGGAAAATTGGCGAGAACCAAATTAATAACAAAATATAACAAATTTTATAGAAGTAATTATTAATATTTAGCACTATAATGAAAATTGAAAATTAATGTTAAAAATTAATTCAATGATTTTTTATCAAATTATAATAACTAACATAATAATTAATTTGTTTGAGAGTTCTTAGACAAGTATTTATTTTGAATTTGTAACCCTCTGTAATACTCTTGAGACTATTTGGGTTACAGCGAAATTTTTCAAGCGAAGATCTAGAAAAGACAAAAAAATACAAGCTGACCCCGTTAATAATAAACTTAAAAACTTATTTAGTAATAATGTCATGATATTGTTGAGTATCTCTAAATTTTTTCAATATTTTAAGAAGCTTTAAGTCATAAAATGAAATTGACGTAGACAAATGGACCCAAGGATAATACGGCTTTAATAAAGATATAGCATATTACGGCGAAAAAGAAAGCCGGCGTAGTGCTATACGCATTGTCAAAGTATTTAAACTTTGTCTGTAATATTTAACCTTTTCTTAAATTTTAATCATTTAAATATGAAAAATAAAAAACGAAAGGTAATTTTATTATTTATTTTATTTTATTATATATACATGATTATACGAGATTTCGACTTCAATTTCTGTACAAATCACTTATCAAAAACCGTTACAATAGATTAATACTTATATCTACATAAACTGTATGAATAAATGATATTAGCTCGAGTAAAACGACCGTCGCTAAAAAATTTAAAATTGTGACTCTATCGTCAATTTAATACTCACAAATAAATTAAGATGAGCAATAAAGTCAAGAATTATAGAATAGAGCTTAATGCTTTAAAAACGTTTTTTAACGATTATCAATATTTTGTACAATCTTGAAAGAGCACGGACGTAATACGTATACGTTATTCTGAGCACGAAAGGGTTTATACGTACAAATCTCATTCAACTACAAACTAATAACTGTTTCAAATATAAAAGAAAAACGTACTTTTTTATTCCATCAGAAAATGAACATTGAAAATGATCAAAATTTACTCTTCTCGGCTCGCATTGCAAATGTACATCACCCGTACACACACTGAGAGAAGTGATGCAGTAAAACTGACTATCCTCGCTTTGTAAACAAGCCTTTAGGCAATACAACTATTATTATTGTTATAGAAATAATATTTATACTTTTATTGTTGCTTTTATTAAATTATAGTTCGAGCTACAAAGTGAAACTAGTCAGGAGTACTACTCTCAAATGTGAGGTTATAATCTTAACTCTTTTTAACTAGATCGAGAACGTAATTATCAATAAATGCAGCACTTTCAATGTACTTTGTAAAAAGGATAAACAATCGAACAAGAAAGCTAACTGTAAGCTTAGTCAATATTATTTTATTATTAGTAATAATCCCTACTGCGTGGAATAGTCATCTTAACAAGTAATTAGTTGTATCAAATTCCCACTATAAACTTAGTTGAAACTTAGTCGAATTTACTATATACTTCTCTCGGTGCACATACATACGTTCCACGTAGACACACACTCACACCCATCCACAGAAACACACACAGCACAGCAGACAGCGACAGTGATATTACCAAGTCCCCGGGAGCCACCGCCAGGTTCCCGACAGTCCGAGCTCTAGCTCTCTCTATCTCTCTCTTGGTCAGTCACGCGGAATGGCCTCGCGCACTCAAAGGCAGCACAGCGGCGAGCGTCGCATTATATATATATCTCCCCCTTACGTGTACGCTCGAGGAATCGACAATGAACTTTGTTCCGAGTCCATCACTGTCCATTGTGTGCCCGCTCGGCGCTCACTCTCTTCCTCTCCCTCATACTCGATCGACACTTTTATATTTCTTCGGTTGAATGTCGCTGCGTATATGTCTCTCTCTCGCACGTGTGTGTATGTATGTAGATGTTCCGGAGTATGTACGTGTGTGCGGAGAAGAGGGAGCGGGTTAACCCGGCGCCGCCACCGCCCGAAATCCCCGAAGCGCAGTCTCGCTGAGCAAGCAGCTCGATCATGCGGAGATAGAGAGCGAGAGAGCGGCGTTTAGTCTTTTCACTTCGTGCCTATGACATTTTCCATTCGCGTTCCTCCTACTCGAGTAGAGCTCTCTCTCTCTCTCTCGGTCTCGTTAAATACGGACACTCTTAATCTGCATGGCATTAAGCCCTGAAATATGTGCACATTTCAAGCCTGTAAGTGTACGTATCTATACTAACGGAGCTCTTTAGGGTCTTTTTCTGGTTCGTTTGCTTTTGTAAAGAGCTCTGCGACGGGGCACGATTTTTCATCTGAATTTTAAAACATGTAAATATGATGCTTTATGACTTTGTAAGTTCGAATGAGATATCGGGCTGTATTAGTGTACCGTGTAGCAAACTTTTGTATTACGGTATCAATTAAAGAATAATTTATTTAAATTTACTGAGCTAAAATTTACATTAGTTCTTTAACCTTTCCTCTTTAAGAAAACATTTTTTTAAGTTAAAAATATTAAGTTTTAAACTATTATGCATATTTCAAGATACATAACCGAATTATTTTATTCATAAAATTCTGTGGAAACAACATAAATTCATAGCATTTAAAAATGTGAGATGCTTATTATTTAAGATGAAACTAATTAATTTGATAAATTACTCCACGGTTGTACTCCTAATTTTGTATATAGATCCACTATCTTACGATCGAAATAATAAGTTTTGATTAATAAATAAATTATTCATTCAACATTTTATTAAAATGAATATTTTTTAAATTTTGTACAAAAATATGTACTAAGTTCTTTTTAAGATTAAGAATATTTACACTAGAAAATTCCCTTCAGCGATTTTATTAGAATAAAAAGAGAATGCTCGTCTCGATTATAGGGTATCCGTTTAATAGGCTATAAATGTATGAATGTGACCCCCCCCCCCCCCGCCCCACCCAGTTAACGTGTTCTCTAAAAACACACATTACTTTATACTCATATTGATGTAATATACTGGTGTTGGCAATGCTTGTTAACTGATAATTACAGAGATTCGCCATTAAACGTATAATTCTAATTATACAGTTTAGTTTATTCTTTTACATAAAATTGTTGAATATATCAGTTCGATATTAAAAAGTAACTTTCATAAATATGTAGTTGGTTTAAGATAAAAATTTGGAGAACTTTTGCGATATAAGACGATATTATTCAAACCAACCGAATTTGCAAAAAATATTTAGTTTAAATTCCGTTATACTTACTTACTTACTATTATAGTAATTATAAATTTCACCTTAGAATGTCTTATATGATCTACTATGTCGTAATTTTCATTTTTGTTGCAATTCATAAGTTTTTTAAGAATATAAAATAATAAATTTTAATATATAAAATAATGGTTTAATTTATTGTTTGAAAACTAGTTTGTCTCGTTATTTATAAGTATTTTATTTTACGAATAAGTTGTTACATTTTCGTTTACCGTACTAGAATGTAATTCAGATCATTGTTAGAAATTAGTGCTGATGCAGTTGGCGAAGCATTTTTTAGCTCTGCGTAATACACACTACATAGTCGCAGAGATTCTCGGAAAGATTTTCATTTATGAGAAGCCTAAGTACAAGATAAAACTAAAGTCACTCTACTGCCCTTCACCTCCCCTCTCGATCTTAAACAATCATGAAAGCGCGCGAGCGGCGTCAAGAGAGCGTTTCCCCCCTTGTTTTATTAAACGTACCTGGAATCGGCACTTTGTAAGTTAATGCGTACGACGTAAATAATAAAACAGAAGGAAAAAAAAAAGAACAGAGCAAGCAAAGGATGTAAAAAAAGGCAGCAACGACCGAGAGAACAACAAACGGAATGAATTCGCTCCGACTGAAGCCTGTAAATAATACTGTAAGGGAGAAGGAAAGCACGTATATATACATATATACCCAGAAGATGAACGAGGTGGAGAGAGAAAGAGAAAGAGAGAAAAGGTCCGATGCGCTCACGGGAGGGAGGGCGATCGTAATCGTAAAGAAAAGAGCTCCTGTGCTCATTCAGCGAGAAGAAAAAATGGCCGTCCAGTATATATTCGATTACCAGCCAAGGCGAGTAGTAGCATACCGTATATACGTCCACCTTCGCACACCCACACACATCCAGTTGTACGTTCCCTCTCTTTCTCTCTCTTTCAGCTTTCCCTGCATCAGAGCCCGGGGAGAAGCTTTTTTACGACTTCATCGAAGATAACCCCGCAAGCTTCATAAAGTGAAATGCGCACTTTATTTGCGCGGGCGTCCCGCCGTCTGGAAAAAGGCGCGATATGCAACGCAACGCAACGCGCAAGGCTTTACGATAATTTGATGCCCCGACGCGCGAGCGGGCCGCTCTGACACTTGCGCGTGCCGGCGCGCGCGAAATAATGGAGAGAGGGGAAAAAGGGACGAGGAGGGCTAAGTTCTGGAGATAACGAAGATGTTCCGGATTTAATAAAGACTGCGAGCACGCGCTGCGCGAGCCATGCTCTGCGTGTGTGTGTAAAGGTTTGGAGGCTCGACTGCAAGCTCGAGAATGAGGTGTAAAAAATTACGTTGGGTGAATTCTTATAGCGTGGCGTGTAGCATTGCATGGGGAATTCTTTTATGGATGAGATATTTGTATTATACGGCTTTTGGAGGAATGAATTGGAAGAATTTGAATTTTTATTTTTTGCTTCTTGTGAAGCTTTGAAATGGACAAAAAGAGATATGAATCTAGTAGATGTGATAAAATTAAATTTGTAGTCAAGGGCTGTAACTTTATTTCTAAGGCCAAAGTTTTGGAGATTTGAATTAAGAACGCTTATCTTAATGCCTGATCGTAAAAAATCTATAATCGACAAATAATAAATTGCCTTCGCATTCCATGCCGAATGTTTTGTCCATTGTATTTCGCGTTAGCATACCAATGAAATACATTCCTGCTTCTTTCTAAGATACATCTTATCGCATCTTTTTTCTTGGCTTTCGGTACTATTTTGAAGACCTACAGTTTAGATTGCAATCCGGACCACTTTTCTTGTACTTCTTTACGTATTATTCTTTGTTGTGTTATTTTCTTTTTAGTTTCTTGATCTTGTTGTTGCTTGTTATTACTGGTTTTTATTTTTAGAGTTATTTCTTCTGTTTTATACGATCATGTTTTTCTTTATTCTACTTCTTTTTCTTCTTCTTCTCCTAGGGCTTTTGTTATTCCTTTCAGTACCATTAATGTTTCTTGCAAAATTTTCAAATGATAAACAATTATCTGATTTTACAAGTTCTTTTTCTAATATGTTATTTGTTCCTAAATGATTTTTTAAATTTATTCTTTAGGCTTTTATATTTTGTACTGTACTTAAGTGCGTAATTTGGTAAATATTCTGATCCACATGAACAGATGTCATCATCAATAAATCCAACTCTTTTCCTGGTTAAGTTTCATAGTTTATTTTAAGCCATTGGCATCGGTAGATAAGAAAAGAGTTTTTCCCCACTAAAACAGCAGATATGCAAACGAAGTATGTTAACAAATTTCGAAAACAGTCCTGAGGCAGAATAAATTTTGATCTGTTATTATTAGAAATAACGGTTGCTGTATTGAAAAAAGAAACACATTCCAAAATAAAGCTTACAATCAATTTTTTGCTGCCAAATATTATTTTTGCGCTACATTCAGAAAAACATATTTACAGCAATATTTGAACGATTAAAATTATTAGTTTCTTATTTTTAAACCATTTTTACAAAATACGAAAACAATATTTTTTAAACTGTAAAATGGTCATGACGTTAAAGGATTCAGAGAAAAAATGCTTATTATAATTTTATGAAAAATAAAAACCTAATAAAGCTAAAATGCTAAATACGTGCGATAATTCTCTCAACATCCTACAAGCATGGATAATATTACTCCAGGACCGTTCGCTCTCGTTGTCGAGACTCTACAGAAACAGCTATTACTGTAATAGCAGAGTGTCCAAGATACAGTAAGAAGCCGTTTATACCCTTATATACCTTGGTAATCCGTCGCGCAATAAGTATGTTAGGGAGACTGCTCTCCTCCTACCGCTGTAGTCGCGATTTGCAGGTCGTAGGAAGCCGAGAGACAAGCGGAAGAAGGGCCGTAAACTGCCTCTTTCTCCCGGTCCCAGGAGAAATTATCGTTTGCTCTTCTGCCGCCTGCCGAGCCTTAATTCGCCTCATCTCTTTCTTCTCGCGCCACTGTGCAGCAGCAGCAGCTCCAGCTCCGGGACAAACTGCAGCGAGCAGCTCAGTTGAACCAGCCAATTATCTGGATTACACGCTGCTGCTGCTGCTGGCCCCTGCCTCTCGCTTTATACGACGCAACTTACGCTCGAATTTATTAAATTTTTTTATCCACTTTACCTCTCAATTAAGCTCTTAAGGAAAAACTTGTCGTCGTCGAGGGTGGCTTGTGGGAATACTTGCCGAGGGAAAAAGAGCATGTATACCACGCGGATGAGGGCTAATGAAGCCAGAGAAGGAAAGTTTGACGCGAAGTTCGGTGAGTCTGGGAAATTTTTCAAAGCTCCGGTACAAATCAAAATTGGTTCCTTTAAGTCGGATTAAAGCGTATTTACGTGTATTATGGAGTTTAACTTGGCAAGGGTTTTAAAACTTCTCATAGATTGACCGATGATGCAATTACAGACCGTAGAGATAAGCCGATTGCGGTTTATCGGGAGAAAATTGTTCGACATTGCCAATTACAAGCGTAGCAATAATATAAACAGCTTACTTTCAAGGAATAAAAAGACGTTTTCATAAAAGCTTGTTTAAAATCCATTTATGCATCGAATGAAAATATTCAAAACGGTTTCACATTAAACATTATCTGGCTGTTTAAATATGATCAACTTCCGCATGTGCAAAATTTCCATACAAATGTACTGCAAAACACGCAATGATAGGAGTGCCAATATCCTTCCCCTAATTTATGACATAAATGCGATTGCTTCTTAATGAAAAGCGAGCCAGCAAGAGCAGAGAGAGAAAGATATAAAAAAAATGTACAGGAAGTTTGCGGCAAAGCCCATTTCGCGTTTCCTCCGAGTCTCTCCTGCGCCGCAGTAGTTCGTAATCGGCCGCAATGTGCCTTTGACTGCACTTAAAACTTCCGTCGCGATGACTGAACAGAGTACGAGAGCTATATAGCGGGTTCGAGAACAGCCCGAAGCTGTTGCGAGCGGAACTGGACGACAACAGCTCCAAGAATGATCCTTAATGGCGATATTTGAAGCTGCAAGAGTAGTACACGGAGAGAAAATATCCGCTTTGCTGGCTGGTGGCTAATGCAGTTATAGCAGGAGTAACTCACGATGTAGACTTCGAGTTAGTCCAGCAATCAAGCCAATGCCGTTTTAGCATGGCGGTAGAAAGCAACATCAGAGGTAGAATGCCCAGCAGATTTTACTAAAATCTCAGGCAATAACTATCAGATTCTTCTAAATCAATGTCAGAACGTTATATAGCAAACTGCGTTTACCTATTTGGTAATCAATAACCTTAATGATAATGTTCAATTATTCTACGTAATTGAAAACAGGAGGTTAGGACTATACTTAAAATATAATCGACAATAATTTGGTCGATTGTATTTCAGTTATTATAATATGATTCTTACAAAATTAGAAAAGAATGTTTCTTTTAAAAATTGTATGTGGAAGTAGTCCCAAAATCATTCAGCACTCTTGACAATGTAATTTTTATAATATTCAATTGAAAACTGAATAAATAATTAAAATGAATAATTATAATTGTTTACGGATATATAGACGATTCTTAAAGTTGAAAATCAGATGTCCCATATATTCAATTAAATGTTCCTATAAATGTACAACATGGCTAAAAAGTTTTTCAATTTATTCCTTTTGATTTGAATATCTAAATATTTCATTAGTATAAATACATTTATTATTTGTATTTCAATTATCTAAATAAATCATGTCTCATTATAAAAATTGTCCTTTTTGTGGCATTTTTCAGTTTAATTTCATTTTTGTGGGATGCCTAATAATGGATTTAATAAATAAAGATTAATTGAATAATTAGACTTTCAATACAAAAGTAATATCTTCTGTTTAATGAACTATAAAATACTAAAAACTTTTTAACTGTGTTATAATGTTCTCAAAAACATTAAACTGCATGAAGATCCTAATTTCCAACTTTTTTGGCAATCACCCATGTGCACAGATAAGAGAGATGCATTTATTGCACGAGTCACAAAAATGAATACCAACCAACGTCTACTATTTTAAATTGAACATGAAAGTCGAATAATTTGTTGTGCTAACTACCCGGATTAAAATAACCTATACATTGTTATAAACTTGTACAAATGTACTATTAAAATGAAGAATTTGAATGAGAATTTTGTCCAATTTCGGGTGTTTTAATGGGATCCAATTGATTTCTTCAGTCAGGGTATAAATACATCTCAAATTTTATAAATCTTCTTTCACAATAAAGTTCAAACACCCAAACCACCACCGCTGCCCATACTTAAAACATCTCGAAACCAACACTATCCCAAACCGGACGACCCACCCCTAAACAAATCACCAGAATCCCGCTCAGTCTTTCTCTTCTGTAAAATCCGCGAAAGAGCCAAAAGTAGTAACTGAAACGCGCGCGGCGAACGAACTCTCCCCGAACGTCATCTATACATAACTCGGGCTACATATACGCAAGTCAGTAGTGCAAGCAAGAGCGAGTAAGACAGAGATAGAGAGAGAGAGAGAGCGCACAAGCTCGTGCGAGAAGACCTCCAAGTTGAGATGATACCATGATTACTTAGGCGCGCTTGCAGGTATTGATTCCATCGGGTCGTCGTCGCTATTTACGGGTTTCACACACACACATACATTCTCCCGCCCGCTTTTCTCGCCACCTTACACCGCTGCTCGCTGCTTTTTAATAAGGTAACGGCCGACGATCAATGCCGATTAAGAAATATTTCGGTTATCTTCGGATCTCCTCATGAAGCATTCAGAGCCGCGGCGAAATAGACGGCTGACCTCTCTCTCTCTCTCTCTCGAGATACCGCGTATAATGCGCGGCCTCGTTTCGCGAGCTTGTACGAGATCTGTCATGCGCGAGCGGGCGCACTGCACGCTCTCGAGGATATAAATGTATAACTGTCGTTGCGCGCACTCTCTTTCTCTCTCTCTGCACTCGGATAAGCTTTTATAGGATGCATTTGACTATTTTCGCAGTGGGGCGCGCGAGCGGGAAAAGATCTCCGAGCTGTTCTCTTCGATTATCAGCGTTGGTGAAAAGTATTTTTACGAGCCGACGGGGGGGATTATAAATAATGATTGGGCGACGCGATGCTGCTCCGATTTTTATTTGGATGCGGTGATCGATCGGGCTTGGGCAGGTGTCTAAACGAAAAGAGGGCGAATTTAATAGTGGAAAGCTTATTTTCTTTGTCGGTGGATTATCTGGGAAATAATTCTTTTGATAATTGTGTCTGTGGGGAGCTTTTAATGTTTGTAAGAGCTTATGAAAGGGGTTAACAGCTTTTTTAATTAAACTATATGCTTAAAGTGTATTTAAGACTATAAAGCTCTAAACTAGTAAGACAATCTTATTATTAAAATTTTATTAGTACCTTTGATGAAAGCAAATAAGAAGTATCTTTGAATGTTTTAGATATACTAAAACGTACTTTAACTACGTTTCTATTAAAGATAGTCACTTGTAATATTTAAAGTTATACGTGCATACTTTTTTGTTTAGATACTCACTCGTGACAATATAATGCATTTTAATGCATAATATAGACTTAATTTCATTCAATTCAATTTCTCAAGAAATTCAAAGTTGTCACAACTTTTTAACCAGCTCTCGTCTGTTGACGTCTTTTTTATTCCAGGTTTGATAAAGCTTCGAGAACTCGTGAGGTCGCGAAAGTCACAGGATATGGAAGTATATCTGAGGCAGACTGATCTCGATTCTTATAGGCAGGTCCTCTCGGAGATCAAAGCCAAGGAAATTCGCAATCTCATCGTTGACACGAGAGCCGAGAATATGCATCATTTTCTGCGTATGGTAAATCCGTATCAATTCTATTTACATTTTTTTTATGTTCATAAATATTTATTGATAAACGTTCAAACTTTTAACGTATTTGTTTTCTTTGATGCTTCATTTATAGATTCTCCAGCTGCAAATGAATGACTACAACTATCACTACCTCTTTACAACTTTTGTAAGTTTAATCTTGAATAATTAGAATTTTGCATTTTGTTTTTTATGTAGAAAAGTTGATAGTAGTTTGCTCTGTTTTAAACAAAAAACTGAAGTAGATACAGCAAGTTTAAAATCGATATAATATCTATATCGAACATACAGAATCTGTAAATAGGGTAAATGTCCCCTCTACTGACAGTGACCCTACTAATGTTATTGAATTCAAAAATTTAATAAACATTGTATATTCCGTACGAAAATGCAGCTGTGTTCGATAAATTTTAATAATAATCGAAATATGAACGATATTCAGATTCGAATATAACCTTACTGTCAGTAATACGAACGCACTCTATGTTAAAGCGTGTACCAACTACAGCAATAATCGATTAGGTTATATAGAATATTAGTTAGCAAATTTATAAGAAAACAAAGTAATAACGTGTTGAGTACACTGTATAAACGTAATTACTTTGCATAGTGTCAATACTATTGACTCAATAGTTGGTTTCCAGTATTTGGTTCAGCAAATCGAAAGTGTCATTAATAACAATATTCATTATTTATTTTACTCTCACGAATTTCTAAAAATTCTCAACGAGCATAACCATATTTGGCTGAAAATTATATTCTACGTAAGAACAATAAATTAGTAGAATCCATAAAAATAATACGTACCCAGTTCCCACAAAAATGATGTTATAAATCTCCAAAATATGTTACATCTAACCTTCATGTATCAGCAAAAGGGACATTTACCCTACTTACATTAATTTTCACAAAAAAACACATAAAAAATTAACTTTTTATTTTATGCAAAATTCGATTTAAAAAACATCGAATTACTATCGATCATTAAAATTCTCCAATGCATCCGTTTTCCCAGGATATTGAAACGTTCGATCTCGAGGACTTTAAGTACAACTTCGTCAACATCACTGCCTTTCGACTGGTGGACGCGGACGACGTCGGGGTGCGCGGCATCCTGAGGGACATGGAGAAGTACCAAGCTGACGGCAACAACTTGCTCAACAAATCTCGCGTTATACAAGTGAGTACAGCGACAAACAGTCATACTAGACTACTACCCGCTAACCGAAATGTCGCGCTCGACCTCGATCGAGTAAACAGCTCGAGCCACCAGCGCGCGGTCAATCGAAAACTCTAATTTAGAATGGCCTGGCTGACGTTATCGCTTGGTATCTGTCCTGTAATGGTTTCTTTTTGAGTACATTAAAATAATATAATAATAATAATCACACTTCAATATTCTTTATATTTTTTTTATTTGGGTCGTTTTCATAGGTTCATTATAGATCATAGAATCATTTACAAATTTATACATACATCGTTCATCCATCCACACTCTTCTTTCTTAAAATGTTTTCTCTACAATGCTCGTCTTCTTCTTTCTTCTGGTATACCAGTTATTATAAAAGAGAGTTGACTTGATGATCGGAACGCAATACTTGATTAGATCTGTGTCCACCAAAGTTCCGAGAATCTTTATGGAAGCCTGAGCCTTGCCTTGCTTCTATGTTCACCGGCGCGTATAGTTTGGCGACTAGCGGTGCCAGTAAGTAAAGGTGCTTACACCTCGAGATGAAAACTGCGAGTGTCTTTCGATTTCATCCTCTCTCACATATCGCCACTGGCTATCCCCGCCTATAATTTTCTCCTTCTATTACTGCCTCTATTTCATTCTCTCTCTCTCTCTCTATATATATATATATATATATATATAAATCGATTTAAGTAAGTATTGTACTATATTTGTACATTACAGTTCTATAAATGACCGATCACGAGTGTTGCATAGCGGAAAGCAGTCGGTTTTTATGGTGAACGATGATTTGATGAAATATTGTCAGTGAAGACCTTATGTGCACCGTTAAAGTAGCAATTGCGTAATATTTGTTTTTGTCCGTTTACGTGAATAACCGTGTTTCACGATCTTACATAAATAAGAGCTCCCGAAAGTTGGAACTTCCCTTTGAGCATCCTGAATCTTGAAACTTTCGCGAAAGTTTTACTATCCATTTTAGAATATTCACGGGCAAATTTACCTTGATAGTACTGAAGCGCAACGCACGCGAGATTGACGGCTTCTCGTTTAAATGGTGTATAAAAAGAAAGTTAGGCTCGATAAAGAAGCGTAAAATGAGAATTTTTCTAGTAAATGAACTTTTTGATTGTTGTAATATATAGAACTTAAATTGAAAAAATCAATCATTGCAAGCATAATCAATTATTAAATTACTAAATTACTAAAAGTAGTATTATATATTCAAAATGTTACTAATGGAGTTTAGTGAATAATTTTTTTGCGATTTTAACTATTATTCTCTTACTAAATTTCGGTCATTGCAACAAAATGAAAATGCAGTTAGAGGGTCTATCAACCGAATGAGTTAATTTAACTGTTGCATGTAGCGTTTACACGGTTCCTACCTTTGAATGAGACGATATAAATCCAACTTTGATTAACCAGATTGACAGCGTAATTACTAAAGCAGTTTCCATACAATTTGGAAATACAGTAGATGACATGATGTAAATATAGTTGATTTTATAGCATATCATGTGCGATAAAAACAAACATTCGAATGAAAAGATTCACAAGTTTATTCTGTATTTACTTAACCCTTTGAGTTATAGAGTAATCACTTATGATCATAACATACTGAACCAGTTTCAGTGCTTATGTGGATACATAAACGTAAAAATAAGTTGTACAAATATATTTTAATAAGTTCATAAGAGCTTTAAATAAACAAAGGTCGAAAAATTACCCCTTTATATGAAAAATATAATTATTTTTCGATCATATCAAATATTTTGGCCGATCTAATACGGTGAAAGAAATTTTTGCGTCTGCCTAATTGGATCAGCCATTTTGAATTTTAGAAAGCTGATTTCATATTTGTATAATCAGTGGTCCAAAAATCATTTTTATACAAAACTTCAAACATTGATCTATTACAACGTAGTGTGGCATAAAAGATTAATTATTAGTTTCATTCCGCAATATATAAAATAGTCATCTTAAAAAAAGTTAGTTGTATCAAATGTCACTACATAATACGTTCTAATTTAGCTAATCTCACTTAATATTTTTCTCACAAAAATAACAAAAATATACAATCAGGAAAAGGGTCCTATTGTTAGGGTGACGCTAAAACCCTCGTGTTATCAGTGAATACTACCGGGTAAACACTATTTTAATCTACTTTTCAATTTTAAGCAAATATCTCTGGAACGTTTTTGTTTTTGTTTTTGTTTGGGACAAAAAAATACACAGAGATATTTGCTCAAAATTGAAAAAAAAGTGGGTCCTCGTAATTGTCAGTGGCAGATGGGTTTAGCATCACCTATATTTCCTTGCGTGTCAAACGCTTACCTTACACCTTACAAGTTAAAGCTCGCCACTTCGACACTGAATATTTCCACTTTGGTACCGGCACGGTTTCTACAGTTTTGCAGATGCACAGCTACAATACAATCAATAACACACTGTAAACATTTAAAGCAAATACACAGTTGATCGATTAGCCGATGAACGTCCTTAAGTTGTTATCGCGTCGCGAAAACTGACCCCTCCATCCGCTGCTCCAGCACTCCACGGAACACGAGATACAGCGCCGCTGCACAACTCGCGCTAATTGGCCGGGACGTCGTCACTCGTGAAATTCGGCGCGCGACGCGTCGCAAATTGGCAGCTGGGAGCGACCGGTCAGCCGAACTGGATTCCATCGACGCGGCGTAAAGAACAAAAAAAAGTGCACGCGTGCCCGCACACAGGGACAAATGGCCGAAAGTCGACGAAAGAGCGCGCGCGCGCGACAAATAAAAGAGCTCGCGGAAATTTCCGAGCGGTTGGTGCGTTGCGGGATTCACTTACCGAGGCGCTCTCCGCGATTGGTCCGCCCGATAATTAATGGGAATCCGATCGCATTTCTGCTCTCGCTGCACTGTGAGAAAATAGAGGAGGGTAACGGGAGAGCGGGAGGAGGGATAAGAATATTGGGAAAAGTATTCGTCGGAATGCCGACGATCGGGAGCCAAATGGATTTGAAGCTCGTCGTGGGTAATGACTTTTTCGGTCTTGCGATACACGGCTGTAACTACTCTTAGGCGGATTTGCGACGCTTTGTTACGGCTGGTTGAACTCCGCGAATTTGGATACGCGATTTTGTGAATTGATCTGGTTTGGTTGAGGTTTTGTTTTTTACTAACGAGGGGAGTGTATTTTGAGGAGAATGGTTTGATGAGGCTTTGGGAGATGCTTTTTTGGAACCTGAAAATGAAGAATGACTAACGTAGTTCGAATCTTGAAATACGGGCTACGGTATCGAAAATATACGTTTCATTTAAGAGAAATGACACTTACATATCAATAGACGGTATAACTCGGTCTGTTCATTTAAGAATAAAAAATAGTATTCAAATATAATACAGAAAAAAATCAAAAACATTTCGATTTGAGAGGTCTAATGTTTTTAACCCATTCCTTCCCAAGCGGCCATTTTATAGTCGATTGGTTTTTTGCCTAAAAAATTGTCGAAAAAAAAATAAAATAACCAATAGCACTTTTCTGAAGTAAAATTGTCCACTCTTTCCGATTCTGAAGTCAGAATTTTTAAATTTCCGTTGGAAAATTTCAAAATAGTGGTTTTGGGTAAAAAGCCAATCGACTATAAAATGGCCGCTTGGGAAGAAATGGGTTAAAACTTATTTAATTCCAAAGTTATTGCATTCAATATTTAAAAATGAATGAAACATGTTGGATTTCTTTGTTGCACTATCGTTATCCACCCGTTCTTTTCAGTAGTTCCTCATCGCAGTTCGAAAGCACTGGAAGAATAGCCAAAGAACCGTTTTCCTGCTTAGTTACCATTCCGTAGCAGCTCTCTCGCGAGTTTAGAGGCCAGGTACGAAGGAACGAAAGGCGCACGTAATTCCGCTGGATATAGCCTTTCAGTTCGAAATAGAAAAAGTACGCGTCGATGTCTTTGCACCCCGAGCCCGACGTAGATCCTGCCAAGTTTGATTAAAACCCCGGTAGGAGAACTCACACACACATACACTTACGATAGCCGCAAGGCATTCTTGTTAGTCTATCTCGTTCTTCTCTCTTTTTTTTTCTTCTTGTTCGCGAGTTTTTTGCCCGGAGCCGCGATCGTAGTTTTCGTTTGATGGCGACGGGTCGCGTGAAAAAGTACAATTGCAATCAACGGCTTTCGCGCTGCGGAGGGTAGGGGCGGGGAGGAAGAAAAGAAGCAGCGGCGGCGGTGTGGGAAAAAGACGCACAAGAGAAAGCTTACGAGGAGAGAGCAAGGGGTGCGGGTCCTGGAATCTCTTGAAACTTCAGAACTGGTTTTATTATCGCAAAATATACGACACGTGTCCCGGCATTTCTTTTAATGGACGCTTGTTGTTGATTCTTTAAGGAATAGATTTTATAGAAGACGAGCGAAACTTGTTCATTTATTTATTTAAAGTAAATAAATAAGAGAATTAATGCATTCACGTACCTTCTTCATATAATAATTTAGGTAATAAGATCTGTAAATGAAGAAGAATAAATGGCATTGGCACTGAAGATAAAAATAATTGTTGAAATAATTAAAATCTAACGAGAAAATGGTGTGTTCCATCATGAACCAAATGATGGTATCTCTACTTTTGATCATAACTCTGTAAGTTTTCACGTTATAAAATAATCCAAGCGAGAAATGGAATAGATATAACGCTTTAATTTGAGCTTTGTTTCATATAAAAATATAAATTTATTTCAAAGTTTTTTTTCAAGTCAAAATTCAATTTTTCCTCACCATTTTCGATAGCTTTTCATACCTCTGTAATAAATTGACAATTTATATGTAAAATAGCTCATATTAAGAGGGCAGGTCTGGGTTAAACCCAAAAAAAGAATTTTCTCTTACTAGTCCAGGAAACTTTTTATGTTTAAAAGCAATCATTCTGAAAATTTTTATGCTATAAATACTTAGTAATATCTTAAATTTTACCCATGTAAAACTTCAAAATCTTGATCTTACAAGTCACAATAAATCACTATTTTCAATACCATATTCATTAAAGTTGCTGTATTCCTCACACGATTGCAGGTGACATGATCAACAAAAATTTTTTTTCAACGGTTATTTGACTCCTTTAGACAGTACAAAAAGAGCAAAGCACTTTTCCGTACGAATTTTTGGAAAATTTTTTATTTTAATTTTTTTTAAAATGGTTGGGTCTCCGAAGAGAAGTAATAAAAAATATTTTATCGAAAAAATGCTTTGCTCTTTTTATAATACATGTCTAAAGGAGTCGAATAACCGTCGAATAAATATTTTCGTTCATCATGTCACCTGCAATCGTGTGAGGAACACAGCAACTTCAATGTATATGGTATTGAAAATAGTGATTTATTGTGACGTGTAAGATCAAGATTTTGAGGTTTTACATTGGTAACATTTAAGTTTTATAACATTTTGAGGTTTTACATTGGTAGCAATCTTAATATTACTAAGTATTTATAGCATATAACTTTTCAGAATGATTGCTTTTAAACATAAAAAGTTTCCTGGACTAGAAAAAAAAAAATTCTGTTTGGGGTTTAACCCTAACCTGCTCCCTTAAAGCGTTTTTAGTCTGCTTTTATTTACGTTTGAATCATTTTTCTAAATATCAAACGTAGAGATTTTCTTTTTGACTAAAATAATGCATACGTGGAAGAATCAGTTTATGAAGCGTGGTTAACCATTTTTTTGGCACAATAGCCGCTTACTAAATTGATAAAGCTTGGTTATGATGCGAAAATGTACGTTATTGTATTTAATACTTTAAAGAATAGAAGAATTCAGTTTGAATTATTTAATTTAAATAAACTATGCATCTTTAATATGAATGCAAAATTTAACACACTCTTACTATATTAACCAATTTTTTCCTAAATTGGTGTACAATAACTCGCTCTCCAGAACAAGACTATGACAACTTAAAATTCTATGTTCTTGTAAAACCAAGCGAGTAACCTACAATTTTCATGTATAATAAAAATTATTTACTCAAATTATATTATAGTTCCTCAACCTTTCTAAAGTAATTGTCCAAATGTATGAAGAGTTCTTATTTTTAATGAGCTACTTTGTCTACAAAAATCACGTTAAAAAATGTTCCTTGCTCTGGAGATGCAAACATCTTAAGAATAAGGGTCATACAAAACAATACTAAAACACGCATCTCATACATTCTTATAATACAACATATAACAAAATTACAGGAGATTCTAGAACCTACATCCCTGACACAATCCCAATCCCGTCAGAAATGCACAGAAACGACAGCGTGTGCATGTATGCATGCGCGTATGTGTGCATCCATGGGTAGCGGTTAGCCCAGTGACAAAACCCGAGAGCAAAGTTGCAGTTTACAGAAACGGGGCTCGAAAAACAAGACGCACCGGAGCTAAGGAGGAAAGAAAAAGAATAAACGAGCAGCGCGGCAAAGAGCTTGTTACACCAGTCGGCGCGAGGGATGAGACGGCTCCGTTGCATACTGATTGGCCACCACCGTCGCTTGCAGCTTTTTTCATCTCCCTCTCTCTCTTCCTCTTCCTCTCACTTTATATTAGCACAACTTCGTCTCCTTCCCCCCCTTACTTTTCGCACTTTCTCCGCTTTCTTGTTTACGCTCGATCCGCCTTCTCCCATTCTCTCTCTTCTTCTGCTCTTTCTTTCTCTCTATCCGCGCTCGGATCGTTCGTTGTCCCGCAGGAGGCGGCGCAGGCGGTGTTCTCGCAGGATATTACGAGAGGCAGGGCTGGAAGTTTCGCCGGATCCTTCCGGAACGTAACTAATTTACCGTTCGCGGTGTGACGACGCCTTCTTAGCTATTCAAAACTACGCGGACGGACTTTCGACAATTTAAAATTCTAACGACGGATTATTTATTATTAGTCCGATCGTGACTTTTACGGAGGGAGCTGGGAAATTGATCCGAACAAAGGAGATTACGCGCTTTCCGGATTATGAAAATCGAAATTTCGAGCCGAGATGGAATTTTCAGCGCAACCGTGTAAAAATGAGCTTTTCTACAAGCACGCGGGATAAAAAGCTCCACCGGAGAACTAATTATCGCGCGGAATATGAATGCGATAAGCGCGAAAGAATGGGGGAGGGCAAAAAGAGCGATAAGAAGCGTGTAAGAGGGGATCCCTCGCGGAAATTTTTATATTTCATCCCCAGGGGGGCCGCGGCCAATGAATCACTGAATTTACCGAGAGCCACGGCCGCGCAGTGGATAACCTCCGTGCTGTTTGCGCCGTAAATCAGGCTGTATCTCGGGGATCGTACGCCGCCCCCCCGTTTTTGCATCCCTCGACGCTCGGCGCGAGCCCCTTTTTTTGGTTGGGAGACCCCCCCTTTGGAACACGAGGAAGGATTCCCATCTGGAGATCACGCGATGCTTCTTTCGGAAAGCTGGAAGGAAAATAGCAGGTCCCTAGACTATATTGAAGTTAATAAAAATATACGTAAGTTGCGGTTTTCACACACGAAAGAAGAAAATCGGTAAAGGTTTATTATTATTATGGCCAGTAAATGGTTTTTAAGTGGTTGTTTAAATAATAAATGGCAAAATAAACAAGATGTGATTGATTTTCGTGTCAGATATAATTTTGATTTTTTCTGAAAAATAAAAAACAACATTAGACACAAATTAAAGTCATTTTTTATCGTTTCAAGAAAAAAGCGTTAAAAAGATTAATCAAAGTTCATAAGTTTCAGAAATTGTATAAATATTATAATCAACATTAATTGTTCATTAGAATTTATTAGTGTATGTACGTATAACAACTTGTAAAATATCGATAAAATTTTAACATTTTAATAGCATTGTGTACGAGATGACTAACGTTGTTTACCTAAAGAACGTCTCGTGTGTTATTCTTACGTTGCTTATGTTTTTCTTGAGATCAAAAGGAAGAACATTGTTCAATATTTACGTGATTATAAATAACCAACAAACTTTCGCATTTATACAATTCATATATTACCAAGACTATAATGTAACGAGTCGGGAAAAATGCAGGTGTAATAGGATGAGGATGTATACTGGAAACATAACGCGAAGACTAGTACGGGAGCATACAACGAGAAGTTACAATGAGCTCAGAGTTTGACTTTAGCCGCAGGCAAGCTCTTCCACCATTTTTATAATTAAAAATAGCCGCAAAACGTAACATTATATCTCAGTAAGGATAATTGCTGAAATAAAATAATAAAAGCAACATACTCATTTCATATCTATGCAGAAGAATATTTAATTTAATTATTACTTTGTTTTTCAGAAAAATGTGGAGCATGGTCATGATACAAGCTGAAATCGGTAGTAGCCTACGTAATATTTCTCTGCTCCACGTTCTTTTCAAAAACAAAAATAATAATAAAATGAAACTACCTTTTGCATAAATATTAATTAATTCTAATGGGATATAAAAGAATATTGAAAAATCAATTTTTCTTCAATTTTTCAAACCTTTCTTAACACGGAAACACATTGCATTATTGATTTTTATCAATTTTTCAGTTTGCTTTCAAAGCACGAACATTCAATAAGGTAAATGTGTTGTTTTTAACAAAAGCAGCTTTCTCTACAGTTTATGTATTTCTTTATTCGAAACTTTCTAGGTGCATTAGCTTATGTCGAAACTTTTTTAAATTAATTGGATATCTACTTTTCAGTATTATGAAGAAATTCATGCATCGCCAAGCTGCTGTGTGCTTATCTAGATCAAATGAATTATTTATAAATAAAAGTTATAAATTACGGAAAAACATTATTTTGTTTATTTAAATATAATGATCTCATCTTTAATTATGGATAATTGTAATCAATTTTGAGAAAAATGCACAAATATTTTCCAATTGGCATAAAAAGTAGGTAGAAATTTTACTTGACTGTACAAAAAATCTTATGTTCTAGAAACGTTATCAAACTACGCCATTTTGACTAAAAAATCGTGTACTTTTCTTTGTAAATCAATACGTATGCGATGAAATAGGCATATCTAGGAATATATAAATTATATTTAAGAGGCAATTTCAAGAAAAATTGTAAAGATCCCTCTAAAAAAAACAGGGCTCTGCATATTTTTTATTCCAGCAACTATTTTGTTAATAAATAATCGAAATTCGATGTAATAAACTAGGCATCTACTATTACTTCCGGCATCTCCTTATCATAAAATCACCGAAAAATGAACCGGAGTCACGTAGCCATTATAAAGAAACTCGGCTGGGAACACTCGAGATAATATTCGGGGAAGGGGGTGGACGATAATTCGATATCCTCTCCTTATATTTTTTTCGACTCACGCTTCAACCTCGGAATTCAAGAGAAAGATAAATACAGCTCCCTCGTTTATTAGCTCGAAAGAGGGTAAAAATCGCTCTTTCTCTCTCTCTCTATCTCTTTTTTTCAAGAAAAGGATTTCTCTAGGTGGGGCATGTCGGGCGAAATATCTCATTCCGCGCGAATGGAAATGTCGATAGCAGGCGAAGGCAGCGGCGGCCCGCGGAGGCGTCGCCAACACGGCTCGAGCAATGGCCGAGGCATTGTCGGGCGCGCGCGAGACGCGTTTTATCGCGAATCAGTCGAAAAACACGTTCGATCGCGCGACACCGACGACCTGTATACTGCCGTTCGCCGGAGAGAAGCGAAAATTCGCTAGGATTCTACGAGCTGAGTATGGAGCTCGCTCGTCTTTATGAGAAAAACGCGCTGCACCTGCGGCTTCTTGGGAGGGTGGGGGAGGGAGGGCTGATGTTAAGGATACGATCGAGCTGCGAGCAGCGCGCTGTTCATTTTGTTACTTAAGAGAAGTCCGTATCTACTGTCATTGTCTAATCACGTTTTTACTATTTATTCAAATTGTAGTTTGTTCATTGAAAAACTAAAAGTTGGCTCCAATTGGTATTAAAGTGAGGAATATTTTGAAACCTTAAAAAGGATCTAACATTATTTCCTTTTCGAGAAAACTTCGGAACGGAAAAGCTAACCTCAATTTTCGCGTTCCGAAGTTTTCTCCAAAAGAAAATAATGTTAGATACTTTTTAAGGTCTCAAAATATTCCTTATTTTAATACCAATTGGGGCCAACTTTTAGTTTTTCAATTAACAAACTACAATTTGAATAAATAGCAAAAACGTGATTAGACAAGGACAGTAGATACGGACTCCTCTTAAGGGGGGTGTTAAACCATTCAAATTTCCCGCTGAAATTCCTAACCTCAAATTCTTTAACAATTGATTACAACTAATAAATAAACTAAATTATGAAAAGCTAAGAGGTAATTGCCCTCCATTATACAATTATCTACCACTGTGCGACGTTTCAAACAAAAACTTCAAAACCTCTACGAATGCCATTCGAACGAATTTATATTAGTCTAGACTCGAACCTTCAAATTTCGTTCGAAAGCCATTCGTAGAGGTTTTGAAGTTTTTGTTTGAAACTTCGCACAGTGATAGATAATTGTATTACGGAGGGCAATGACCTCCTAGTTTTTCATAATTATACTTATTCTTTTAATTAAAGCCAATATTTTATAATTCTCGGGTCGGTAAGGTAGGAAGGATAAAAATTGACTTTGACACACCCTTAAGTTTCTTTGGGGGGTGGCGCGATTTGTGTGCGGATGCAAGCGCGATTCTTGTAGGGCGGAATGGATGGTGTGTTTATGTGGGTTGGAACTATTTTATGTTATTCAGTGGATTCAAATACTACACTGAAGGCGTGGTGTATATTTTATATGTAAATTGTACTTTTGAAAACATACAGTATACAGAATTAGTAGGATTTCGAGCGCGAATGTTCTTCATTTTGACCGTTGATCCCATTTGCAAGGTCATTTCAAGGTTAGATCTGATTTTTCAAATGGAAACACCTGTTTTTGAACCTCTTCTTTAGATTGTCGATATGAAAAATAGATGTTTACATTTAAAAGATCAGATTGAGCTTGAAATGACCTTAACGACGGGGTCAGCGGTCAAAATGAAGGACATCTGCGTGTACGTAAAATTTCCATTTATATGAAATCATGAAATAATACATCGTTCCGGACTTTTAGCTCGCACTATACATTGTTTTCAAAACAACACTTAGGTTGGCTTACATTTGCACATCGTGATTTTGAATTTAATCGGATGATCCTAGAGCCTGCTAATTGGCAAAATTCGAATTGTCGTTTATAGTAACGCAAGTAGTGTTTATATACAAGTGTTTAGGATCAAATAATAATGCACAAAGACACTTACTTGACATGAATTTCCACGTTCTTTTTTCGCATATCTTTGGAATACCTTAGAGATCCCTTCGAACCCACTCACAAAAAAATGAGCGAATTTTAACCGAAGACTAAAGCATGTGCAAAGTATGCAAAAAATCAACAGCATTAACTCAAGGGCAATGATGTACGATGTAGCCCATCGATGTAAATATGAATCACAAATATAGATAGAAGTCAAAGCTAAAATCATAAAAACGTTTCTTGTCTCAGTAGATCTTATTCTCTCTATTACTAGTTTTAAATATATTAGACTTGAAATATTCGAAAACAAAAGATTCTAATGCAAAGCTATACGAAAAGTTCTCACAGTTTATGAATCTTTTTACGAGACTGATCCGAATCTATATTTACAACCGGCTCTCCCTGAACTCGCAATATTCGCGTATAATTCAGCCGTAAGACATAAGAAGGAGAAAAGTACGGGGCGATTATTCGAGTATCGAGCGCGCAAGATATTATCACTACGACGGCGCAATAAAAACTTTACTTACGATGGGGCTACACTGGCGCGTCCTTCGGCGCTTTATATTTCAATTACGCGCTGCTCAAATGATAATAAAAACCGGCGCTAAAGCAACAGCGGGCACTTATTTATTCAGCGGGAAATTCAAATCTCGCGCGAGCGCTTTCCGACGATTCTTAAGTGGAATCCAATCGCGAGGCCGGTGCGCGGTGCTACGCTCGAGTTAACATCCCTGCGCGCAGCGATACTTTTTTAACGTCTGAAAATTGAATAGGAATCCCTTCATGAGAGCTGACTTACGAATGCTCCGCACTTAGGAAGCGGTGCTCTTTCGCTTTCTATTACTCCTTCCCCGCAGTACTATTTTAAATGCTAATACTTTGATTCTTCTCTAATAGTAGCCGTAAGAAGCTCGCTAGGGCTCACTAGGTAAAATGGACACATCTCAAGGTTCCTTAAATTCTTACTTTTTTCTCTGTTTTTTTTAAACTTACTTAGGCTATACCGTCACGGACCCAGTTCCTGGTCAGCTAAGAGCAATTCCTGATCAACTCTGATTTCCATACAAGTCAATTACAATTAAACGTTTTAGACTTTAAACAAGAAAATCTAAATAGTAGATAGTTATATCTGCAATCTTCAAAAAAGATTTTGCAGCAACAAGTTTAAAGTAATATTTTATGTAAGAAAATGATCAGGAATTGGGTCCTGATCAGGAACTGGGTCCGTAACGGTATCAGTCGTTTTCTGATAAGTCCCCTAATATAATTTTGAATCTTTCAAAGTACCTAATCATTTTATACTTCGAATTTCCATGGCTGTTTTTGAGTATACACATGTTAAGTATGATTAAATTCGATGATCAGAGGTAAGATTGCAGAAAATGGTATCTAAAAAGACCTTGAAAACGCTTTCCATAAATATGTTATATGCGGTTTGGAGCAGAACCCTGAGGCACCATCATCGGTGACGGGATACATCTGGACGTTGCATATAATATATTTATACAAAAAGTCTCAGAAAGGTCGTCTTGGACGCCGTGGGCAATCTTTACAGATCTGGTCATCCCATGAACATATTTATGCAAATGCATCGAAGCGGACTTCGATATATGGATATACCATCATCGACTATCTGACAAACCCGAATATCGTTCTTAACGCTATTTTACGTGGTTACTTTTTCAGCATTCCTTTTTAAAATAATGCTATGGATATCATTACAATTCTGAGTAGATTCGTGTGATCAGCTTAATAAGTGCAATTGGGAAGTTGCATGAAATTTTTTTCTTCGTCTCTGCATATGTTATGGATACGATTATATTTTCGTAAAAAGTGAAATTAAAAAAGTTATTCGCCTTGATGAAAGTAGAACTATTGCCAAAAGCAATGTTAAATTCCGATAAGGTGGCAAAAGTGGGAACTACAATAATGATGGTGAAATGTATAGCAAAGTTAGGAAAAACGACAATTTTATCGCTTTTTGGGATATTTAGAGTATTTAGTTAAAAAATTTATCTTAAAAACTCTTTTTCATAGCCAGGAAAATATTATACAAATCATTATTTGCTAGAAATATCTCAAGATATTGTATAGCTTAAGAAAATTATCATTTTCGCCACCTTATGGAAATTTAACATTGCTTTTGGCGCTAGTGCCACCCTACGATAAATGGCATCTTTAAATTTCTTTATGACATCACCGGATCAATAAAGTTCAAAGGGTGTCGATACTACCTATTTTATGGCGCCATATCTACTTTAGCTTTTGATATATTGAAAACAAACATTAAAAAAATTCACAACAAAATATATTATTATCTATCAGAATATGATGTAAAAAAATGTTATGCAACTTCCCTACTTGTTTAAAAATGACGTTTCTACTAACAGTATATTCCAATAGATAATCACACTTTGTCTTAGTAAGCTTTGAAGTGTCTGTGTTATCTTGAAAATTGGAGAAGGTCACTGTATTGAAGAGGTCATGGCGTCCCGTGTAAAAAAATTAGTCTGGCACTAGTCTGGGATTAATCTGGCTTAACAAGTCTGGCGAAAGTCTTGCAAAAGTCTGGGAGAAGTCTGGCTTAGGCTACTATGCCAGACTTTTTTTGGAATTATGTCAAGATAACTCATTTTTCACAAGTAAATAATTAGCGTAGTACATTAATTATTAGTATCGACTAGAATAGTGAAAATACATACTTTTTGATAAAATAGGAGAAAAGTATTTTTACATATTGCAATCTTGTTTAAAATATGAATATTTGTAAAAAAGAGACAAAAATTTAGGTTACTGGTAATTTGACATGATGCGATGCTTTTGTTTTACACATTTTGTCTAAAGTCTGGCATAGTGGCCAATGTCATACTTCTGCCGGACTTCTGCAAGACTTTCGCCAGACTTATTGAGCCAGACTATTGCCAGATTAATTTTTTTACACGAGGTCATCAAAGTAACTTTACGAGGCTGTAATTTTATGTTTCTAATTTTGTCTAAAAAACTAAAGAAAACTCATCAAACGCTCAGACTCACTATTAGAATCGCATGTATCCGATAAAAAAATAACTTTACTGCAATATGAGCATTAAAGTCACGGAACCAGTCCCTGCCACTCGCGCAAATCCAGAAAAGTAAAAATCCTCGCTACAACACCGCACGCACAGGCGCACAACCTACCTCCAGGTAGAACATAGCGAGCGATTAATGAGGCGTAGTCGCTCGCGACCGAATTCAAGATTACCCCCTCAGCCGCGTTAGTGTTATTCCGCGCATCTCCCGTTGTATCTTTCGTCGCCCAGAGGCCTCCTATATACCCCAGCCGCTCCTCACCGCCGCGAGCGTCGGCGCGTTAGACTTGGACTAATTAAAAGCACGCTCGAATTAACCGGAGATAACGAGGGGGGGAGTGAGTGCTCCCCTTGTTCCCTTCTCCGTGTACCGCGCGTTTCCTTCCTAATTGATGGCTGTGTGCGCGCATTCGCGGAACAAAGTTCGCCCCCGGAGCGGACCTCAAAACTGTGCACGTCGCGCGGAGTCTGCGGCTGTGTAACGTCGCGAGATCTCGCCGCGCGATGTGCACCTGTTGACGCGGAGGAGGGGAAGTTTCTCAGGGTGTACAGGCGAGCGACCGCGAGTGCACGCGCCATTAAACTTTATTCTCGATGGAGGTTGTGCGGACTTTTTTTTCCCCGAGACTTTGGTTGTTTATGGGGGGTTGTGAAGTATGAAGCTGGGGATGCAAGCGGGAGATCGATGTATATGCGTGTAAGCTTTATAACAGCCGTGGCATATGGTTGCATGCTCTTGTTGAATCTGTTTGCGAAAAGTATTCTGAGAGGTGCGCCGAGGTTGGAACTCGCGTGACTTGTGGGTTGGTCGCTGCTCGAAATGCTATTACGTGGATATTAAATGAATATGATACGGTTTTTCAGTTTTTAAAGGTGTGGCAAATTAGTTGGAGCTGTGTAACTTTTGATACTGAGTTTATTTAAGAAGGGCAAATTTACGTGGCTTAATGCATTCTGTAATATTTACAGAGATTTAAATTATATTTATCTCCTAATGCAAGTTTAATATTTGCATTTCAGAATTCGTATTTTGAGTTTACATCTGCGGAAATAAATTCATATTTAATTTTTACTTTTTACTCTTTTAATCATACAAAAGCTAGGTTAACCAGTTCAAAAATTTTGCCTGCAGATATTAGCTTCTGTACACTGTAAGACAACAAAAAATTGAATTAAATTTCATTTTTGACCTGTGATTGACTTCTATCACGTTGAAAATAAAAAAGCATATGTTGCTCCTGTATAACGACTGAGAAGGTCGAAAGCTATAATTACATGATGGTATAGAAGCAAAACGATGGTATCGGAAATCTGTCATTTTGTCCTTTTATATGCAGGATGAAAAAAAGTGAAAGAAAAATACTTCAGTTTCGTTAAAGTCGTCAATCAGTTTGATATCCATAGAATTTGAATAAGGGTAGAATGTCAGCATTTATGTTTTTGGGCGTACAATATTTTTTTATTTATGTAATTAAAGAAACTTTTATAAATTCAAATACATTGTATACTTCGTGCTAATTTTTTACAGCAATGTTATAGCTAAGTTTCTTTCTATTAAACCATCTAATTCACGGGCATAGAAATAATTGTCATAAAATTTTGAAAAAAATCAGGGATGATTTTTGGGCCTTGGCATTTGGATATACGCAATGATTTTTGTTATCGCATGAAAATTTAAGAAAAAGGAAATAAATGTATGAGTCATCATCACTCTGTAAACACAAATATCGCGCTGTCTATTTCTCATATACGTTTTTCGCAACTACTACTTGTCAATCAGATCACGTTTCAGCATCCTTCACTTCTTTCGGTCATTGCTTTTTTAAGAAATAAAACTTTAGTGAAAATGTTTTTTTTGAAGTAACAATTCAGAAACAGGTAAAAAGAGTACTTCAATTTCGTAGAAGCTGTCAGTTTGTTTAATTAGTATATACGATAGACTATATATATATATATATATATATATCAAGATACCAATTATCCGAAAGGTTCGTTAGTTACCAAATTCTGTTTTCCAAGAAACACCACTTACTCATATTTGTCGAACAAACAATCAGTTTAATTGTTTGTCAGGCTGATATACATCTAACCCTTGTCAGAAATCAAACTGATTGTTCTTTCAAAGAAACTAAATAACGGAGTATCTGGGTATAAAGAAAGTTCGATTTTTTTAACAAATTAGTAGTATGCTATCCGTACGTACAACTTACTTAAAATTTCAGAATAACTGTACCAAAGAATACATGCCCGTACCAATGTATCTGCTCTATTTAATCGGCCCACTTACAGCGTCAAACCCCCACCTCCTTGCAATACAATAACAACATCGACAGGCAATTATCGAGCGTAAAAGCCTTCTCAAATTGAACCGGCGACAGCGTCCCCCGCGTGTCTCGTATCGCGATCCAGGCATCCGCCTACTAAACGGCTCTCCGCGCATATAATTCACAGGATACAGCGCATCGAAAAACACGCAATTCCCCGGGCCTAATGGATCCGCGAAACATATCGCGCGTAATCCCAAAGCCGATCCCGCGTTATATCGTCGCAGCCGCCGCCGCCGCCGGTCGGACGTTAATTGGAAAGTTGTTCGGCTAAAATCCTGGCGGCGCGTCGCGTCGCGTCTGCGCTTAGCTATATACACAAACGGGAGGTGGGAGGTAGGAGGCAGAGGCAAAGTTGATGAATGTTCGCTAATGAAATTTATGCGTAATCCACTGAGCACGGGGGAGGCTGGAGCTGGATCTTCCGCGAGCAGTTAGCGCGCTACCCCCGTAAGGCACTTTCCGAGTAAATACCGCTGAATTCTGGGCTTACTGTTGCTGTCGGGATGCGTTTTTCTTTTTTTTTTTGTAGCTTGACTTGGTAAGCGGTGTCGGCGTTTCTTTTGTGAGAGATTCTTTTCTTTTTTGTTTATTGAGCTTTAAAAGGGTGCGTGGATAAAGAAATAATGTTAGCGGTGCGATGTGCATTAGATAACATAAATTATGGAACTGAAATTGCATGTTATGAATTCGATAAACGTCTAGTTTAATCTATCTGAATAAATAATATTTAGATTGAGAGTTTTTTCGTCCCCCTGATTTGTAATTCTCTTTTTTATCGTCACCCCCACGGTGAGTCTTCGTTTGTTTTTCTTTGACTTTCTCTTTCTCCATCATCTTACATTTTCAAACAAGGCTTTAATTTTTTTTATTGTTTTCTAGCTCTCCGGTCTCTATTTTCAATATTTTATTTACCTGGCTTATTTTCTGATTTCAGTTACTTCCATTTTTGGTGATTATAACAACTGTCTTATAATATTAACTCAATATACATTATTCCATTCTCTGGCGGTTCTTGCTACTCGTGTGCATGTTTCCACATTGTTCCATATTTTCTCTCTTTTTATAGGAATACTAAGGATTTTAGTGTTATGGTTACGGGGTGTTACGGGTTATGAAGCTATAAATCTGTATATCATTATTTCATATCGCTAATATTTATGGGAGTAGTATGGTTATTTATTGTTTATAGAGAACAAAATTATTTTGGATTGACAGTAGTACCTACCCTAGTATGAGAAATCTATTAAATCCTATTCACCAATACAAAAATTGCATATACATCCTATTCGCAAATACGATCTTTTCATATTTGGAAAAAGGAATTAATAGGATTTAATAGATTTCTCACTACGAGGGTACACATGTTATGCACTCGTATCATACCTCCGGGTCACAAATATTGATTAGGCTTTGAGCAGTGTCTTTTGGTGCCTAGTAATGAAGATTTTAACTAGTCAAAGCGGCTAACGCTGTCCAAATCCAAATTTAGTATTGCGTTAGCCGCTCTGACCATCAGTTTACTGAATTAATGTCTAAGTCTAATGGCCTAATGCAAAATATTTCCAACAAAACCGCCTATCAGTATCAACATAAACAATGTACAGCAAAGACGCGATAAATAAGACAAATAACATATACACTATTTAAATTTTATTAACTAGAACTGAATTGTACTTTTGAGAATCCATTTATTGTTATTGAACAATGTTGTATCTAGATTCTAGATGCATCTAGTCATGTTTTTTAACTATATCTATATAATTATGGGTTATTCAGAACCTTAGCGACATAAGTGTATTTTAAAAATTTGTGAAACGTTCGTGGTCATTTCGTTATAATTGATGTATTGATTTAATTATCTGCTTTAGTAAGATATTTTCATAAGTATTTTTCTGCGCTCTCGCTCCATCCCGCGTTATCTAAATACTTTTACCTATGTTTAATATTTCTAACACTTATTAAGAGTCTGTGCCTTACAAAAATCCTGATTTCGGTGTCACAGGTTACACGACAAATCACAATACCGAATTCGCAAGTCACGAATTCCCCAAGAATACACAAGGAAAATTTCCAAAACCCGCTCGACTTCCAAATAAATTTCATCCCCGATGCCAGCCGTGCGTCTTCCATTGAGCACAAATGACGGATATGAAATCTAAATACATATTTCACAAAGAAAAAGCGAGCCAACCAGCCTCGCGCGAAATTGCGAACTTTCACGTCGCGACATTTCTTTTCCCCGCTACTATACACCGAGGGATCGCGACAGCCGCGGAAATAGACCAAACAGAGCTTGACGCGTGATGGAGCGAGGGATCCTCCCTCCTCAAAGATCGACGAGCTGCTGCTGCTGTTGCTGCATTGCATTCGAGACTCGCGGCAATAGCCGAACACACACACATATATATATATACACACAGAGAGACACCCCCAGAGGGGGAAAAGCGAAGCGAAGCGCAGCGCAGTACACAGAGAGAGAGAAACATCTCCGGTCTAACCAACTTTCGACGAACGCGACCGCAGACAGAGAGATAGGTGTACAGCTGCCGGCTATATCTACAGTTTGCTCGTCCGCGGGCGCGTCCCTGTCAACACTCGAATATGCATACTTCTAACCGAAATTTATCCTTCCGTGCATGTACGCGCGTCTACTCGCGGTCGTCTCTCGGTGTACATTAGAAAGCGCCGCACAGCCGCAGCCGCGTGGCTTGTGGGAGGGGGTTAGCTCGGAAAACGAGGATCACGGAGGTGGAAACCGCGCGGTACGCCGGGGGTAACTATATATGCTTGGGCTTGATTATCGGAAAAATTCGTGCCGCCGAATAATGCCGAGGCGATGGGCTTGATTCCCGCGTTGTCTGCCGTCGACGTTACGAATGGGCAGTCGCTTTTTTGGGGGAAATGGATTTTTTTACAGTTGGAACGTATGAAGCTTTTTTTGGGATTCAAGCGTAATTTTTAACAGGCGTTTGGGGACCGATTAAAAAATCATTTTTCTATTATTTACAAACAACTATGATTACAACAAAAAATGAAATTTTACATTTATTTACTGTTACGTATTTTCACAATTTAATACAATGCAATTTGTAACCGATACCTCAAAAATCTAATATTCTCGAAACATTCCAATTATTATTATTTTTTTTTATTCTAGGGCTTCTGTAAAGTAAAAATAACTAACAATTAAATTCAAGTCTATTTTGTTGTAATAAGAATCTTAAAAATACTTGAAAATGATACTTCAGTAATAAAACTGGTATTATTTGACTGATAGTTGGGCTCAAGAATAATATATACATATATATTTTAATAATACATATAATGGTAATAAATACAATAAATATCCTTTATAATCGAATGCATCTAGAACGGTATCCCGGTGGGCTATTGATTTTATTTTTTCTTTTTATCTGCAGAAATTGAATGTTTATACAAATTATTAACTATAAACATTATTTTGCATATACAACACTACAATGGGCGTATGTAACAATACTGCATCAAAAAAGCGATGCTTGGGGGTATATTTTCAAAAATAATACATGTATTTTTTACATTGCACGTTGAGACAACTTTTTACAACTCGAACAATTTTAAACAATTGCTGATATTAATTATTATAAGCATTTTATGAAATTGGTACAAGTTTTTTGTGCAAGTAAGCATGATAAAAAAGAAATTCTTAGTTATTAAATACATAAAATCGAAGCTAATATTTAAGTATGTGGTCCTCGTTTAACTCCAATCTCTCCGACACAAAAACGAAAATGTTTAACAAACATTTTCATCATCATTGGAGCTGAAAGCTACGTATGCATCTTCCTTTAAATCCATCTGAAAAGTCGCTCGTTCACGCTAAACTGCGCAAACGAGCAGCGACGCGCTCGCGCGGTGAAATCCGCGTCGCATAATGCGTAATACGACAGGTTATCGCTCCTTATGAATACGTCAACATTTGCTACTGCTGCTTCCTACGGCGCTGACTCTCTATATCTCTCTCTCTTCCTCTATCTCTCTCCTGCAATCACGTACGCTTGAAAAAATTCCATGCAAGCGTCAATGCGCCGTTAATTTACAAGCGCCGCGTGCGCACTCGCGCGAGTTTGGCGAATGAGTCGTGACGCGATATTTACTCGATCGAACGATCTCCCTTCCTCCGCCCATTTTTTTTTTCGTCTTTTACATTGTACAGCCTGGCTTCGCGTTTTTTTATTCCCCAATGTGATGCTTATGTTGGCTTCAGTGATATTTCAAAATGTATGAATATAGGTAGTTAAGAATTGAAGAAAATATACTTGAAATATTCAACTTTCATTTGCTATCAACAAACCTAAGGTCAAAGACAAAATAATTGGAAAAGAAACGTTACGAAAATGTATTTTTTATACAAATTTGTGGGCTTTAGTTTGCAGTAAACGATTATAATCACTTCAAAATTATCTAAAAAAATCAGATTTTTATTTACAATTATAAGTAGGTATTTATATATTGACCTTTTTCGGTCAATATGATAATGTGAAAAAAATGATAGATTAAGGTGGTTCTTTCATGAGAATCGACTTTAAAAAAAAAATTATACAATGATTTGTTTGCGTGTTACAATATCAGAAACGCTATAGTATAAATGAAGGGTACTTTAAGTGTCAAAAAAATATTTTTCATGGAAATTTCGATATTGCAAAATTAGATATCGTGTAAATTAGAGATTAATTTGAAAAATAACCGAATCTTTTTTCTTTGTTATCCGATTTTAATTTTAAAGGTCTCATTTTGCTCCTTGAAATATTTCTGGGGGACTTACCCATATAATAATTGAAGAACATCGAAAAACCGGCAAAGTTGCTGCCTATAGTTTATACTTGCATACGCACAAACTTACAAAAACACGTGTATGGACTTATAAACAATTGACTGTAACCTTCCAAGTTTTTCGATGTTTATCAATTTTATGCGGGTAAGTCCCCCTGAAATCTTTCAGGAAACAAAATGAGACCTTTAAAATTGAAATCGGATAACAAATAAAAAAGATTCGGAGCATTTGGCAAACAAACATCTAATTTTTCAATATTGAAATTATCATAAAAAATTTTTTTTTTTACTTAAAGTACCCTAGTTTTATACGATAACGTCTCTAATATTATAACACATAAACAAATCATTGTATAAATGTTTATTTCTATATTCGATTTCCATGAAAGAACTACCGTAACATTAAAATAAAAGTAAAAATTTAAATTAAATTGTGCAAACTCGAGTTTCAATGAATACAATGAATGTGAAGGAAATAAGCTAATTAAAATAGTAAAACTATCAAAAAGTATAAAGTTCTATGTAGACCCCAAGCTTGATAGCAGCAAAACGCTTAATCCACTGTAAAATCCTGTAGTACACTCGTAAACAAATTTACACCTTCGCACTTACACGTGCACCAAGCAAAACGGAAAAGCACCATCGCAATTCATTAAGCAGAGCGCGATCGAACGGAAGGAATCCACCATAGCGCCGTACACTTCGCGACAACTGGGAATCAAAAGGCCCTAAACTCCTCGGGATCTCCTTGACTCGGTGCTCTCGAGAAAAAGCACCAGCTCTCTCCCTTAAATTTATAGCTGAGGTGCTTACCTCCATCCTTCCTACCTTTCTTACACAGACGAGCAGAAGTAGACGCCTTTTTTTCCACTCCACTCTCTCTCTCTCTCGCGTTCGCACCCTCGACTTTACGTCGGCTATTCAGCACCGCTAAAATTTCTCTCGCACTCTCGCTCAGATTTGTAGCGAGCCGACTGCTGGCTAGAAGTAGCGTTAAAGAATAAAAAAGAAGTACACGCGCTACGAGAGGAAAGACACTGAAGGGACTGCGCAGGCAGGTGAGGCGCATGACGCGCAGCGGAGTTTAATTTTCGCGATTAAAAGCTCGCTGTAATATATATATATATACTCGTTGCGAGGCTCAGGTAGGAAATTAAAGGAAAGAGGCCCCCCCGTTGCGTTTAGCTTTACGATCGAAAGCGATAGCTCGCTACTCGTTCGCTTCTCTGAGATGCGCCCCCTTAGTCTCGTAGTATAGTATATTCGCCGTGCGCGGATACTCCGAGGAGCGCGGAATTTCATAGGCATAGGATTGAATGCATATAGGATATAGGTCTATTGGGTTCGAAAGTGCGAGATATATAGAGATATTAGCCGTGTTAGAACGATTGAAATAGAATCAAATATTGTCGTGATATACAGGTATAGTCGAATGTAGAAAAGGAGCCGCCTGTGATAGCTTACGAAACTCACCGTTAGAGCGCAGTACCGATCTGAATGCGTCCGTTCAGTAAAATTGCTTTATTGGGAGCTTCTGGGTATTTCGACAGTAAATAGATTTATTTTTTAGATACAGCGTAAAAAGGCAAATGTAGAATTCAACTGTTCAGTAGTGAACATAATGAAACCACTAATGATAACACAGTTTTTACATTGCTCACAAGGAGATTGTAAGACCTTCGAGAAACGAATTTGGTTAAAACTTTGAAAATAGATTTCTGGTACCTCAAAATGAAACCTAGCACCCGTAGATTGATCTAATGGGTCCTAGAACGTGAGATACAGTTAAAAATGTTAGTATTACCCATATGCCCAATGTTAAAAATCTTGTATAGGGGAGAGTGGGATAAGGTGGACTGGAGGATATATCTCATCAACGAATAGACTATATTCGTTTTTATTTCCTTTTTTAAGGCCTTCTACTTATTCAGCTATATTGGCCACCAACACTGTCATCGGGAGAGTGTTGAAACACCACCTCCTTAGTTCCTTTTTGCAGATTCATCGGAGAGGTGTCGAAGCACCAACCCTAGGGTGGTCCAAAATTTCCCGAATCTCAAATTTTCTTCTTGAACCGCTTCAAAATATTGTAATTGGCAAAAAAATAAGCTATGTGTCCGCCGGTTGCATGAAGTTAACATTAAGAGGTCTCTACCATCGCAAACAGATTTTAACATTTGATTTTGAACACTATTATTATATTAGGCTGAACTAAAAGTAATTGTATATTAATTTATATAGCTACCAATTTTGTTTTACGTTTATTATAACTTTATTAACATCTTCACCGCATTAGTCAAGATAGACAAAAATTCCCTTCTAAGTAAAATTCAAGTTTGTTCATTGTTCACTAAAAGACCTGCTAATTTCAACGAATTTTCAGGGCAGTATATTTTAACGAATTGACACGTTCGATGTCGCATTTTGAAGATTAAACCGAGTACTATATATAAAAAAATTAAGGGGTAATAGGATATCTTGGTTTTTTTTGTAACGGTATGAAATTAATCCCACAAAATGCTAAAGCATAAACATGTTTCTTAATTCGAGATACTTACATGTGATACATTTATAATGCAGTATCTAATCCTAATATAGTTTTAATTTGCCCCAACTTGGTTGTAGGTTGCATTGTATAATAAAGTATACGTTCATTACAAAATAATGCACTTCGATTTCTGAAGTTATAAGTCGAAATCGGATATTTCAGTGTTAATTTAACTATTATAAATAAGTAGGTGTATCTGAAATCGACTTTTACGATCGATAAAAATAGTTTATTATTCTAGTCAGTTGAGAGCATTATAATGCTTGTTCAAAATTTATTACATCTAGCTTTCCAGATCTTTATATATTACGATAATAACCAATAATGTTATAAAACAACTTACGAGTGTATCATTTCACACACTTTTCTTTAATATTACATCCTGTTTAAAAATTAAACATTTGCAAAAAAGAGACAAAATTTAAGTTAGTTAGTAGGGGACGGTGGGGCACGATGGGTTTGGCGGGTGGATTGGACATTCAAATGTTCACTAAATAAATGAATATTCTAACATGATAGTATTTTTTATATGTTGTAAATAGCTTTTACTTTTTCCCTCTGCAAATCCTAAATGAAAAAAATTAATATAAATCGTATGAGAATTATTAGAAATTGAGGACTTCAAAACGTTGTTTTTTCCATAATTCTAATCTATTTCTCAAGAACAAATAAATCATATGAGCTTCGAAAGGGGATTATTTTTACAGTTTAAATCTTAAATTTTTATAGCATTTTTGATTGATGATCTCCGATGCTTAGGAAAAAAGTAATATTACATATAAAAATACTCTAAAATGGGGCACGACTGGCACCACTAGCGGGGCACGATTGGCATACGTGAGTCGTCAATTTATTTCCGCCGAGTTTAACAGCTGATTTTCTTAACCTTACTTTTGCGCCCTTAACATTTCGGAGTCGGAGTCTTAGATGTTGGTGAAAGAGTCAGTGTTAATGAAATGGTCTGGTTTTTAGTTTTGATCCTCAATCCTATAAAATGCAAATTTAATAGTAACGTCCAATATTTTTTTTTAAATAAATTTTTCATTAATTCACCGTGCCAATCGTGCCCCACCTCCATGCCAATCGTGCCCCACGGGTGGGGAAAATGGGCAGTTTTAGCGGTATTGTACTTTGCATTATAAAAAACAATGCAATATATATTTTATAATAAAAAATAATGTATCTAAATCTTGAGATATTCTACTTTAAGAAGCGCTTTTAATAATTTGTATTGGTAAAAAATAGAATGTACAGGATTCTTTTGAAGTTAGGGTGCCCGTACTGCCCCACCATCCCCTATAGCAGTCTTGAAAAAGCGCGATGCTATTCCTTTTCTAGTTTTACCAAAAGTCTGACATAGTGATGAATGCCAGAATTCTGCCGGACTCCCGGCAAACCGTTACTACAATTTTTTACACTGGCAACAATAAAACAAAAAAAAAACAGCAAACGAGTACAGTTTATCGTTATTACTGAAAAAACATAACCATATTATTATTTAAGATCCTTTTTATTACATAGCTATTCCGCTACTCCCCTCTACGAACTAATACACTTTGACCTACTGCATATAACACAAAAAACCACCACAACCGAATCAATCGTCCTACTCTTAATTCCGTACCTATAGCGAATACAGGTCTCTCTCACTCTCTCTTTCTTTCTCTCTTTCTCTTGGAATACAAGCCAGAGGCCGTGGGCTGAGAGTTCGATTTCCGAAGCGGTACAGCGAGTTCCCGACTAGGCGAGTGCAAAGCGCGAACACCGTTGATTCGCGACCGCTGCAGCAGCGGTATATAATATAGGAAGAGAGAGAGAGAGAGAGAGAGAGAGAGAGAGAGAGAGAGAGAGAGACCGGACGCGCGAGCAAAAGGCTCGACGGAAAGCTCGGAAAATCTTGCGCCCACGGGAGATGCAAACAACGGAAATCTGCCCGAGATGGAAAGGAAATTCGTTTGGGTGCCGCGGGGCCCGGCCGGTTCTTCGCGGATGCACGTTTCATAAACAAAACGCGTCTTGCTCGCGCGAGAAATCGAATGTACACAGGACAAGTCGGTGGAATAGGGTGATTACGATAATATAACTGGGAAGTTCATTTAAATGATGTTTTATTTGTTTATTTATGCGCAGAGAGAACTCTTTAGTAAAGAAAATCACGGGGGAAAAATTATCGTGAATTGCGGTAAACCTGGGATATACGTAAGATAAATTTTGCCTCATTTGAAAATAAAATCATTATTCAGGTACAAAAATGTTCTCTGTGTTTATTTCAAATTTCTTACCGACATAATCTAATAGTAAAAAACCGTTTTTATAATAAAATACAGCTATTTCGTAATTATTTTTCGTTTCACTTCGATTTCTTAATATTTTTGGCACGTCATAATTTTCGAGGACTGACTATGATTCTGGGCTTAGAATTGAAGTATTTTTATATCCCAGAAGAGCAAACTTGAAATAAATTCTTTGTTTTTTAGCAATTTTGACGATTTCTCTTAGCCGTATTCAATATGTTTGTGCTATCTTGGATTTTGAGTTTTTTTAATTCTGACCCTAAATTTGTAATCAGCGATCACCAAAACACACGGACAGCAATTTTCAGTATGTAACGCGTAGGCGAGATTTTTAACGATTATGCAATGCACTTAAACATAAACGCTATAGAATCTTTAACTTGTTAATTGATTTGCCATACTGAGACAAAATTAGTGAATTTTGAAATACTTGCTGCAGTTTCGGACATATAAGTTTGCTAACATATCTTTAGACAGGAACTTTCGAAAAAAATCAGAGTTAAAAAGAATGTTACATTTTTTCATTTCGAGATGTGTCTCATATTAGTTACCCTGTGCCTCATAGGTCAACAAAATATACCTTACAACTAAAAATAAGAATACAGTAATTAATTTGTTTACAAAACAGTTTATAAAGACTTCATAAAAGAAGTTCACATAGTAATTACAATTAAATTTGTCTCGTATAAAAAAAACTTTTTTCACAGTCAACAAAAAGTGAATTACCACGAAAATTACTCTCCAAGCCCCTATCCGCTCGCAGCTCGCCGCGCCGAGTTTAAAGCGGGCTTAAAAACTTATCGCACAAAACACAATCTTCTCGCAATGCTCGCGCGCGCGCGCGCCTCTCAAAACGAATTACGGAAATTTTTAATCACACACCATACAGCCTCGCAGTCATTCGCCCGGCCCTTTACTTTTACACGCAAGATCCGAACGACTCGCGACTTTGGCGCGGCGCTCTCAACTTTCCACGGCCGCCTTTTCCATTACTCGCTTTTCCGAGGAGTAGAGCAAAATAAAGCGACTCATCCTCGCGGGCAAAGGAACTTTGAGCCCCGCGGCGGGCGGAAAAACGAAACGAAGCAAACGGGAGGGGAGGGGGTTGGGAAAAAAAGATAAAAAAGCTAAAGAACTGACTCAAAGAGGAGAAAAACCTCGGAAAAGTGAGTATCAGGAGGTAGATAGTGTTTCGCGCGTGCACCGAACGGAAAATAAGATGCGCGCGCGCGGGCTCTTTCTCTTCCGCGGAATCTCGCGCGCTTTTACGTATCAAGGGAGAACATCGAGCCCAGGTGTACGACTCGAGCGCGTGCTTCCATTTCCGCCGGTATAGTTGTAACACTAGCCGTCGCCGCGAGCTCGTTCGTGAATTTTCCGCTCAACGCACTTATGAAATCGCGCGCCGACTTATGCAAACCAAAAAGAATCTGCTTGGGAGAGCGAGCGAGAGCGCGTGATTCGAATTTGAATTTCTTATTTTTTTTTATACCGCGAGAGGGAGGAAGAGAGAGAGCGAGCGAAGCTATTTGATTTTACGCGAGTAGTTGGTCGAATCGCTCGAATGAACTTTATTTTATTCAGAGGGTTTTCACGTAAAAGCGACGTGGCTCATATGTTTCTTTTCCTATTTGTCAGGAAATTTATGTAGTTTTTAAAAATGATCTATACCATCTGATATGGGTGAATTTTTTTTCTTTAATAGAAAATCGTTAATATGGGGTAAAGGTGCCAGTTACTGTGCCCCTTAACGCAACTGTCGCGATTTTCGGTACAATAATTAGCTTTGTAAATCTTTTTTTACTTCTGAAGTTGCTTAAATGATACTTTGGTATTTATCCTACTGGTAGATATCTTTTTAAAACATAAATATTAAGAAACTATCAAGCTATGAATTAAAGTAAGAAAGCAATAGTTTGCGTCACGTACTGTGGGTTAGAATATTTCACGATTGCGTTACTGTGCTCCGCTTCCGAATATTCTGCACCGTATAATGAACTGAATGTTATTGGTTACAGCACGTTTTCCACGAGTATATATTGTACTTTATGAATTTAAAGTAACATCACATTTATAAATTTAACGTTTAATCTGCATTATAACATCGTTTTAGATGATTAACTCTTGTGTGCAGTAATTTATTTTCTTATACTTGGATTTTATTGAATGTAAATCTGCATTCACGTGAGCTGCCATAATCTGTAATAATCTCTTAAATTGAAGCTGTACCATTTAGCTTTTATTTAACAGTTCAAAGATAATCAATTAACGTAGGATTTTATATTATCAATATATAATATTAGTGAGTTTTTAGACGAGTAGACTCGTCCCAATGCGCACATCGCGAGGGTTAACGTTCATTCTCTTGTTTGTTTACTCGGCGAGGTTAGGTTGGTGTGCAAGAGCACAGTAATTGACACAGTCGAAAAAGCCTAATGTGCTAGTTACCGGATGGAGAAAATTAATTATTTTCTAAATTTAAGGAATTTCATCATGGAATACTATTTATTTCAGTAAATAGATTAGAACTTTTACTTTATTAATTTACACAGACCCGTTGCGCAAGCTCAAATTACATTTCCGAAAGTCAATTTCTTGAATTACCGACTGAACCATGCATTATTCACTTTATAAACAAACTTACTCATAATTAGCTGAAACCTAAACTTGCTTGCCCTTCAATGAGCAATAGTGGACCTACGCATGAAGTTATAAACATTAAAAAAAACAGCAGCATACAAAATTATTTTAATGAAATTTTTTCAATTTTCATTCCAATACTATTTTGGGTTCTGTTGATTTTAATGTTTGATACTTTGTACAAAGGTCTATTACTGCTCAATGAAATTATAAATAACTATTTACTTACCGTTCGACAAAAATCAAAGCGGGAGATTCCAATTTTATATTGACTTTCTACCCTTCTTAAACCTTATTTAAAAAATCGTGTCTTTTCCCCATTAAAAAGTGTTTATAGGTTATATTTTGCAGAACTGAAAAATCAGAAGGTAATTAAAGCCGTGTAATTGGTTGCTTGATTCTAGGCAGAGCCCGCCCTAATATACGACAGCGTGCAAGTGTTCGCCGTGGGCTTGCGAACTCTTGAGCAGTCTCACGCCTTGAGGCCGATGAATATTTCCTGCGAGCTCGAGCATCCCTGGGACGGTGGACTATCTCTGATCAACTACATCAACTCGGTATGTTAACTCGCTGCGCTTGATGCGTTTATGCGTACTCCTAAATGCTTTGCGGGTACATATTCTAGTTTCCAAATTTTCAGCGTAAAATCAGTTAACCCTTTCATTTCCGAATTACTTCTCGTAAGTGATTAGGGATTTTTCGATGTATGTGTGATATTTGCGTATAAAATATCGTAGTTTAAAATTTAAAGAATAAGAAGGTTATCCAGTGGGACGACCGAGAAATTAGTTTAGGAGAAATTATTTTTTGTATAGAAAAAAGTAAACATGGAACTTGAAATTTACAAAATTTATAACACTATTTAGAAACTAGAATTGCGTAAAAAAATGAAATAGCGTTTGTGCAAAATATTGCTATCAAAATCAGATAGTTTTCCATATATAAAATAGATGGAAATTCGATCTCCAAAAAATATGATTGAGATTCGTACGATTAGATACCTATTTCATTTCCGAAAAAAATATTTCTAAAAATTGACAATTTTGCTACAATTCTACACTGGAAAATCCTCTTAAAAATTGCAAAAATATTCATATTTTAATTTCTTTTTAATCATAAACGATTTATTTACATACATGCTTATCATAACGCATCTAACACACTAACCAAACTTTTTCATTAAGTTTATGAAAACATTGTGTAAATTTTGCAATACATTGTTAATACTCGCTTTACGAAGCGGAGTAACTCAATCAAGCCAAGAATAAGATAAAGTTTTATAAATTCGACAATTCTTGAAAATATTCAATAAAAGTTATTATACAAGAGCTTGAAGGGTCGCTGACTATGAATCCATTATCGAAATTTAAAACGTCTAAGAATAACGGAGCATAAACTGATATATAAAAACCAATTGTATATTCTCAGTAAAGGTTCAGTAAAGCGAGTATTAAAACTCTCAAAAGGACCTGGCGGCAAAGAAAGGGTTAATAATTATGAATTATTGGTCAACATATGTACGATAACAACAATGTAACGTTCATATTATAATTAATATTAATATCACACTAAACTATGAACCCCAGCCTGATACTAAACAAGTATACTCGGATATCTCATCACTCTCCATAAACTTACCGATTCAAACCACCAAGTGTCACTCACCTCCACCAACTACCTATTCATCGCCGCATAAACCCAAAATCCCCAATCGCTCTTCCCAACAAAAAAAAAATAATCACACCACCGCGGCGTATCCTTATAAACGAGCGCAATCAGGCATCGATCGGCCACACTCGGCCACACACGCGGGCCAGTCGCGCTGGCGAAGCAGATTGCAATGGTTTACGAACCCTCGCGGCGTAAAAATTACCAAAACTTCTCCAATACTCCACCAAGCTCGTTTTCTCTCTCTCTCGCGGTGCCGGAGACATAAGAGTCTGCTCGCGGGGGGGGGGGGCTTACCGTAAATAATTGCCACCCCACCCGGAAAGATCTGGCGACGCGCCAAAGCGAACGATATCCGGAGAGAGAGAGAGAGAGGGAGAAGGAGTGCGCGCAGGCCGAACTCGTTTCCAGCTTGATCTCACTCACTCTCTCGGTTTATCCCGTTCGGCCGCGCGGGTATCGCGAGAAAATATTTAGTGCGCGACGGAAAAAGAAGATAGCCGTGGGTGTCGAGGTGATCCTGTACCGCAGTGGCTCAAAAGTATAAAGGGATGGGTGGGAGTGTGAAGTCTGGGGGTTTCAGAGAAAGAGAGAGAGGGAGGAGGGGGTAGTGTTATCGGAGAGATGGGATTATCGTGTTTGGCAAGTAGTTTATAGTAGAGCTGAGCGTTTCGATCTCCTTGCGAGCGAGAGATTGTGCTTCATGATATTTAAAGCATACTGAGAGATTTAAATCAAGGGAAGTAAGAAGGTAATTATTTTTAACGTTTCGTAGTATGTTGAATCATCATCGTGGAAACTTGATAGGAAGACATTGTATAGCGATCGCTTACAAGTTTGTATACGCAAGCACAGAGATCAATTCTATAGGCATTAGGATTGCGTGACATTTAAATATAATTAATGTATTAGTTTTGCTCTATCGATTTAGTTATTTCCAACCCAAACTGGGTAAAGCCCTTCCGTTATTGCTGTTGTAAAAGCAATCTTTGTGTCTAACAAATACTGGAATTAAACGTGGAATTTTATGATTTTTTAAGGTAAATACACTGCGAGAAGATAAAGACATTGGCAAGACCGAGCGACGTGGACAAAAACTGCCGACTTAATTTCCACTCCTACGTTCAAAATCGTGCCAACAGAAATTTCTTATCGTACTTCTTACACGTCATTTCATATATGAAACAGATGTTTCGATGTCGCATTCTCATAATTTTCAAAATGTTTATTCCACGCGATTCTTGTTGAAACAACACGTTAGTTAATGCAGCAGCCTTTAAATCCATGCAAGGTTAAATCTTAAAAATTAACATAATGTTTGACCGAAAGGAGACATTCCTAGCATTTAAATCAATTTTTGTGTTTACAAGTTAGTATAATCGAGTATTATACTGGATTGACACAAACAAATTTTCAAGTATTAATATTAAATAACCTAAAAATCAATTGATTAGTATCAATTTTATATTTCCAAAGATATTTTTATTAATTTTCCAACTGCTGTTTGGACTTTCTAAAGTATATAATGAAGATTTTCTAAAAGTATCAGCATTCGTTAAAACCTAACTTTAAAACTTTTAATTTAGTAATTCAGAGAGTTTCAGACTAACCAAGTGAATGTACAAAATTAACATTCTAGTGCAGCCCTGCACATTCACGTACAGTTTCAAAACGTCATCCCCTCCGCGAGCACTTCACCGAAAACTCCTCTACAAGACCATCGAAAGAATCAAAGAGCTAGCGCACTGCACTACCACAACCACCCGGCGTCAAAAGCGCAGCAATTTCGAAACAAAAAAAAAGAGAGAAGAACCATCGAGCTCGCAGTCCCAACCGAATGATCAACGGGGCGCAGCTTTGATTCGCTCGCGCGTCGAATAAAATAGAGCTCCCGTACACCGGACGCGGTCGGTGCGGGGCCGAATGAGCGCGCGCAAATTGTTTAATATCGTGATGAACGATCTGTCGCCAGCAGAGATCCTTTTGTAACTGCTCTCTCCCTATGGTATATACGCAACACCGCCCGATGCTGATGCACACTCGTCCTCTCTTTTTACCCTTTGGCGCGTGCTTCAAACGCGAAACGCTGTCGTGCGTTTCTCTTTCTCTCTCTCTTGTTACGTATCTCTCGAGCGCTCGAGGATTTTCCATGTGTCGGCGTTCGGTACGCCGATTACGAATGTCCGTCGGGGTCGACGCGTGCGATGATGCGTGCTACGACTTACAGGCTTTGCGAGCGGAGATTGATCAGGGATACGGGGACGCGAGTGGGCGATGAGTTTACGTTGTAAAGCTGATTTTTTGGCGTTCGAGGCTGTAAAGGAATTCGTCGCTTTCGACGAGAACGAAGTTTGTATCGCGGTTTTTTCATTACCGCGTTCTTCGGATTTTTGGGCGGAAGAATTTTTATTTTAGATGTCCGAGAGCAGTTGAGCGATTGAAAAAGTCTGATCGGTATGGCTGTTTTGTAAAGCATGAGTTTATAGTGAAATTCAGTTTTGAAGGGAAATTATAATATTTTAATTAAAGTTTCGAAGTACAAAGCTTATTTGAGTAAATTTTAATAAAAGTGAAGTGAATGCATTATCACCCTTTGAAGAGTAATATTTTCACTCGAAAGCGTTCAAGTGTCTCACGTATCACTCACTTAGAGTGAAATCGTAATTGAAAAGAGTCATAAGTGATCTACTTGTGGCCTTTCGAGTGAAAATATTATTCTTCAAAATTTAGAGAGTTTACGCTTTTTCAACATTAAAAAGCTTATTAAATCACAGATATGTAAATTTTTACGCGCTTGCGCTGTGTCTTTACAGGTCTTGGTATAATACTCGTTTGCGTAGTAAAACGCAACATGGACGCCAACGTAAAGAGATCGCGCGCATAAAACGCGCGTACACTGCGTTCAAACTTTTTCCATTGGCGTCCGCATTGCGTCGCATAGCGCACGCGAGTATACCAAGAGCTTATCTGGCTCTGATAAGCGCGCGGATTTTTGCATGACGATTACACGATTCTCTTTAATAAAGATTGTAGCATGATACGTTAAAAATTAGATTTTAAGGTTATAGTGTTCGTGTATAATACCGTAGGCTATATTTAAGTAGTTAGGGTACGAGATTGGTAAGACCATCCGAATTTTTTCCCTTTAGCAAGCTCTAAAACTGCAATACGACTACAGATATAGATAAAATTATTCACAAGTAAAAAATGTATTACAGTGTTCTTACATTAATATTCACAAATCATACTAGAGCACACGAAACATTTCGCCTTAGCAAAATTGTAATACAAAAGTTACACGCGAGGATAAAACACCCAAGTTACACCCGGGCATATTTCATTGACTTTTACATCGCCCTTAAAATTCTCGCGCCGCAGCCACGAGGATTAAGCGTCTCGCGCGCATAAGCTCACGCCAGAAGGAAACTGGCGCAGTTTTCTTGCTACGCGAGCTCGAGCTGCCGCGGGGAAAAAAGAAAGTCCAAGATTCACTGGATTTATATACGGCAAAAAGTCCGGTTTTCGCAAATTGTCGCGACGCGCGTACGTGACTTTTGCGTAGCTGGGAATCGGGCGCAAAAAAGTTCACGAATGCCCGTGTGTGTGTGTGTGTCGGTGCATGCGCGGGAGCGTATATGAAAAGCGACAAGAGCCCGAGCTTGTTGTTGTCTGATGGCTGGTGCACGTGTATGAAATGCTGGTGTATATAAATACCGAGACGAGATACGGTACAGTAGGAGAGGGGTCGAAAAATGTGTTTCTGCTGACGCACGAGTACATTGAAATAGAACGAATAACGTTGGAATGTAAAATGAGAGATAGTTCTTTGTACTTTTGTCATGGCAATGTGATCTTATAGTGTTCTATGGACAATTTACTGGTATAAAGTAACTATTGAAAATGGATACTCAATAATACTGTACAATTATATAGCGTAGGTAACGATCAAAGTTAAATTTGATACCACAATTGAGAACAGGAGCTGCAAGCAAAGCAAAGGTAATGCTAGACACGTCGACGAAACCGCAACTTATCCTCAAAAGAACTAATCTTTTAATTGTCTAATTATTCATAAAGGATTTTATAAAGAAAAATTAAAATTATTTACGTATTGTTATTAAACACAAGTTAAAATAAAATTCCACTGATATAGAATATTTCTGAAATTTTTAAGCAAGAAGCTTTTTTATAATGTAAAATTCTTTTTACCGATATTTTTTTTTAGATAGTTGTTGCTTATACCATATCTTAACTTTTCATTGGTTCAGTATAAAGGAACTACAAAATACTTTTTAAGCAAAAACAAAAATGCTAGAATTACTTTAACCGCATTTGTTTTAATAAACAAAAATAAGTAAGAAAATTTTAAAATATTGCAAAAATAAAATTCTAAATTTTTATAAGAATAGCTCTAAGAATATCTCATATTAAATCAGCTCTAAGATTATCTTATATTATCTCAACTCTAAGATTATCTCATATTATTATCAATATTATTTTTTTGGAAAACAAATTTTTCAACTTGTTATATACACAAATATGTTCATACAAACATAAAAACCCTTCATACGTTTTTAAAATTGCGTTATAAACTTGGTTTTACAAAAATACAGAATTTTGAATAGACAGTCATAAAAGTACAATATTATTTCATAAACGTGAAAAATTATATATTAGCAAATTATATTTTTTTATTAAAAATCACTAACTCTAATAACTAATTAACTTAACAACTAAACTAGGCAACATTCATAATTTTCCACAGACACCCATTTGTTAAACACCAACAAAGCACCGTTGACTCACACAATTAAGATCCCCAGAAAGTCGCGTTTACAGAACAACCGACAGGACACATAACAGTATAACACCCACCGAATCCCGCCTCCGCGTGAAAGTGAGAAGGACCGAGAAAGAAAGAAATGTGGGAGGCAAGCCACCCGGCGCTCGGACGCTCGAGAATTAATCTCTCGTCGTCGCGCAGTTATCTGTACTCTCGAGGAAAATCATAATTATGGTAATGCGCAGTGCGCTCTCTTTCTCTCTCTCTCTCTCTATCTCTCTCTCTCTCGTTGACGCTCCCATGCATATGCACACGCGCATTAAGATTCGTTCGAGCGCGCGGCAATGCGCATAATAAATTATGCAGCTCGCGTCGAGTCACCCATGCGACAGCCTGTGTGTGTATATTTCCCTCCCCCCCCCCCTCGTCACCCTCCCACGGCTATTAAAGTTCATAATAAACTGACGCTCACTTCTCAACGATGGCGCCCACCGCCGCCGACGCATTAACGGCCGCAACGACACCACGAGTGTACGCGCGCGATCGTAGATTTTTGCGAGCTTGCTTGTTGCGCCTTGTGCTTTTCGTCAGGTGCTTCGAAGATCTGAATGCCGAGGATGTTTGTGAGAAGGTTTAACTGGATATTGGGGGAGTGGATCGATGGATGAGTATTACGTAATTTGATGCTACTAATTATATAATGTGTTCAATTCAGTTATTTGCTTGCTCATTCATTGATGTGTCGCACAACGTTAAAAAAATTTAAATGTGTGGATTTACTGACAAGAATAATAAATATAGATAAGGTATAGTGCTTGCATCTACGTTGAATACAATAAAAGAGCAATGTTAGGTTTTATAAAAAAAATATTTATAGCAAGAACAAATTTAAATTTAAATCAATGTTACATTTATTATGGAATAAATCGCTCCTCCAGAATACCAATATTATCTTATGGAACTGCTTTGCCGGCCTTCAGGTTACAACTATACCGACATATAAATTGTCCAAAATGATCTTCTACATTAAAACCACCTTAAACTATATAACGGGTTATGGCAATAGGAACTCTACCAGCTCATAGCCAGTAATAGATGAAGAAGAAGAAGAAGATGAAGAAGAAGCACCTCCAGAAGACGTTTTACAACTTAAAATTGTTTCTACTTCATATTTACTCACAAACCAGCTCATACGAAAATAAAACCCCTTAATACACTTCCAAAGTTGTTTGAAAAAGTTTAATAAAATAGTAAATTTCAAATTAAAAAAAATTATTTAATAAGTTCAAAAAAGAAACATACAATTTTGAATATTCATAGTCGTTGTTCTAGGGGTACGGAAACGCCGAAAACTATACTCGAGTATTCTTAATTTGTATGATTCTAAAAGAACTATGCCCAGTTTGGTTCTCGAATGGACACATATAAGTAGAATATGGATCGATAGGGGACTTATAAGAATTATTTTCATTGATTCCCCATACTCTCTTCAAAGCTTTCTAATCATTACAAAGATATTGAGGTAAACGAGGTATCGATAAACTTCATCAGAATAGTTATAGGATAGACCTCATTCGCGAATACCCGTTGATCACTAAAGCTAACCTTAAAAATGCCAAATCTGAGTGATGTATCAGTATAGGTACAAACACATTCAGCAGAGAATCAAACCAATTGGAATTTTGGAAATTTTATCCGTTACCAGTATAGTGCTGAGCCGATATTGCCGCAATTGGGTTGATTTGTTTTATCTTTTAATATTTTGCAATCCCAGTCATGATTAAATCTATCTCTGCATCTATCTGTGCATAGTTCTGTTTTCAATTTTTTTTTATAATTTAGATTGTAATCTTACACGTTACTTAATTTATTAATCAGAAACTTAAATATGCGTTTACCCTAATATAGTCATACATTTGTATGTGTATTTTTCAATATTTATTTTATCTAAGATTTCTATACCTACATCATTATTACTTCTAATAAAAACTTCATGCGGTGTCATCCAATATCAGTCCCGCGCAATAACAGCTGCCTGAATGCACTCCGCTGACAACCAAAAGTCCATCCCAAAAATACTGCCCGAAATTTCGGTCCATCCAAATGCACCCCAAGCACTCACGTGCCAACGAAACTACACCCCATCCCGCGATCAAGGCTATTAATTTAATATCAGAATAGATTCCAATATCAGCAACCACGCACTGCCGGTAATCGACTCTGAATATTCAAGTCCTCCCCGACATCGTCGCTCCTTGGCAATGTGCGCCTGTCTTCCGGAATGTCAAGGTGCCTACAACCATAAACCCCCGAGACGAGGCATTTACGTCTCCATCCCGGCATATCTCGCCGGTTTCGACGCAGGAGTAGATACTCGTCGAACGCCACGCAGCAGCACGCATACCCGACCCGGGATTACATAATGCGCGCGGAGATACACCCGATTCTCGATTGTAAACGGGGCTGCAATTCACGGCCCCGCACGGCGAGCTTTATCTCGTGCCATCGGAGCGGAGGATGCACGCGCTTTTTTTTTTTCGTCGGTTGCAGGCTTTTACCGCTCGACGGGAGTGTGTGTTCCCTGTCCATTTCCGAGCGCTGTATACGCGCGCGAGGGCAATTTCGAGCTGGGCGATGGGAACAAAAAAAAAGAACGATTTGTCGGGGAGGGGTTGGGGGAGGAGAAAAAATGACGATCTGCTCGTGGCGCGTTTACCGATTTGAATCGGTATCGCTTTACTGCGCATTTGGGTGGTTCTGTGTATGGATGGATGGATGTGGATGTTGGAGAAAAAAAGAGCGTCCCGAGTGGGAGAGTTGATGAGTGCTGAATAGTTCGTTCGAGGGTATCCCTGGAATCCGGGACTCTCGATATCGGCGCTGCGCTGAAATAAGAAAAATATTTCGGGTTTCAATCGAGCGTGTTTTATCACCGGAGCTGAGGGTTCGCGGAAATTTATTGCTTCGAGGCGAAACTGAAGCGGAACTTTTATGGTGTATTGTTTGTATTAGAGTTTCATTGATTCGAAGACGCAAATAAATTGGTTCCCGTGTAAAAAAATTAGTCTGGCACTAGTCTGACATTAATCTAAATCTTACACTCATTGTTAATATCAGCAGGAATATTGAAAATACATACTTTGAGATACAATTCTTTTAAATATTGCAGTCTTGTTGAAAATATAAATATTTGTAAAAAGAAGAGACAAAAATTTAGGGTACTGCCAATTTGACATGAGGCGATGCTTTTGTTTTGCAAATTTTGCCAAAAGTCTGGCATAGTGGCCAAAGCCAGACTTCTGCCAGACTAATTACTGATTATTAATTGCTAATTACTAATTACTGCTTCCTCCTAGAGGAAGCTTTGTAATAGTAAAAAAAAAGTTTTCTTCAAAACATGTTACAATCATGTTTTGGACCATTTGGAATCAAAATACACTATTTTTAGAAAATGTCCGTACGGATGTGTGTGCTTGTGTGTGTGAGTATGTACGTACGTGTAACTCTATGTCTCAAGTAATCCACGGTTAAATGTAATGTTTCAGAACTTAGTTTTTTGCTTTTCTCTTATAGGAAGGGTGCTCAAAAATAATTGATTTGTTTTTTGATGCGCATTTGTTTTTTTATCGGTTTTTCAATTTTTTTTTAGTTTATCAGTTTTCTAATACCTTAAAAATAATATCATCGATTTAGTGATCATGCATTCGAACGATCTTAAAATTGACTATATTTTCCGACTCGAAATTTTTTATAAGGTAAATGGTATTCCCCTTATTCCCTTATCCGTAATTCCCTTTTTTTGTTATACACGAAAACGTCATTTTTTTAAAATCGGTTATATTTCGGAAATGAATCATGGAAATTTATTGAAAAAATTTATGGTTATTAGTAACACCAAGAGGAACATTCAGTAAAGCGATTTCTCATTTTTATTTATTTTTTAAAAAGAATTTTGATCGCTTATTTATTGAGTATTACATGGAAATATTGTATTATTCAATGGTGATTTTACTCGTTTTTTGATAAAGATGTGAAATAAAAATTTTTTCTTCAGATTCATTGATTCGTATTATTTTATAACATCTTTTTTCATTTTTATGATTATTTTTTCATTTTTTTAAAAATTAACTGTATTTGCTTGAAAGTTGCTAGTTGAGTGTTTTGGGGATCGCCAGTTATGAATTGGCTAAAAAAAATACAAAATTCATTATGGTGGAATCAATATGGTAACAAAATTTTCAAAATCAAACGGATTTACTAGAAATTTACTAATCGGAAGCTTTCAGGTCGCTATGTTATTTTTTGGTCCATGATATTGGATTTGTCATATTGAATTTTCTAAATCTGACAACAGATTAATATGTTTATTAAATGACATTCCTTAAATAAACAGATTTAAAAAATATGAATTTACGTATCTCGTCATTTAAAAAAAATGGACTTGTTGTTTTGACATTTCACCACAGAATTAAATTGAATTGGTAGCGGTTTTATTTTCGTTTTATTATAAGTTATTTATATTGTACTATTGTACATTGGGACTGACCTTAGACCACTTTTAATCATTATTTTATTTACTCAGGTTAGCTATACAACAGCCATAAAATTTTAAAACAAGTGATAAAAGTTTAGTTATATAAGCTATACAAAACTTCGATAATCTTTGAATAAATTATGAAAAAAAGGCAGTCCAAATAACTGAAAAAAATTAAAATAAATATGACTTTTTAGCTAAATTTTAATTCAGGAGTACCTATCTGTAAGTCAATTGCAAATTCAGTTTATGTATACTAAGCTGATGTGATAATAAGTAAACAGTCAAAAATTAATATACAAACACCAAAAATTAAAAGGTAGAAGGCTGACACGCGTCAACAGAGAAAGATTTACAAGCTGAAAATATTATTAAAATTTCTTTTTATAATGAAAAATCCAAACATCAACATGACTTTATAATAGCTTCTAATGCATATTTTGTACAGTATAGAAGATACAAACTTTTTTGTTGTCTTAAAGCCAGACCGATTTATGGTAGCTGTTTACAATGTACTTACGTAAAACACTGTTTATCGCAATTTTGCATGTAAGCAAACAGACACTCTATACACATCTCAACATATTCGCGCACCAAGCTCGCATTATACCAGCATTAAAATTGATATCCCAAGCATTAATAAATATCTAATTTCTCACAACCCCAACAAACCAAATATCACACACACGCGGCACACTTTCGCCACAAATTCTCATCCTCTCGCTCCTTTAAAAGCATCCTAACGCCATACTCTCCTATCCAATACAAACGCAAATGTCCCGACAAGCAGATCGCATCACGCAACATACATTACCGTGTGCGCCGCGTACACCAACGACACGGCATTGACGTAAACACGTTACACCCCAAAGGCGTTGCATCGGCGAGCACAGAGCTAGATAGAATCCAGAATCCAGCATCGCCCTGGGATATATCGACTGTATGACGCTGGGACACGTGTGTGCACGTGAAAGGGATCGCTAATAGGCCATAGATGCTCTCGCTAACTCTCTATCTCTCTATGTCTCTCTGGCTGCTCTCCAAATTCCGACTAAATGCACCACTGCCGCCGCCGCGTCCCTGTCATTAGCATATAGCAAATCGCATAAATAGGCCGCCACGCGCAGCGCGGAATAAGATGCCTTGCCGCTGGCATAAAAGGCGCGTATGGACCTGCCTCCCCGTGTAAATGCTCTCCTTTCTTCCCCACTACTCCGGCAGCCCGGTCTTGCTCCTCTTCCTTATATTCCTGCTGCTGCCGCTCGGGCTTTCCCTTGGTCCTTTTTCTCGCGGCGCAGTCGCGTTTCTATTCTATATTCCTTTCTCTTCTTTTCTCTTTCTCTCCGGTTCAGTTCGTTCTCTTGTGGGAAGAAGCTGCTGCCGCCCTGCCTCGCCATGCAAAGAATCTCGTTACCGCGCCGTCGAGCGGACTACCGCCGAGCGAGAAAAGGGTCTTTACGTACTTGTGGATTTCGGAGAGAGAGAGTAGAGAGCTGAGCTTTTAATATCCTTAGCCGGAGTGGCAGAAGAATAAGAGAGATCCGCGCGGAGTTGACTTTGCACGCGATATGCCGCTTATGCATTTTGATGAAGCATCTGGAGGGGCGGATAAGCTGCTGCGGTTTGCTTTTATATTAGAGGGGATTTTTGACGTGCTTTTTGCAATTTAGTTTCGTGGAGTACTGATTAGATTCGTAAGTGAAGGGTGTCTCTTTTGGAGGTGGTCTTTGTAAAAAAAAGTGGTTGCTTTGTGGTGCTATAGTACGTGATGCGGAAAATACGAGGCGCATTAATTCCGAGATTTTCTCTTATCTTAGCTGGAAGTTTTATGCTAAGCGTGATCCCAAAATAATTCAGAACTTTTTTATATAAATAGAAAGGAAAGTAAAAGATGCACTCATTAAGGGCTTACTTTTGCTAATATTTTGATAGTATGGATAGGATACGTTTATGTAAACTTTTAGAACTTTTGTTATATCTGTAAAACTGACAAATAAGAGATAGTGCGGTCTAAAATGTTTCTGATGTATATTTCATGGCTGCAATATCCTTTGAAGGTGCAACAAAGTGAATTCACTCAAAGGAACCAACAATGTTGACAAAATACTTTAATTTGAAAAATTTGGAAAGGAATATGATTCAGTTTAGGCATTCCATCTATTAACAATGTCATTAGAAACATACTTTTATGGTTCACAAATACAATAAATTTAATTTTTATCTTATTAAATAATTAGTATTAAACGTATTAATTGACATTAATAGTCTTTAATTGTTTTAACCCTAGAATAATAACATACATGAAACTTTAACAACAGAAGTCTACGCAGCCCTGCGCAAATTCAAAAAGCTGTAATATTCTTAAAAATGAGCAAATTTTAGAAAACCAAAATAGGATATTCTGGTCAGAATCTTTGGTGTCTAAATGTGTATATATCAAACGTTTTAAATAAATAAAATTTGTTATAAACCAAACATAAGATTATTGTTTTTCTAAAATTTGAAAAAGATCGTGGATTCACACAGACTCCAGTTAGTATTCTACCGCGCGCTCCCTACTAAAAGTAACACCTACATTAATTTTTGCGGCGAAGACTAATACTTTCAAGATTTTTGCGACGAAGACTAATACGTGGAATGATTTTGCGGCAAAAGTGAAAAGTTCTATACTTTAACGGCAAAGACTGATACATGGAATGATTTGCGAGAAAAAGTAACACCTTCTTTGCCCTATAATAATCAGAATTATTATTTTTGCAATTTTACAACTTTGCAACTTTATAAATCCTGCTAGTCTTCGCCGCAAATCGGACAGGTGTTACTTTTCGTAGGAAGTGCCGACTATATAGACACTAACACAGCCGACGGTGAAAGTAACTTTGAGTACGTGTTCGGAAATTTTTACTACATGCTAATTGTCATCGCACCAGACTAGAATAGAGGCGAAAACAAAGATTATACCTCCTAACGTTCAGCTTCTTATGTGCCTAAACTGGTGATATTCCAATTAACAGTAGTAAAGCATTAAAATTCCAAACGTATATTCAAAATTATTTTTACCGTTAAATGTACATGCTTGATATTTTCTTCCATTTCGTATTATAAAATCCTATACATATATATTTTTACCAATGATACCAATTCTAAAAATACCGCTTACAAAATAAATTGCTCAACTCTGAAGTTCAAAGCAACACCAGGCATACCATAAAAACACTATATAAGTTTCCAAAACTTGATAATCATTACTCAAGTTTCCCCTCAAACTCCAAGTGCGTCAACATCGACCCTTAACGAACACGCGTAGACGAGTATACTCGTCTAATCCCCACCGGATTAAGCCGCAACTCAGTCAAGAAACGCCACTGCCTAAAACCGCCTTCACTTCGAGCCACCACCTCACTTTCCACCCTCACCCCCCAACGAATTTCCAACAACGCGACACGCCGCGACATTCCATTTTTCTCCCCCCCTTCCAGGAAACACTCTCCCAAAGCGCGCGCTTGTACACCACCCTCGCGGCTCTTTCCGACACCGCCGTGCGCGTATAACCCAGTTAGTTAACGCTCTCTAATGGGCATTTCGACGTGAACCACCCCCCTCCCACATATATATACCTAAATCCTCGCCTCGATGAAACGACCGTAGCGCGCTACTGCGACCCAAGTGGCTTAATTGAACCGAACGAGAAGTAATTGCCATGGAAAACGTACACGCGCTCCGCGGGAGCGCAGTCAGCGTACTCGGCGCTGTGTGTTATACAGCGTATAGAGAGGCCAGGGGACATTATAAAGGACGAAACTATACTGATCGCGAAATTCTTGCTCCGCTGTCGCTTTCCGCTGCTCGGGGAAACCGTGTCTTCGATCGTTTTTTGAGGGGGGAAGGTTCATCTTTTTCTTCTTGTGGAATGGGAGCGCGAGGTAGGAAACTTTTCGCCGTGTCGGCGATCGCTGCCGAATGGAATATCCGTAGATTCGACGAGGTGAGGTGGAGAGTTTGGGAAAGGAGTGTGTTCTGCAAGCCGCGATTTTTCGTGTTTCGGGTGAGAACGATTGGAGGTGGTATAGGAGATCGTACGGATGATGATCTTGTGGAAAGTTAAGGGGTTCTTAAGTAATAGTACAATGAAATGAAATTGTTTGAAGTCTGGAGGCTTCATGGCGTTTCAAAACTAATTAAATAGTTTTAATCCTTCAAGGGGGGAGATTCGAATAATATTGTGGAAAGAAGATAATCTTTCGAAATTTACCTTTAAGGGGTAACACCACTGTAACGGCCTAAGAAAAACGTTTTTTTTTTTTGACAATTTCTTTTGAGCGGAAGAAAAGGTAATCGAAAAATAATATTTGGGATAGTTATTGAGTATATATTTAAGTATATTACAACAAAATTTTATAGGAATATATTACAAAATGGCGACACTGCAGCAATTCTCCCGAGGTATGTTGAATCTGAGGCGCTCTGCGGCACACAGTAATACTGGTGCCAATTTGAATCTGGAAAAAAGAAAAAAAATACATTTAATCTACGTGAGTGTAGCTAGTGAACCACGTAGCAGATTTTAGCAATATTGATTTTTGTGTAATTAGCGAGTGTTCCAAAAAATGGAACAGTTATTTATTAATAAATATTGATTAAATCATGTTTCAAGAAAAACGCGTTTGAAGATTTCAAATGTGTTATATACATGAACAAATAAAAAATTCTACTCTTAGAAAACTCTTAGAAATTTTTTTTTTCAGGAAATAGACTTCTTGAGTCATATTTTAGAAGGTTCAAAGCATCTTTTAAGACAATAGAAAAATTGATTTTTATTTAAATTTTACAGTGGTGTTACCTCTTAAGAGACTATGTAATGATTTATGCTAAGAACGTTTGGATACTCGTTTGGACATACGTTTATAAAACATTTTGACCAATCATATATTTAATACTATCCAAGTAATCAATCATATCGACAAATTTTATTTAGCTAAAACAATTGTTGCCTGTATGATATGATACTTGTCTGTCATTGATAACGTTATATAACTAAAGACATATTTTTCTAAATTAATTCAACTTAACTGATTTATCTCACTATTCAATCAGATTTTCTGCTCTTCTTTTTATATAGACTTGGAATTTCCTTGCCTTACCTTGTAGTTCAACATTAATCATTTGAACGCGAAAAGGTCAGAAACCGCTGTAAACGGTGAAATTGATATTTAATTACACTGCAGGATTAGTAACGATATCCTTCTTTTCTCTGTATAAAAGACATTAAGAATAAAAAATTTACACTTGAGAATCGTGAACAACTTTAAACAATATCAATCTTTAATATAAAAGAACGTACATTTCCTTGCAATACCCTCCCCAGATCGAAAAAAAGACCACTACAAGACACAACAAGCGATTATTAATTAATCCAAACTCCCTTCTCCCATCTATCGGTCCGACTTAAGTTAACGACATAACCCCGAGCGCGCACAAAAGACCATTGCCTTTGACGATCCACCGGTAAAAAAAAAATTCCTCTTCCCCACTTCGCAATTCAATTAAAAAAAAAACAGGTCGAAAAAAGGCAGACGAGTACAAAGCAGCGAGAATTACGCGCTCCGGCCCAACTTTTTCTCCTCAACCCCGGCTAAAACCGAACGAGCAATTATATCAATTTATTAGCGCGGGGAGAGCCGAGCCGCGAGGTCCAGCAGAGCAAAGCCATTATCGCCGGCAAAGAAAGAAGAAAGTTCGTTCGTTCGCGTGCCGCGTAAAAGGAGGAGAAAAAGAGCAGACGCGAGCCGCCGCCGCTGCAGGCGACCGGAACGCGAGAGGGGATTCCCAAAGGCTATCCGCCGAATTAGATAAGGAGAATCTTCAGCAGGCCGAGCAAACTGCCCCCGAGGAGATAAGAAATAATTATCGCGGAAGACGTATAGCGGAGCGGGTATATAGGCGGGTTTAAGGTGATTGTGGCAGAGCGAACTTTTGTTCTGAATCACTGTATGGATAGGGTTATACGTCAGTAGGGAAGAATACTGATGTTTAGTTAATATTAATGCACTGGAAAAAATGTATTGCTCAAGCATCCAGATTCGGGTTCATCGAACTAAACAGCGTATTACTGCTGCAGCAATACTTTGTTATTGCTCTCACAGCTATATAATACTGCTGTGACAACCATACAATATCACCGGCAACCCTAATATAACTAAGACAACAATATGTACGATTACTCGAGCAATTGCGGTATAGTTATCATATGAATATAAAAGTATTGATGTGATACCCAATCCTTTTTCTCAGTATGGTCGTATAGATTGTGATACGTAGTAGTTAGGTACTTTGAAAAAATTTGTATTTTTAGGATATAATTAAAATCTAAGAAGATATAGGCAGAACTTTGAAATTATCAATTCTATTCCGATATGAGCTTCAATAGTTAATAGTAATTGTGAAGTTGGTAATTGTTGGAAGTTGCTGGAAAATCGATCATTTACGAAGCCGATAATGAAACGGATGTGTTTAAATTAGCTATAAATTGAAATATTCTAGATGTAAGTTAAATCTTTTTCTAGAATTATGAATTCTGACTTTTGTTCCAATTACGACTAATTCTGACCAACTCTGTCGGATTCTAACAAATTCTGATTAAATATGTAAAATTCTGATAAAATCTGTCAAACTCTGGTAAAAATTGTTCAATTCTGGTAAATCTGTCAAATTCTGATAGAATCTGTCAAATTCTGGTAAAAATTGTCAAATTCTGGTAAATCTGTCAAATTCTGATAGAATCTGTCAAATTCTAATAAATCTGTTAGAATCTGTTAAATTTTGATAATATCTGTCAAATTCTGATAAAATCTATCAAATTCGAGGTCAAATTCTAATATAATCTGTCAAATTTTGATACAATCTGTGAAATTCTGATAAAATCTGTCAAATTCTGATAAAATCTGTCAAATTCTGATAAAATCTGTCAAAATTCTGATAAAATCTGCGAAATTCTGATAAAATCTGTGAAATTCTGATAGAATCCGTCAAATTATGATAGAATCCGTCAAATTCTGCTAGAATATGTCAAATTCTGATAAAATCTGTCAAATTCTGCTAGAATATGTCAAATTCTGATAAAATCTGTCAAATTCTGATTACATCTGTTAAATTCTGACAAAACATTTTGTTTGTCTTTGTCAGAATTTGACAGAATAAATCTAAATTACTCAGAATTCGACAGACCTCGTGATAATTAGTCGTCAAATTGGAACACAAGTTAGAATTCATATACTTCCAACAAATTCTGCAGAATTCTAACAAATTTATTTTCACCATGGATCACATACAATTTTCAAGTAGATTGAACACGCTAAATATTAAGCCTTCGAAAACGCACCTCCCATCTCACCGCAGCTCCAACCCTATCCCATTCCCCCCTCTAACATTCTCGCAAACACCCGGTAAAAATCCGCCGAGCTCCCCAAGAAACTGAAATTCCACAACAACCACCTCAAACTCACTAGCGTAATCGGAAGGGCACGCGACAGGACGGAAAGACTACGGCTACGGCTCTCGGCCCCGGTGTTCCACGATTCAGCTGCTTCTTCCGAGCACCACCGCCCAAAGACTAATTAACCGCGTAGTCGAGCACTTTTATCAGAAAACTTCGCCTCGCGACTGCTGCTCCTTTGTCTCTTCGGAGAAGCGGGCAACGGCGGTTCTTTTAATCCAGCCGCGAGTTCGCATCGCAAGTGGAAGGGGGAGAGGAGAGGAGCTCGTGCTCGAGAGTGGGTATATAGAGTCTCGCGCGGAAGGCAAACGCAGCGGCGCTATTTAGACCGGAGTGCTGCAGCGCGGCGCAGAGCTCCAAGTTCCCCCGACTAACTGGGACAGAGGCCGGTCCCTTAATTTACGACCTTAGTTGTAATCCGAGTTTCAATTTGGGCAGGCGCGCGCGCGGCGGGCTTCGTCTCGCTCTCTGCGCAGTTCTCTCTCTCTCTCTCTCTCTCTCTCTCTTCCGTTCTGACATCGGACGTAAAATACTGTTATACATGCGCGAGACGCGGGGAGAGACGGCAAATAAAGGAAAAATGGACTGGATGATGGAAATGAAATATCTACTTGGTTGAGGGGAGCAAAAAAAAATTAAAGTCAGGGATTTATGAGGCACTAATTCGAACGTTTTGTTCGGGCTTTTTGCTCTGTTTCCAGCTTCCGGCCTGTTCTTTTCCGTAGGTTTCTCTTACACATATGGAATTATCTCATTGTTTCTGTTAATTTTTTGTGCAGTCATATGAGGGACAATAGGCAATTTTCGATTTTTACTAGTTTGAGGAATATTTTTCATCAGTCAAGAAATAATTGCAATTTCACTTTTAATTAAAATAACTTTCCACTGAAACAACATTTTTTTAAATTTTTAGTATAATTTTTTGAGTTTGTTGAAAGGTTTTTAATTGAACTATTCGTAGAAAGAAATTAATCAGTTGTTTTTATTTAATCAATAACGTTTTGGACAATTTATTACGTTTTATTTATTTTTTTTTTTTTATTATTATTTAACGTCGCCATGTTTGTGCTTCCATGTGGTGCTAATCGACGACGGGGGTCTGCGGTGTGTTTGTAAACAAAGCACATGTAATTTTTACAGAGGTGCTTGTATCAATCGGCAGAGACTAGGATTCGAACCCGGGTCACCGGCGTGGGAATCCGACACTCTACCGACTGAGCCGCCGCAGGCCCCACGTTTTATTTAAAATTAGATTTTGAAATCAAATTCGTTTGAAAAACTTAATTAGAATAAAATTTTAAATTCTAAAAAATGTTGAAATTTAATTATTGATACCCCAGTAGAAATGTAAATATTTGATATTTGATATATATAGATTTGATCATTATATTTAGAATAATCAAGATGCAAGTATTTTACTGAAAATGGCCAATAAAACGTAAATATAGTTACAATTTCCTTAAAATGAAAAATAATTGCTTGATATATACCCATTGATATTTGATAACACGTAACACAATTTGTATTTAATTAAAAAAATTAAAGAATGCATGAAACTTTTACACTCTGCTCCACCATCATAAGCAAGAAAAGTTCAAAATTCCCGTAAAAATGTATATCTCTGCAACCAGTTTCTGTCGAGCAGATATACAAATAAAACCACGTATATACGAAAGTAAGAAACAAGAAAGAAAAGAAAAATCGCCATAACGGAAGTATCAGGCACAGCGGGAGAATTCGACTTCGGAAAATTTCATTTTGTTTAATTGACGAGGCGCATACACCAAACTGCACCGTGTTATACGCATACACACGCACGTATATCACAAAAGTCGCGGATGGCGCGGGCGTATTATTATCGGGCGGGCGAGATGAAAGTTCGCCGCTACGAATTCGTTATTCGCGAAATTGAAATAACTAACGCGCGGCCGTAGTGTATATTACGGCTATATGCTTTCGCGCGCCCGAGCATTCCAAAATTATCGTAGCGGTGTCTCCGTGAAATTATCAATTAAAACTCGTTGGCCGCGCGATGCAAATCGCCGAGAATTTAAATCCCCCCGCGCGCGGCGTCGAAAATAATAATACACTAGACGCATCGATAACTTTGCCGAATTGAGCGCGCGGGGCGGGGACGAGTTCGACGGGAAATACTCGCTCCCGATCGCGCTATTGTTTTGACACTTTTTATTGTGCGTCTGTGTGCATTGTACATTTAGCGAATTCGGGCTTTACATCGCGTGATAAATTGTTACGAATAAACAGCAGATCGAGGTCAGAATATATAGAAATATCTTGGGAGTGAATTATTAGTTCAACGTTATGATAATTTTTACACTGAAAAAATATCGGTTTGCTTAGTTAAAATAAATATTTTGTTCAATACTCCAACTTCCGAAAAAGTCATATTTTATTTGGAACTACTTAATATTTAGTTTTTCTTTACTCTGATTTATTTAATCCAAATAAATGTTTAGTTGCATGTGAAATATCGATCCGGTTCTATCTAATCAATTTTTCAGTTCATACGAGGAACTTTCAATTAAATTATTAAAAGGTTTTATTATCTGTAGCATAAAAATGCGCTGGAAAATACATAACTGTGGTTAAAAAGTTTAATATTTTTCAAAGCATTTTTCTCCTAAGTTTAATAATCAAATCTCTTAAAAATTCAATTGAAGATTCCTGGTACGAATACGGCGGGTATAAAAAGGTAGTTATTCGAACTGTTCATTTATTATACTGAAAAAATTATACAATTGAAAAACTAGTAAAATACCAATTAGGTCCATAGGTTTCACATATCCTGAATAATATCAAATAAATATTGTTTATTAACTTTTTTCTAAATAAATTTATCTTTTAATGTATATATAAAAACATTTTAAAATTAAATAATTAATAATTCTATTGCATAAATGAACTTTAGCGTTTATATATATTTTGTTAATTGAAGGAAGAAGCATTATTGATCATTTCGAACCATCATTTATTAAAAGCACAAAGGCTCTAATGTTTTTAATAAATGATGATGCGAAGTAATCAATAATTGTCTGTTTTCTTCGAGAGGTTATACTGTTGCTGAATTTTAATGATCATCGAGTGATAAATGTATCTGTGAAATGAACAAAAAGGACACTTTTTTAAAGCAAAAAGTTATTTCTTTTGTCTGAACTAGTCCTCTTCAGATGTGAAGAAATTAGAAGCGTATATATTAGTTAATAATAGTAATAATAACTTTTTAAAATCTAATATTAGTCGTAGTAGACTAATTTTAAAAAGTGTCTATTTTATTCGCTGCACCGATATATATTATTTGAGTATAGAAGAAATATAATTGAAATTTCATAAGTTTTTGTAAAATTAATTATTCAACAAATACACTGATTTAAGACGTTATTTTAATACAATAAATACGAGTACCTATTTATATTATAATTGTATCAATAGAATTCAACTAAAATATGTGTTTCTTAATGTTTAAGAAATGTTTCTTAGTCTGCTGGAATAAGGTCAAATGACAAACATACGAAAATAATCATGCTCTTTTATGTATGACTTTATCAAACAAATCAGACCATATCAATACTCTCATTCTGTCTGTATAATATCATAACTTTATTTTACCTCCATCGTACCAGAACTTAGAATTAAAAGAGCACAATAACTGTGTAATGTATTTCTTCACCTCCAGCATCACGCTTCCTAATCCAAATCTCTACTCTAACTATATAAAGAAAGGAGAAACATTCGTTCGTCCATATTTAAATCCTCCTAAATTAACGGCCAATTCACAAAACACGATTCAAACGAACGTTTCCATTCGCGACAGATCAAAACCAACCTTCCACCAACAAGTGCACATACAGACTCCAAAGCACATTCAAAGTCAAGCAAAATCGCGTTTCCGGTTAAATCCGTTTGGAGGGACGCGACGCCAAGGGCTATTAAGGCTAAACTCTCGTGTTCCCCGCCGAGGACAGGATTTCAGATGCAGCTATCTCTCTCTCACTTCTCCGGCAAGAGGCGGGAGCCCGGAATAATACGAGCGAAGAAACGAGCGGACGTAAAGGGATGCACCTACCGACTACTGCTATACTATACTTTGCCTGCGAGAGAATAAAGCGCTCTCTCTCTCTCTCACGACGGCATAATAACGAATTACAATTACACTCGTGTCATGTGGCTCTCGGGGAGTACCCGCGTTCACGCGCGAGTAGCCGTATACAGTCGTTCCCTCGAGCTTCGGCTTCAGCTTTCGACTTTCCCGCGCGAGCGAGGCAACTTGCGAGTCTTTTTGCAGGGGCATTCCGCAGTCCGGGCACGCGCTTCAGTTTGCACCTTAATTACAGCCTCGTGCTCGGACGCAGTGGTGGTAGTCTTCCCCCCTCTGAGCCTCGGCGATGATGTAAACGCGATGTAAACTCTACTGGCGCCCGAGCAAGGCTCTCACCGCGTGGGGGGTATTTTTTTCTCTTTCTTTTTGTTGGTTCTCTTTTTGGAAGCTATTTTGAATGTTTGTCACGCGAGGGGAGAAACTTATATTTCTCGGTGGATTCTTGGGGCGCGCGCAATTTTTAATTTACTTTGGGAAGTTCGCGTCTAACGGAAAAAATGAAGATCTACTCGCGCGAAATTTTAAACATTTTTTAATGGAATTGATGAAGGGATTTCTTGCATTTTTGTCGTAACGTTGTGAAATTAAAGCATTTTGAGAGAGATGAAGGTGCTGGGTTTATGATGGACGGGAAGTTTTGGTTTTATTCTTTGGTATCAGATGTAAGTTATATGAAGTATTTGTGAAAAATATTGGTGAGCGAAGTTTGTTAAAAGTATCTACTATGCAGAAGAATGCCGAGAAGAATCAATGAAGTTTTTAATATATATCAGAAAAATAATATTGTTGGTACTAGCATATACTAACATTATTACAGATTTATGCGGTGCGTAATAATGAATATTTAAATGTTTTAAAGCAAAGGTGAAATTTGCTGCTCTTCTCTGGAAAACATAATGTGGTGTACGTGAATACTTTGCATAGAGCATTATTAAAATTATTATTATTATTATTATTTTTTTATATATTTTATAATTCGTGTAATCATTAATATTCCGAAGCTTGAATTTAATATTTTACGATCAGAAGCGATTCCATCGCTATTATTAATTTTCATGTGAACATCCCGACATTCTGACTTCATGGATTATTAGGTATTATATTAATAATAATTTATAATTAATTTTCAAAATTAACATTTACAGATTGACTTGAATGTTAAATATTGATAATATCAACTGTACATTAAACACAAATGAGTTTACTTTATATCGTTACATTGTTGTTTACCTAAAATTTACAAAAAAACAACATACTAATTTTATGAATACATTTCTCGACATTCTCGATCAATACTCTGTCCAACCGCATAAATTTAACTCCAAGCCTTTATTTACCAGGTGGAGATGAAAGGAATTTCCGGACCCATAGAATTCAAGGAGGGTCGAAGAATACAATTTAAACTGGATTTACTCAAGCTCAAGCAGCATTCTCTAGTTAAGGTGAGAAATACCGCCTTCCCGCTTCGCGCCTCTCTCTCTCTCTCTCCCTTGCAAACTCAATTTCATTCCTCTTGTAATTAAGTAATTCGTTACCTCCCTGTTTCCATCCTCATCTCCGTTTCTTATTACGAACAAAGACTTTTGTATAATTACAACGTCGTTTTTCTGTTCCTTTTTTGTTTCGTCGACCGCGAAGGTGGGAGAATGGCGTCCAGGCGTCGGCGTCAACGTTACGGACAAGGCGGCTTTTTTCGAGCCCGGCGCGACCAATGTCACTCTCATAGTCATCACAATTCTGGTAAGTTGATTTATCGCGCACCCCGATGTCTCAGCGAATTACGAAGTACAGGGGGTTGAATTTTATGCGAGAAATGCACACGAAGCCATCTCGAAACTTGTATTTTGAGGGTACGCAGGGTTGGTACAATGTGTTGGAGGTACATTTTCTATTTACTCATTTGAACGTTCACTTAGTTAAAGAATTTTCCAACAAATATTATACTCGAATATAAATCTGAATATTTTAAATGATGGAGAAACTAATTTATGACTTGTTCAAATATCAGGAAATTAATTTGCTAAAAATGAACAAATACAATGTCATTTATAGATGAAGTGGTATTAAGAAACTAAGTATATATCCAAGATAAATGAAGTATCCAAGGATACAAAGTAAATATTTAAATAAAGCCTCACCATACAGATATTGTTCATGACTAAAATTATGGTATAGGAATCAAGCATTAAGCATAACCTCGGTGAATCAAATCCATTCATTTTGAAATTTTTGTTAACACTCATAAATGTTTATTATTCATTAACTATCAATTAGGGTAGTTTAACTAGAGTTATACGAGTGCAGAATAATTTTGTAGTAAATAATTAATGACAATGATGGTGATTAAATGAATCAAATCATTACGTGATACGTCATAAATTTAAAATGATTATAAACGTTTTCAATATTTCCAATCTGGACTTGGATCTAAAAAAACCAAATAGCAGCCAAATAACACATACTTTTCTAGACTATTCTAGAGTTAAAGTATAGTTTCTAAGTACGCAAAGTAAAAATTTATTCAATTTCTACTGAGGTCAGACGTATAATAGCTCCATCCATACAATTTAAAGATGCATTCGCTCAGCCAAATTGATGTGCAGCCCTCTCCAACCCTACCCCCGCTAAAACATAAAAAAAATCGATCTCCGGAATAACTACCCCCGGCTTCTTTTGACTTTCACTTTATTAGATTTCCGTTACACCGCAGCGTGTTTACGAGATACTCGCGACGGTTACAACACATCCCCGAGCCCTGCGCGCGCTTAGCGAACCGCGGCTAGTCTCCCTTACGTTACGCGAAAAGCCCTTCTGCGAGCACACTTTTTTCTCCCCCCCTAGTTTACGACGCGAGCGTAGGTCGCGTCAGGGGATAAACATTCGCCAGCGCGAGCGATATGGACGAGGTGAAGCTGCCTGACCCAGTTGTTTTCCTTGTAAAAAAAATAGCGCGCGGTGTTGACAGGCGCGCGTGCACACATTATACCGAAGAGGAGTGGTGGTTTTCTTTTTATAATTGAATGAATTTGGATATTCCGAGTTTTGCGGTGCGACGTGAAAGGGGATTTGAGCTTTTATGATGAAACATTTACGAGCGCGCGGAGCCAGGGGAACGGAGAAAATCATTAAATTTATTGGATAATAACGATAAAATGGAATCGGGTGTTTTAAAGCTTCTGAAACAATTTCAATTTATGAGCTTTCGACGATTCATTTGGGCGCCGCGCGTGAAAGTACCTGTTGAATCCTATTAAACGTAACGCGCTTTTCAGTCGAAAAATCCAGTGGAAAAAACATGTTGTTTACGAATTCATAAAGTGCGTCCGTGGCGCAAAAAAGCGTACAACTTTTTCTCGTATTTCCAGATCGTGTGCGAGAAATGTAGTGCTATTTTAGTGAGAAAAATTTATTGTCTACACAACGAAACTCTGGTTGTGCAAGCAAGTTACTGTGACAAATTTTAATGGAACAAAAAAAATAACGCTTTGTTATATAAGATTTGTTATAAATTATAATATAAGCATTATTATCTATGTAGTATAATCAAGAGAGCAATATTATTCATAAAGTTAAAACGTCCAAATTTTATCATATAAGAACGATAATCAGATAGAATGTACGAAAATAATTAATAGTTGAAAACGTTCAAAAATAGTTAATAATTGAAAAGTCTTGAATAAGTTATTTTGAAAAAACTCATTCATTTAATGAAACAGTAATCGTAAATGGATCAAACAATATGGATAATTTCAGTAGCAATATCTGGTTTATTATATTTTACGTTGGTACACGAACGAAACGCGTTTGCGGCGCACTTAATACATATTATCCCTCCGCTTTTACGTATAATATAAATAAAATTTCATTTATTCTCTCATTAATATTCCCACATTTACATGTGCCACGTACTTTATTTATAAGCTCTTTAACAACTACAATACACACTCAATTCTTCATGCGGAATCGAGCGATATCTCCAAAAAGTTGTTATTATTTCCCTCACGCGCCACACGTATAAGTGTTTTATCCCCGCGGCCGACCTCTTATCGCGCGTTTTCATTCTCTCGCTCTGTTCAATCTTTGTCGCACGAATCACCGGCATTCCACGCCCCGACGCTTAACCGGCTGCATACGGCACGCGCGACGTATATATATATATACGTGGCGCGGCGCACAAGAGCGAGTTCTCACTCTCCACACCCGGCGCAATGATGCACCGCGCGGATAAGAAAGTATGCGCGAGAGAAATTATTCAGGCTTTCGTGCCTTTTGTCGCGCGGAGGCGCGAATGAGACACTCGTCGGACGGGTTTTGGGGGAGTTGGAACTGGTGGACGATGGAAAATAAGCGGAGCCAAGATGTCGGTGATTGTCATGATTAACCTGGATTTTAAAGGAAAAGACGTTTTTGTAAAGAAATTTAGAGCGTGTGATAAATTAAGCGTTTCGTGGACCGGTCAGTTGCTTCGCAAACGTAGAAAAATCTATATAGTCACGCGACCGGCTGTTAGGTAAATCAGTGCACACTGAGACACTCATGAGCACTCCACGCTTAACCATCATATGCATGCACATACTCATGTCTACGCATACGTATGCACATACATACACGGTAAGAATTACCGTAAATAACTATAAAGCTGGGACATGCCGACCTTCCGGCACTATGTACTGATATTTTACTATAGATTTTACCGCTCTGAACTATACATTTTACCGCACTGAATGGTAAAATTTGCCTCATTTGAGAAAATGAAGACAGCCGTTGAAGGGTAACAACTAAGCGTACACAAATTTTAGGTTAACTCTAATATAAATGGATATAAATGTACTTATTTAAGTGTTAATGATACTTCTATAAAAATTTGAAGAAAATCCACATTTTTAAAAAATAATTCACATAAATTTTACCATCCATTTCATTGTGTAACTTTATATGTTCCACAATTCTATTAGTTTTCTCTAACGTTCGTGTAGGGAATTTTTACTCTATCTCTGCAAGAAAATTTTACCCTTCAGTGCGGTCAAATTTATCGTCAATATCAATAAAAATTGCCGGAAAGTTGTAGTGTCCCAGCTTTATAGTCATTCACGGTAATTTTTACTGTAAATATTGTCATAATTTTTATTAGAAAATTCTCTCTGTGTACACATACACACACGCACGTACACACGCGCACACACAACTGATACTTTTCTTACCGACTTCTCAGCTTAGATTCTATAAGCTTCTGGCGCACGAAAGAGGTAACTGAAATGCCATCGTAGTATAAGGGATAAGTAGAAAAACCACGCTTTAGTCAGACGTAGTCGTAATGTCGATGGAGAAAAGCCTTATCTCACGCATTATGTTTAGAAAAGACCTATCTCACGCGTTACGATTAAAAAAGACGTATCTTGCGCGTTGCGATTAGAAACGTACTATAATTTTTTAGGTTTTTTTGTAGGATCTATTCGATGCTTAAAATTTGTTATAAATCGATTTGACACCTCACTTTTAATGACGTAATGATGATAATCTTACATCAATAGTATTAAAAATTCAATAAAAGTTATAATTTAAATTATCTTATAATAATTATATAACCTCAAAAAAGATAGTACGTTTCTAATCGCAACGCGTAAGATAGATCTTTTTTTAATTGTATTTTCTAATCGTAACGCGTAAGATAAGTCTTTTCTCTTAGAGCCCTTCGATATGATATAGGTACTGAAAATTGTGTATCGTTTGATTTTGGTTTTTTAAAAGTCACTCAGTATTAGTAAAAATGAACACATATTTTCTTTAAAATCATATTCAATTTTTTGTATCAGACATGCCACAAAAATGACAATTAAATTAATGTTACTTACTTAAAAAGTTGTTTAAGTATATTTTATAAAATCTATTTGCAGATGATAATCCATCTATGATTTCTTTTATTACTTTCCTAACAGAAAATTGAGTGAAGTAAAACGCAAACATTAATCAAAACTATTCCTAAATTCTCCTTCAGATACAAAATACTTGGAAATAGGCTAATACTTCATCGTATATTCACTAACTATTTAACCGCACATCTTTGAGAATACATCAATGCGTAAAATCCTGCAAAATTCAGCTAAAACTCTCAGTTAACCGCAAACCCGCACCACATTTCACCTACATCAGGATCTCACACACTGAGAAAAGAGTCGTTTACCGATAGTTACTAAGCACTCGAGTGAAACACAATTTATATGGGGTTATTAGAGCGTCAGTAACATTATCTAAAATTTATTATAAGGTAAAATAAATCCGTTTAGTAAAAACCAACTATGTATTTATTGAAACTTAATATAACGATGAAGCTAAAAATTTTCAAAGTAAACTAAAAACTAGTAATTTATTGTTTTCTTCAACTTTTCATAGTTACATTACTCGGTCGAAAACCGCCCTTATTAACTTCCTCCACTTCAAGTAACACCTGTATAAAACTTAATTCTACGAATTATCACACTCGAAGCTCTAGAACTTTTGTATCACCGATCACTACGTACATCTCTCGCTGTCCACACACACACACACACACACACACACACACATCCGTAAAGCTCGTCGCGCCAGCAGTGCGCGCGGCGCCATCGAGGAGTAATCAGTTTTAGTCGCAGGTTAATCAGCGCCGCTGCCGGAAGGCGGTCGCACATATGCGCGTCCCAGCCTCCACACACACACACGTTACACATCTCTCTCTCTCCGAGCGTGTGCATATATGCGCATAGAGAGAGAGAGAGGCCAGAAGCTAGATAAGCGGCCGCCGCTGTAAATACCGATTAAAGCCCGTGTCGCGTCGTCGCTGAGCGACGCTAACGGGACGCGCCAGCGTAGCCCGCGGCGCGCGTACGTGTGTGTGTGTGTGTGTGTGCGGGTGCAGGGACTTTACGTCTTTATTATGGGAAGGCGGGAGTGTAAATAACGCGAGGACGTGGGGCGAGAGTTGCTTCGCGAAACGCCCGGGACAGTTTCGGAGTTGCTTGGGGTCATGTTGGGGGGGGGGGGGGGAGAGTGCGAAAGTTCGGGGTAACGGATTTTGATGGGGATTTGAGGACTGGTTGGTGGCGAATGATTCTTGGGCGGGTGCGCTGGGTTTATAACTTTGCGGTGTTTGCGATGGAGGAGTAAAACGGAATGAAAATAATAGTGGATGGTGAGCGATGTGATATGTAATTTATACGGTATTACGAATAAAAGACGCTTAAGAGGTCCAATATAGATGATGTCTCGAGGACAAGGGACAATTAGAACGAACTATGGATGCTAGACTTCATTTTTAGGTATATACCAGAAAATACTTCGCGAAACCTCATCAAAATCAATTTCTTGGGGTTGAGACGATCTTCTTGTTAGTGGTCTATAATGAGAACTCTTTGAGGAAATTTGGTTTTATGGTGGAGCTCTATACCTTCGTTTGCAAAAATTATAAATAAAAAAAAGGTTTGACGTTTATTTTAAAACCATTTTATAAGTGTCCGCAAATTTTTTCGTTATCATTAAGAATAACAGAACATAGCTTCATTTATAATTTCTTATCCATTTAATAATTCATAATTTTGAGCATAGTTATAAGATATACTTTGTGTAAACTTGAAGTGTAACTAAACTTCAAGCTAACTTTTTTCACAATATAAACATAAATGTATCTTAAAAGTTTGAACATTTCATATAAATAATTCCGACTTATATAGAAAATTACATAGTTCTTAAATATAAACTTTGAGAAATTAACACTTTTAGAGAAAATTTCATACAAAAATATTGTTGTTATTAGTATAAAACTAGTTATTATGATAAATACCATTAAAAGTAATTATAGATATAATTTTATTATTTTTTTTTCCAACAAAATATATTTTTCTTTATACAATAAAAATGTTTTTCTTTTTCGTGAAAACGAAGTAGCATTTCACCGTAAAAGAGGGAGTGATCGTAGTGTAGAGAAGAATACAGATTGGTTAGCGCGTGATAAAAGGTAGCTCGAACCATTGACTCTAATTTACCTTGTTTTCACCGCACTTGTTATTCTTTGTTGCGCGTAAAACACGCTTTGCGGCTTGCAAAGTTACATTTACATTGATAAATTAATGAGTTTGAAGTGTTTTTATTAGAGTGATTCGAACTTCTTAATTAGAGATACGTATGAAAATTTCGAGAATTAAATAAAATTATATGTGTACGTCTAAAAAGATAAAAATTAAAATTTTTTCCTTCTCTAAATATTAAAATCATCTAGCATAAAGAAATCACAATTTCTTCAAATTAACAAATTTTAAAATGTGTGGAGCATTGTTAACTAGAATTGATATGAAGAAGGACGCTGTAGTGCTATAAACTTCAAAATGAAAAAAAGTTTAAATTAAAAATAATCTTGATCCCGTTATTCTCGATATAAATGAAAAATTGTGAATGAAGCTTTTCTTAAAAGGAGATGTACACATTGTCCGTCTAACTCTAGCATGGCTTTTTCTACTTACAGAAACTTATATTGAAGCGTTATTCCACATTCATTAGTCTACTTTTAATAGTATAATATTTCCCGTTAAAAAATTGTTATATTCCGAACTTCAGGTAATAGCTGCAGGCCCACAGCATCATACATTTTTTTAATAACTGACATTACATTTTATGACAAAATAAAGCGTAACGAAGCCACAAACAATATATATCACATGAACTATCGTTACGAAAACTAAAAACGCATTACTAGTTGAGAAGAAAAATAAAACCTCAAATAATTCAATTTAATAAAAAACCGCGTCGGTTATAGCTAATGCTTTACGGTTACCTGATAACCCTCGCTTTACCACGTAGGGAATGTCAATCACCCCAACGAAAAAATTTGATAAATTCAATGTTTTTACTTTGATCGCCGTACATATTTATATACATGGGATTTTGAGGTTGATGTTTACGAATCTGAAGTCCAAATTTTTAAATTATAAATGGCGATTCTAATATGGACACATATTTACTGTAGGACGGTCATATTGGATACGCTATTTTGAGTTTTGCAATTTGGAAAACGGCTTCGTAATCAGTAAAATTGTTTGCTTTATAAACATTTTTACTTTAGGTTGGCCATATTGAATCCGCCAATTAGAATCTTGTAATTTTGAGTGCCGATTCGTCATCAGAAACCCCAAAAACTCCAGTATCTACGTTTTTACTAGCGATGAAAGTAAAAACGTTAGATTTATTACATATTTTTCGTTGAGGTGATTGATTCACTCCACTTGGTAAACGATGTGACTAAGTCGAGCACGGTAAAGCGAAGGGTTAAACAACAAATCAATGTTAACTTTAAAAAAGTAAAAATTTCTAAATATTGTAGTTGTTTTTTGTTGTAATTTTAATACTCAAGGAATAAATTGTGCTTACTAATACGTGTTATAAGATGCAACAATTCAAAAGTTTGTGAAGCAAAATCGACCCAGCGTACACTTGGCGACTGTTGAAAGAATAACAGAGTACGTACTTAGCCAAAATAGGCTTTACCGCAAACTGAAAAATCCAATCAATCAATCTACTTGAAAGTTTCCGAACACCATTATATCCAGTTTATGAAGCAACCAAGTAAATTTCATTAGTTTTAGTAAAAAATGGCATTATTTCTTAAAAAATTGAAATTATTAAATTATTTCCAGAAAGTTTTAAATAGACTGATCAATATCCCCCTAATTATCAAAACGAAAACACTATTATCAGCAAAAACTTAAAACTCACCAACACTCCACCCATTACACCCTTGAGGGGGGGTATTGTTAATTAAGTTAAAAAAAGAGCCTTTTTCAATAATTTTTATAAAAGATACAGGTAATGTATTTTAAATCAGCTAATTACAGTATTGTAGTATATCATTTAGAAAACATTTTGTTAAATTTTCAGTGAAAAATATCGAAAACTAAGCCGTTGGCAGCCAATTTCCGGAGATGTCTCGAAAAAAGATATTTTGCGGTGACGGTCATTTCTCGGCACTTGATCATCTGAAATCAAAAAATCAAATTGTTTTTGTTATTTTTTGAGTTTCCCCAGGTAACTGTCGAGTTTTTTCTTTTTTTTACTGATTTTTCAAGTTTTGGTAACACTACAAAGCGAAAAACGCAATTTTCGCTTAAAAAATCAGTCAAATTGTTATTGTAAAATAAAAAATAACAACAAATTAAAAAAAAACTCGACAGGGTTACCTGAGGAAGCTCATAATATAACAAAAACAATTTGATTTTTTGATTTCAGATGATCGAGTGCCGAGAAATGACCATCACCGCAAAATATCTTTTTGTCGGGACGTCTCCGGAAATTGGCTGCCAACAGCTTAGTTTTCGATATTTTTCACTGAAAATTTAACAAAATGTTTTTCAAATAATATACTACAATACTGTAATTAGCTAATTTAAAATACATTACCTGTATCTTTTAAAACAATTATTGAAAAAGACTCTTTTTTTAACATAATTAACAATACCCCCCTTAAAACACCGGCGCACATCAACGGCACTCGTACACTCCTCGGCACTTATAACGGTCCAAATCGCGACAACATCTTGCTAAAACGACCGTACACTAGCCTACACTCCCTCACAAACACACACACCGACAAAGAGAGAAAGACAGAGAAAGAGAGAGAGAGAGAAAAGCCTTGTGTTTACGGTGCTGCCCGCAGGAGCAGCCGTACGTGATGCTGCGGGGCCGCGGCAACCACAGCGGCAACGAGCGCTACGAGGGCTTCTGCATCGACCTGCTCAAGGAAATAGCGCACATGGTCGGCTTCGCCTACAGGATCGAGCTCGTGCCCGACGGCAAGTACGGCGTTTACGACTACGAGACCGGCGAGTGGAACGGCATTGTTCGCCAGCTGATGGACAAGGTGAGCCGAGAGCACAGTACTTCACTTTCAACTCAACTCTGTTTTCACATACTTCGTCATATATATCTATCTATATGGGTGCATGCATGTATATGGTCTATCTCGATTTTCATTTTAGCGAGCGCGCGCAAAACAACGTCGCTTTACATAAGCAGATTTTCATATTTTAAAGTGAAAACATTCCCCTGCCACGGTTTCCACATTCCTCTGTGTGGGTGTGTACGGGCGTGCTAAAGGTATTTTAATGCTCGGAGGGGGGCTGGCGCGCGTGTATGGAGGATTTCGAATATACGTGCGTTCGGGCGCGATGCACTGGCTGAGCGAATTTTGCAAGCCGTTACAGAACTTTAAATAACCCCCCAAAAAGTGCATTTGACTTTTAAATTTTCGTAAATAAAATTAAACGATGCCGAAGTTGCGCGGATGTGCGTTAGGTGCTCCGGGGACGCGAGCTTGTTTATAATTCGCGAGATGGATCTTTTGCGAAAAATGTATTTGTTGAGCGTTGAATTTCGCGGAAAATGTATTGTTAATTGGGACAATGGAATTTCGAGTTAGAATTTTGACTGAAATATCGCGCGGGAGTCGGCGAAATCGAGAGCTTCGTGTATCCAATTATAACTTGTCGGTCTGCGTTTCAACTTTCTCAAATTCACTTTTATTTTGGAATTTGGACAGCGAATTTTCGGGAATAAGGAAAGTTCGCATTTACCGGTGAAGTTTAATTGCATATTGATGACCGAGTGGGAACGACGCAACAATAAAGTAATACAGAGGAATAATTCCGAAGTAAACGAAGGTGAAAAATTCATGCTATGCCTTGTAAAGTAATTAAAAGAAAAAATTCTATCTTTTTGTGATAGTCTACTTGAACAAAACAAATGTCAAGAAGTATAAGCAGATAAATATTTACAAACTTTAAAGAAAATTTTAATAGACTTTTACTAAATTTCTGAAATGGACAATACAATTATGAAGGTATTTACCGTAGAATTAGGAACATTACTTAATATGCATCATTTTTTAACCTCTTCCGACGTATTTTGAAAGTTAAGTTAAGTGAAAGAATTGCTAAAAACATTAATTTTTTAGAAAGTGGCAGACTTTGAAAAAAAAAATCATAAAATCTGACATAAATTTCCTATTGTTCTAACATTGCAAAAAGAATAAAAAATGCAGTTGAAAAAACTCTACGTTCAAGTAAAAATCGTATTACTGCAAAATGTTCAAAAATAAGAGAAGGATCCATAGAGGCTGTTTTTGGTCCTAAAGATAACGAATTAGACTTTATTATTTTGATATTTTTAACGAATTGTTCATAATAAATGATAATTTAAAGCTAAACGGTTGTTGACCAATGATAGGTAAAAGTATAAATTCTACTCTCTAAATCTGAATAAGTGGATTCCTCTTATTCAGATTTAGAGAGTATAACTTACACTTTTTCGTCTCTTTACCTAACGTCGACCAAAAGCTGTTTAGCTTAAAATTACAGTTTATTATGAATAATTCATTAAAAATATTTTATTCGTCAATAACAAAATTGCAGAGTGGTTACTTTGGGACCAAGAGCATATTTTATGGATATTCCTCCTTTCAAGTGAATCGATTAAAAATTGATAGAATTACAGATCCGCCACGTTTAAAAAAAGTAGTCTCAAGAAAAAGGCACTTTCAAACTCTGTTATATATATATATATATATTTATATAAGAATTCAATAAGTTTGCCTATATATATATATATATATATATATATATATATACAGAAATCGTCAATGATAATCGGATAAATATTCTTGAATCTAAATGGATTTGTGACTTATAAAACATCAAAGAACAATGAGAGATTTGAAACATTCTCAGATTTATGAATCAGATATTATTGCATCTTTATACTCCTTAGAAAGTCGTAAACGAATGTGAAAAATGTTTTAGATAATAAGAATTCAATAAGTTTGTTTATATGTATGAAACCTTTTGTAACTCAAACAAACTTATTGAATTCTTATTATCTAAAACATTTTTCACATTCGTTTACGACTTTCTAAGGAGTATAAAGATGCAATAATATCTGATTCATAAATCTGAGAATGTTTCAAATCTCTCATTGTTCTTTGATGTTTTATAAGTCACAAATCCATTTAGATTCAAGAATATTTATCCGATTATCATTGACGATTTCTCGTCAAAAGTCATTAGATATCGACCATTATCTCTTCCACCTCATTAATCACCGACACCTACAAATCGAGTAAAAATCGGACCGCGACTAGAAACTCCACCACTTACGCTCGCGATCGTTAAAATCCCCACTTCATTACCAACTAATTTACACCAGCTGTCTCGTCAGGATTCCGAAAGAGCCGCGACATCGACCAAACGTCCTCGCGTACGAAGTCCAACGTCTGTTGACGCACCCGCGCACTACTACCCCAACAACACCGCCATCCGCAGCGCGGCGGCAAACGCATTCGCAACTCTCCGCGCTCGGCTGGCGTTCGACAGCACTTCGGAATAATAAGACGAGGAATCCAACCGAGTATCCTCCAGCCGCCCCCTCGGTAAACACGGAACACAGGCTGCACCGGGCACCCGAAGAAGCGTCCGTGAATTAAACAAAGGCCAGTAGTACCTCCCGCTCTCGATGTTCGTTAGGACTCGCGCTCGCGTTTGCGGAACGAGCGGCAGCTCGAATCCGAAATTCAGATCGGTCCGAGCGCGTGGGTATATTATACGCGCGGGTATATATACACGGGCTTTTGCAATGCAAATTGCGCGAAACTACGAGGACGACGTCGCGCAACTGCACCGGGGAGGTATCGGGCTCCGAGCTGCATGGGGGATAGATAGGTGTGTGTGTGTGTATACGCCGTGTCCGTTAAATATAATGGACTTTGCTGCGGCTCGTTCGCTGGCCGATGAAGCGCGCCCTGAAACATTTAAAACGCTATTATAGGCGCACTTTTAACCGACTGCACTTGCGGGCTTTATAGTGTGTGTGTATAGTGGGACTGTGCAGTTGCCGCGGAGTTTTGTGCTATTTCGCTGCTAATGGCCTGAGCGAGATTGACACTTTGCCGCGAGCGGGAACTCATGGGGCGGAAGCAAAAATGCGAGGGCTGTGGCTTTAATGTTGGCCCGATTGAGAATTACACGGGGATTCTTTTTGATGGAAATTGAGATGTTTGTGTACTAAAAAAATAGAGGATGTAGTTTTTTGGTAGTTTGGTGAATGGCTTTTATAAGTTCTGGAATGGGAAAGTACGGTGTTATAAAAGTCAATCATTTTTTAAAAGTATTTTGTTGTTGGAATATGCTGTAAAAGTTGTGTAGCAATACTCGATCAAGAATATCGACAGTTAAAGGCCAATGAGCGCTTTGCATGGCGATACGTGAAATACTATAAGGGGATATTCTGATAATCCGGGATCAAGAAAAGGTCATTTTTATGCACTTTTCAAAAGAATATGGCTGTTTGAGTTAAAAGTTTCTGTGAAAAATGACACTTCTAATGTACTAGAAAACGAATCAAATTGCTACGTAAAACATGTTTTAAATTAATCTACCTTCTGTTAGCTATTTTTCCAGTACCACGATTACGTTTTTAAGTGATTAAAAATTTCAAATTATGTTTACAACGTAAAGCTTAAAAAGCAGGTAATTTTCGATAACAAAAATATCAGCGGACAGCATTTTGTTTAATTTTGATATACAAAAATTGGTTCAGATACCGGCTACGGCAAAACTCAAACAGATTATGAATCTTTTTGAAATTTTTGTTTCAGATATTGTAAAACGCGTTAAAATGTTGTTGCAAACCTTAGTGGTGAAAAAATACTTAATTTAATTAGGCTTTATTTATTTATTTAAATGCATAATTTAGTTAGGGGCTTGTGATATCGTTTAAATCATTAAAGTAATAGGTAGTGAAATTTAGTTATTGAATATAACTTTAGGAGGTTTTGCATATATGTTTGTAACATTATTATTATTATTATTATTATTATTGTTATTATTATTATTATTACTATTATTATTATTACTATTATTATTATTACTATTATTATTATAAAGACCAAGTAGTAATGGTAAGCAGCAACGGTGCCTGCAGGACAACAACTATCAAATAGTCTTTGTGTCGGCTGTATACGTGCTTGCATCATCACCATAGCTACACTGAGAGAATACATCGGTCAGACTTGCTGAACTGTTCGATAGTTTTGACCAAAGTGAGTTCGGTAGTAGTATACGACAAGAATAGCGGAACAAGTTCGCCAGCTGAGTCTCCCTAACCTCACTTTTTCACAAATAATCAATATTTTAATGAATTTCTTATTTTTTTGTTACTGTAACCTTTTTATATGTGATTAGTTAGTTTAAGTTACATTTTCGATCTTCTCCTTTAACCTTACTTCTGTTTTACCTTATCACAAACGTGATAATGAGACTACAATCAAGCGCAACACCACACATCACTTTTAATACGCATCCGCCAAAGCAGCCGAACTGTTCCGCAATTTTTACCGATCTCCTGAGTAAGAATGACAGACTATGGCCTCCGCAAACTTAGCAATGCGACTTTGGCAAGCCTAACTGAACCATTCTCTCAGTGTATCATAACTACTTGTTGGGACTAGCTATCCGTAGCTGTGTAGTCCATAGCCTTGTTCACATAGTCACGCGATCTTTATCTATCGTTTGCGAGTTGCATCAAATCCTTCTCATAACATCATATTCCTCGTAGGTCCATTTTAATATTGTCCTCTCACCTTCGTCTCGGTCTACCTGGGGTTCTTGCTCCGAATTTCGTCGGCTTCCCTACAAGCACTCTTAGTGCTGCTCTTCCGTTACCCATCCTAGCTACATGCCCAGCTCACCCTAGTCTTCGAAATTAACATAAAAATATAATTTCGTAGCAAAATACAAGCTCTTATATATTTATTTCCATTTAATTACATTATTTTCCAAAGTCCCTTAATAAACCCATATTGACTATGAGACCGATACTACTAGCTGATTCGTTGCTGAGAATAGGTTTGGTCTCTAACACTGCGGAGCCAAGTGTTCTAAGCAGTGTTAGAGACCAAAACTAGTCTCAGCACCCAATCAAGTAGTAATATCAGTCTCATAGTCAATATAGGTTTACTAATGGGCCTTGGCAAACAATATAATTATAAATGGAAATGAATATATAAGAGTTGTAATTTTCTACAAAACTATATTTCTACGTTACAAACAGATATGCAAAACCTCCTCCATTTATATTCAATTCGTTGCAACATCTAAATTTCAGTACCTCCTGCTTTAACGACATAACGAGCCCCACTGCATTAACTAAATTAAGCTAACTCATTTTCATCACAAAGCTTCACAATAAAATTTTCCAATTTTGAATTGCTGTTTTTTTTTCTCCCTCGTGTCGATTGTTTTACCGCCGCGGCGCAGCCGAAACAAGAGTATCGGCCCTCGCTCGGGTAATCGAGTGTGCGCTCGTGGCGGTCTCGTCCGCAGCTACATATGTATGCGCAGAGCTTTTCAATAGCGTGCGAAACGATTGATTGCTGGATTTAACTGACGAGAATTTTAATACCGCTGTAAACTCGCGGAGTTGGCGGCGAGAGAGAGAGAAAGAGAGATATAGAAAGAAAACGAGATTAATGAATAACAGTGGGTTTGGCGTTTATTTTTCATTCGAACACATTCGACGCGCGTGGACACGTCGCGCCGATTGCGGCACGCGCGCGCGCCTGCGTTTTTATGCAAATATAACCCCACGTCGCGCGCGGTGATACAATCGGGGAAATACAAATATGTATATAGATCTGATACTCTGATGTGTCGATATACGAATTCGAACTTTATGCATTGTTTTTTTTCTAATAGCGTACGTCTACTATTTCATTTAAAAGAGAATCGTATTTGTAATCACGTTTAAAAAAGTGCGTGACCGGATATTTCTTAATTAGTTTTATTTAATTTTTATACTATATATGTTAGTTGTCCTTTTGGAAGACTTGTTATTGACGCAATAACAAAATTTGTGCACCATTTTTACACATTAATTATTTTTAAATATTATTCTAAATCTTTTTTTAAATAAACACAAATTTAAACTAGTTTATTTATCAAAATTTAGCAGATACAACTTTGACAGATCTAACTAAATTATGCATTATTTCAGTAAAGATATCTCGGAGGGCCTTTTTATAATGTCATCAAGACTTAATGAGTTTACGAACAAAGTTTCAAGTTTTAAGGTTTATGTCTGTTCAATTATAAACTTCCATGGAATCATTGGCCAAAGAGCTTGATAAAAACATACTCTTCGAATTCAATTTAAGGTGATTCTGCAGTCGAAATGGATGAAAATAAATCTTTTTATATTAGTAAAAGAAATAATTATACAATAATTATATACTTGCATAATTAACTGAATAAGATTAAATTAAGTAATAGTTCTATTCTCATAGGATTGTAGTATTCTCATAATAGTGTTTTACAATACTCATCTTGCAGTATGCACTTCATCAGGATTTTTTCTAATCTTGCTAAAATTGTGATAATTAGTTGTATGAGTTATTGGATATGAAAAGTATTCTAGAAATTTATGATTTATGCTAAACCTAATGAATATAGAGCTCTTGATTTACAGTTTATAATATTTAAGGGGATGTGAAAGGGAAGGGAATATTCATATGTTACCGAATCTATGTTTTTTATTTTTAAAATAGCCTGTAAATATTTTTACGGAAAAACGATGCATCAGGCCCTTCCATTATCAATAAACAAACTATAATTGAAAAAAAAATAAAACGATTCCATTAATCGTATCACTATAAATTTATAAATCACCGTATTGGTAGTCTGAAATTAAAAATTCGTAGTCATAAGATTAATAAAATTTCTTGATTATTTTTGGTTATTGTTTATTGATAATGACTTAGAGTCGGTAACATAGAAATTTTTCCTTTCCCTGCATATCATCTTAATATTAATTAGTATTTATTGCAAATAACTTTTGATAAAAACGTAAAAAAAATTCTGAAAAATTTGTATGCGGAGACTGAACTAAACCGTTACTTTTTTTCATTTAATTTTCCACTTTGAGTAAACGATCTCTCCGAAACATTGTTACCTTAACAAAAAACAACAACCTTTTCGAGAGACATTTTCTCAAAATTGAGAATTAAATGAAAAAAGTAGTTCCCCGTATCTGCCTGTAATAGGAGAATTGAACATCGCCTTAAAGAAAATACATTCTTCAAAAACATTGTCTATCTACGAATCGTCTTCACCCAATTACTCTGTTCGCTGTGAACAAAAACCGTAAACAGCTGCAAGTGATTCATCGAAAGCCATATAACCGTATTAAGAGACACCGCCGACAGCGCACGTAAGAAAAGTGCACAGGAGCTCGCGTTCGCGTTCGCGCAAAGCTGGTCATTATTTTTTGTCGGATGATCATTAATAACGTGCCAGGGGAATCTGACGCGCGCGCTCCGTAACGCATAGTTGTGCAACCGCAACGAAACGAATGGCGCTGCGCGAGCGCGAGAGAGAGAGAGAAGACTTGACGAAAAAGCCGCGGAGACGCGAATATAGGTGTACATCGCGTATACCCAGCGCCGCGGAGAGCGTCTCATATTTCAACTGCTTACAAGTTTTCCGTACCCATGCGAAATGGAGAGAAATACGCTGGGAGCGAGGGAATTTCTAAAAGTGTCGTGTCAGTCTGCCTCGATGAGAAGAGATGAGGCTAGACGATGGATCTAAGCAACGTATGCATTGCCGATTTTCTGGCTGGTGAGGGAAAAATACGTATCAAGGATAATTTGGAGGTTGCTTTTGCAACTGTAGAGCATCGTAGATCTTCGGTTGTCAAAATGCTTGAATATAAAATTTGTGTGTGTAGTTTAATATTTATTTATTAAACCTTTCTTTGATGTTTTTCGTGAGAGAACTGTCCTGCACTATCAGTTTTCTTTTATAACAAGATTTTTCATAATGTTTTAATAAAGAAAAGTACATGTTATAATTTAGTTGATTTTTTGATTATTTTCTAGGATACGCCCAATAATTATTTTCAAGGAACATGAGCTTTAAAACTCTTTTGAAGTTTCTCATAAATAGAGAAAAACATGTCTTTTTTATATTTTTAAATTAAAATATGGACTAAACATTTTTTAGGTGCGCATTTATTTTGCTAAAACATATTAAAAATCTGATTTTTTGAAAGCAAGTTAAAACGGACCTACTAAAGTAATTCAATATTAAGATTTTAATTGCTCCGAAGTAACAAATGGAAAAAATCGGGTTTTCTCTTTCAGAATGTTGTATAAACATGTACAAATTAGTTTTATTTTCCATAAATAATCTATTTTTACTATTCGCATCGCGTTAAAGAGGTTAAGTAGACCGTCAATTTAGCGATTTAGTTGCCATTATTTTGTGACTGTCTTCCATGTTTAAATTTGCTATGAAATTTGAGCTATTTTTAAAGAATTATTTATAAACGTAGAAGCATATAAATGAGAAAATTATAATTGATAATAAAGTTTTATAGGTTTGTGTACTAGGTAAATAAAAATTAGAGTAATCTGCGACATCAGATTTATTCTCTATTAATCGAAATATCCCTATATTAAATAATCTCCTGTATAAAGTAATAATGAGACAACAGGATGTTGTTAAGCTGCTTAAAATGCAATGTGATTGGATGATCAATAGCGTATTGAATTTGAATTGTTATTGAAAAAGGAAGATGGCACAAAAATTGCTTCAATACTATAGTCACAAGTCAATATAACACCAAAACTTTATTAGAAATTTTATTAAATTTTATTGCTTCTTAATACTAAATATCCTTCTTTGATTTATAAAATGCCTATAATTTATTAAAACCTTAGATATTTAATAGAAACGGAATACCGTAACTGCGATATCCCTTGAAATTTTCTACGATCTGATGTAATCAAAGAAATTTCTGCAAGCTAAAGATTTACTTTTGATGAAAAATTCAAAATAAATCGAAACTCGTCTGGCATAGTGCCATCAAAGAAACTGAAAACACATTAAACCCCCATTCTTTTCTTCATGCACGCTTGTTCATATTTTCCTTAATTTCCCAATATTTTCGCACGCCCAGAATAACAGGCCTCCCGCTAACGAATTCATAACTTTCTGTTTTAATAGAAAGCGGATTTGGCGGTGGGCTCCATGACCATCAACTACGCACGGGAGAGCGTCATCGATTTCACAAAGCCCTTCATGAACCTGGGAATCTCCATACTGTTCAAGGTAAAGCAGACAAAAAGCCCGCTGTACGAGCTTCACCTCGTACCCCCCTGCGAGGCAAACAACAAACAACACAAGAGAGTGCTAAAAATTGCGCGCAAAGGGGAAAAGCTAAAAACGCGGGGGCGCGCAACCCCGGGCTAGAGAAAGAAAGAACTATATAATCACGCTGGCAAAAAGAAGCGAGAAGCTCGACTGAAGCGGCGCTGAAGTTTGACTCGTTATTCACGCGCAATTAGCCTCTGTTCGAGGCAGCGGCGTCGCGTCGTTCCAAACGAGCCGGACAGAATAAACTTCCGCGACGACGCGACTGTGTACGGCCCTTCCGCCAGCGGCGCAGGATTATACGCGTTACGCGGACGTGCCCCGTGTGTCGGCCGCGATATTATTCCATGTACGGCCGGCTCGGCTCGTCTTGCAGACCTTGCTAAGCACCCCGGATTTTATTATCTCGAAGCGCAAGGTTGTAACTGTGGGGGGGACTGTTTTGTTGCGTGCCGGGGGTGCTTTTATTGCTTGAAAAAAAGGTTGCGGGAGAGGGTACGGTGAATCCTCGTTAACGCGAACTAGCTGGGATTATTTATTTTTGGTAAATAAATGTAGAGAAATAACAAGTGTTTTTGATTTTGACGCTTAATTTATAAGATGTAACGATAGCTTATTTACGCGGATTTTTGTTGCTGCTTTGTTTTTCTGCATGTGTAACATCAACTATTAAGGTTCTTATGTCTAAGGTAAATCTTCGTTGGATTGGGCGAGCATGCGGATATCTGATGTATATAAGCGTAGCAGATAACTGCTTGTTCGTCCAAATCGACGTTGTAATCAATTTTTCAATCGTTTCACCCTCTACTATTAATTCAAATCAACTTGATATTTCATACACTTACGAGTGCATCATAACACTCTACCATATCGGGGATCCTTACGAAGACTTAGCACATTTCAAACTCCCACAAAGACTAACATATTTGAGCGCTTATCACAACACTACAAAAAGAAAATCTTATTTTAAGATTGACCGATCTTAAATTTGTTGCATCTTAAAATTTCAAATGCTTGAAAAACATAAAAATAATATTAATATTATTTTAATAATAATATTAATTCTTTTAATATTAATTATTAATTATTTTTATTTTAATATTAATATTATTTTTATGTTTTTCAAGCATTTGAAATTTTAAGATGCAACAAATTTAAGATCGGTCAATCTTAAAATAAGATTTTCTTTTCGTAGTGAAAGACTCGCACTTTTCATAAATTTCCCAAAGAATAGCACTTTTTGCATAGAATATATAAATTAGTGATGTACCTATAAATTCTCGAAGAGTCGGGTCGATTCTTTTTTATCGGGTTCGGATCGGGTACTAAGCTCTTTTTATACTCAGAAAATCGACAAATGTGCTTGACTTCGTGGGAAAATCATGAAAAGTGCTAGTCTTCGAATTGTGTTTCTTTTCGTGAGAATCGCAGCAGACGTGCTAGTCTTCGTAATGGCTATCAATGTTATGATGACCTTAGCGTAGATACAGGAGTCAAAATTAGGAGTCATTTCAAAGTCAAATTTTTATTTAAAACCCTATTTTTGCTAAAGTGCGCCTAAAAATGTAATAGTAAAAACGGCCGCTAATTGCTTTAGCAGAATGCTTTTTTACCGAGAGATCCTGAAAAATCGAGTTTGAGAATTTTATATTGTAAATTTGAATTAAATAAAGTAATGATAAAATTAACTCATTAGATAATCTTAAAACTTAATTAAAATAATTTTCACCATATCTCTCGAGAATATCTTAAAGTCATTTTTTGTTTAATATTGTTGATTAAAAAATAATATACTACTGAACGATATATTTTGTTGTTGAGGCCATTGTTCAAGTTTTTCTGTAAAATTATTTAGTGCACAATATAAAAATCTGATCAGTTCTATATGTTATGACATACCTCAAAATAATACATACCAAAAGAAGTAAAAGGTGTAAAAGGTATCAGTTTTTATCCCATAAAGAGAAAGCAAGTTTATCGTAATCTCTAATTATATTTATACTTATAACATTTTGTAAACTGTACGTCATGGAGATTATAGACCAATATTTCGATTAGTTGAATAATATTTTAAACTACTATTTTTAAACTATGAAAATCTATACTAAATTGCAATTCAAGCACTAAACATTGTTAAAATTGTAAAAAATTTCGTTATATAATTTAATCCTTAAGTATCTTTTTATTTTCTCTGGATGTACAGAAGGAATACTGTAAAATTAATGTGTATGGAATAAAATATACAATATATATAAATGATGAAGATTTTACGTTTCCTGGGGGCAAAAATACGCAGTTTTTACACAACTTTCAATCGTTACAAAGCGATTTTTAGAGATAGCATCGTTGAGATAGCAAACATATTTTCACAAGATTCTAAAAAACTTTATCTAAAAAAATGCCCTTAAAATAATTATCAGATAAATAATTTAAATTGACATCATGTATATTTAAAAAAAAACGCATTCAAAAAATATTTCTAAATTTACTAAAACAACAAATTTTTGAAAAAGACGTATTTAAAATTCAATCGTATTTCTTTCACTAAAATAGCATTAAGGTAAGGTAATTGCTAGATATATAAATTGGAATAAAATTACATCTAGTTTAAGAAAGCGCACAGATTTTCAATATGTTTGACGTATAAAAAGTAAAAAAGAAACTTTTCTTGATTTTTACAAATTTTGTAAGATTTATATTTTCCTTTTAAATTATAAAAAATACTTTTAAATAATTACTAGATATATCAATCGAAAGGAAATTACGATTAATTTATGAAAACATACATATTTTCAACATATTTAACGTATAAAATAAGAAAATAAATTTTCGATTTTTTAAAGTTTCTTATGTTACTATTTTTTTTTTTAAATGTGATTTTTATTATCCAATCAGCTCCAAAATCTTAGTCTGCAAAATTTCAGCTCCTTACACACTTCTCTTGAAGACTTAAATAGATACACACATAGATACACACACACACACGCACGCACGCATGCACGCACTCACGCACGCGCGCACACACACACCTACACACGCGCACACACATACGCACATACACACACGCACATGCACACACACACATACACACATACATTTTCTAAAAACCTATTTTTCTGACTCAAGAATCTTGAAAACATTCAAATTCATCAAAAACTCTAAAAGTGAAATAATAATTAATAACTATTCGTAAAAATTAATAGTTATCAATATTGATATTTTTAAATATTTGATATATAAAGGCTCCATACTTTTTTAGTCATGTTTTATATTGTATATATATTATCAAAAATTATTTTTTACTTTTTAGTGCACTTTAGATAAATTCTTTATTTTTACAGTTAATGAATATAATGTTAATACATACATAGCCGTCTTTGTTTTGTTGCCATTGCTCGAAACAGTTCTCATAAACTAAGTTTTGAAACCTGTTAATCCGAAAAGTAGTTAGAAGTTCGTGCTGTCGAGGATTTGCTTTAACCACAAAACAAACTAATGTGGCTTTTCATTTTACGTATACATATACAAATTCATATGGTTTTTTGCTAAAAGAGTCATAACGGGGAAATATTGTACTTTTTTCTATTACACTGTTACAAAAAATTATAGAAGAATACAATTCTGAAGAACAGTATATATTTCTTTACATTCGTGTATTTCATGCGTAAAACTAAAACTTAATATACATCCAATATTCCAATACCTGGGGCCCTATCGAGGTTGAGGCGATTGTCCCGCCGGTAAAAAAAAAGACCAGTGATAAACAGCGTTTTCACATTTTTTTCATTTGTTTTCGACTACTTTTAAGTTATAACAAATGAAAAACCATAGGAAAACGGCGCTTACCGCCGGGGTAATCCCGTCAACCTCGATAGGCCCCCTGTTACGGGTAGCGTGATTCATTTTATGGAAAAAGACATACATTTATATTTCTACATAAAAAATATCACATTTGTAAAATTATTAATCATTATTTTATTTGAATAAATAAATATTGTATTATTTGCAGAACCTTAAGTTTTGCCAAAATATGAAATGGACTACTCTTGGTAAGGAACATCGATTTAGAAAACGTGCATTTTGTTAGTTTTCTCGCATTTATATTCTCTAAAAATACATTTGTCCACAATAGAGTAAAATAAGTTCACGTACAAGTAATTACAAGGTTAAATTTCTTACTTCTATCAGTTAAATTCACGCAAAGGTCCTCTGAATTCAACGCAACTAATTTCACGTTTTCCTTTGACTTTGCAAAAATATCCTTTACAAAGCGGCACTCTGTCGGTAAGTGGCATTTTTCCCCAAGGAGATATACAAGTCTAATCAGCTTTGAAGCGAGCGCACAAGACCTTTAATCGCTGCAAATTGACCACTCACGTGCAATTAAGGCAAGCGCTCGACGGTCACCTTACTCAAAGGATACCCAAACTAACTACCGAGAATGGACCTCCTGTATCACGTCTGCGTTGCCCCTGGTTACCAAAACATCGATGAAATTTCTCGACGACAGATTAGACTGCGTCAACTTTGCTGATTGCTAATCTAGTACTTTCGTATCATTTTATCATATAAAGACTAAAATTATTTTTTAAATTGCTAATTTTGCATAAAATATATCCTCTTATACATAAAAACACTCCAATCAATTTTACACATAATATCAATTTATAAAGCAATAAACAACTTCTCTTTCCGTGTAAATGCCAAATATCTAGTGTCTTATTAGTAAATTACGTTTTAATCGTTACGTTTTGCACTAAAAAAGGAAAAATTGACTGCAACTTAGGAACAAAATTTACTCTAACTGTTAAGTACACAATAGTTAATCACCTTTTATTCAAACGTTAGTAAGATTTTACTAAGCACAAGCCAACATTACTGCAGCATTCTTTCCATGTAGAGTGCACGGTCAGGATTAGAAAACAAAGCCTTACTGACTCCTTTACTTTAAAAGCTTCATTCCACAATGCGTGCATTCATCACTGAATTAATCCTGCCTAAGAGCAACTAGATCCTATAACATCTCAACCGGCATTGAGAAATCTCCAAATGAGCACTTTCAACGGACTTACCAGTAATTAAAAGAGTTTCGAGTAAGCCACCCCATTAGCGAACCCGGTTAAAATCCATCTCCATAATTAAGATACCATTCCATCCATCGCGACACCCGCACAGATTTTACTCAACGAAAAGAGAAAGAGGTTAAGAAACTCTCTTCAAACGAATAAAGACCATTGTGCATTGCAGGTACCGACGAGCCACCCGGCGCGGCTCTTCTCTTTTATGAATCCTCTGGCAATCGAGATCTGGCTGTACGTACTGGCCGCCTACATCCTCGTCTCGGTAACGATGTTCGTGGTCGCCCGGTTCAGCCCGTACGAGTGGAACAATCCGCATCCCTGCCACTCGGGACCCGAGATCGTCGAAAATCAGTTTTCGCTGGCGAATAGCTTCTGGTTCACGATCGGCACCCTAATGCAGCAGGGCAGCGACCTTAATCCCAAGGTACGTAACTTAAAGTACCCGCTATATGCACCGTCCCTACACCCACGTTGCCCGCCATTCACGGATGTACAACCCCCCTTTTCTCCTCCTCGAAGATCCTCTCCTGGCGAACGATATAAAGAGATGGACGGAGATTGGAGGTGGAAACAATCGAGAAGTAGGGTGGGAGGTAGACCCTCCGGGGAAATTGATGAGATTTAACAATCGGAGAACGTGCGGCTCGCCGATTTGCGTGATTACCTCTGCTCTCTTCTGTGTGCCAAGTGTATATGTGTGGGTACGTGGCTGTGTATATATGTGTATACTGTATATGTGTACGTATACGTACCCTCTCGTGCGTGCGGTGTAATAACGCCGCGTGGTCGCGAAATCGACGAGGTAATTGTGTTTACACGCGACACTGACGCGCGCTGCCGAAGCAATCATTGTGCCTTTGGCAAACAAGCGGCCTTCGGAATAATTAAATTTATGTTAACTGAACATCGCGCCCTGGATGCGTTGTACAGTCGGTTTTACATTGGGTATTAATTTCTCGCATAATGATCTTTAATACGATTCGCGGCTTCGGCGTTTGTTTGTTTACGAGGGTTAATTGCGTGTCAACTCATTAGGGGGATTATTTAGCTAACTACGGCATAGCTATGAGAATTTATATGGGTGATTAATGTAAAACAAGGACTTTCTATTTGTTGTAAGTTTTATGTTCATAAGATTTTAAAAACATGAAAATACAGTTTCCCGTTAATATTAGATGAATCACATGCGAAGGTTAACATTGTCAGTTTATTAAAGTTTATTAAAGTAGAACTAAGCTCTAAACATGATTTTTAAAGGAGGGCTTTAAAAACGACTATAAGTCCTTCTGGTCTTAAATTAATTATATTTTAATAGCTAACCTAACAGATCGTTTGTTTGAGCGTTCTTATACAAGTATCCATCGTAAGAATTATCAAAAAAATGTTGTTTTTATTTATTTTTATGGAAAAATCTATAGCGCCATACGCATTGCTTTATTGTTACGCACTCGATATTTTGAATTTTACGATAAATATTTAAATTCTTTTATTATTCCACCACAAGCATATTCTCCCTTTTGAGTATGCGAAGAGAATCCTACCTGTTTAGAACTTTTATTTTGGATTTTGATTTTTTTTTCTATGCGGAAAAGTAAGTGGCCCTGTGGGTGTTCGAGGGTTAATAACATATTTATTTTCATTTTGGGGTTAACAGGTTTAATTTATTAACAATCATCCATATATTTTTAATACTTTTTGCAAACTAAATTCCACAAGAAACTAGGTGTATAAGAGCAAATTTTCCATTGATTATCCATTTATCATGTTTTTAAAAAATAGTTCTTAAACTGTAATTAACATTGTTTTGCCAGGCAGCAAGCACACGCATCGTTAGCGGCATCTGGTGGTTTTTTACTCTCATTATCATTTCGTCGTATACCGCTAATCTCGCAGCTTTTCTTACGGTGGAACGCATGATAACGCCCATAGAAAACGCCGAAGATCTTGCTAGTCAAACCGACATTTCTTATGGGACCCTAGAGAGCGGTAGTACCATGACTTTCTTCAGAGTAAGCGATAATTAATTTTTCTTTTTCGATGATCTCTTTGTAATCGCAATTAACATAGATATTATCTTTCATTTAAGGACTCGATGATCGAGACATATAAGAAGATGTGGAGGTTCATGGAAAATAAGAAACCATCGGTTTTCGTACCGACATATGAAGAAGGAATACAAAGAGTTCTTCAGGGTAATTACGCTTTTCTCATGGAATCAACAATGCTAGATTACATTGTTCAGAGGGATTGCAATTTAACACAAATTGGTGGTCTTCTCGACAGCAAAGGTTATGGAATCGCAACACCCATGGGTTAATATTATCTACTTTACAATTAATATTTCTTCATTAGAATGTTTCTTAATTGACGATGGAATTTGAATTCAAGGCTCACCGTGGAGAGATAAAATCTCGTTGGCCATTTTGGAACTGCAAGAGAAGGGCGAAATTCAAATACTGTACGATAAGTGGTGGAAAAGTCCCAGCGATACGTGTATGAGAAACGAGAAGGGAAAAGAAAGTAAAGCTAATGCACTAGGAGTAGACAATATAGGTATGTATAACGCTTATCAATTGTTTAAATAAGCTTATATTTATAAAAATAAGATTAATCGAAGCTCGAATACTTAAAGGACGCGTGCTCGAAGCGCCTCATTAGATAAGTTTCGTGTAATCCCAAATTAATGTGCTGTGACCCTTGTAAGTCGCAAACTTACCTTCGGTGCCGGGACTCTTGAAGAACTTAGCAATTCGGCTGTCGTCAAACTGCACTACTTAGGCAGCCTCCGGCCCGGACAATTAGCTTAATAACTTGACGAGTTCCGTAACTTGCGAGGCACGATTTGTCACCGGGATTATAACGACGCTTAATCGTTCTCTCTCTCTCTCTCTTGTTTTCCAGGAGGTATTTTCGTCGTTTTATTATGCGGACTGGCATTCGCAGTGCTGATCGCTATTTTCGAATTTTGCTACAATTCCAAAAGAAACGCACCAGCAGAACGCGTGAGTATTTACATGCATTCGATGAATTGATATTCGTTCTTTTAAACTTGCCAAGCATGTTTTGCGAAGAACTGACAATAAAACAATTAGGAATGTGCATGTTTGATTGTTATTTAGCATGATGATGAATTCATGGATTATTAGCATGGAGGTACTAGCGGCTAACTAGTTCTCAATGTTCAGAATAAAGCGCAGGTAAGAATAATGTTTCTTCTTTTTGGGAAGAATTTATTTATGTAGAGTGCTCAGATTACCACTTGCTTATTATTGAACAATGATTGGTTTGTTAACAAGCTTTACACCCACCAATAATTAGATTTATTTCCAAATTTAACTTTAATTACTCTAAATACATTAATTTAATACAAAATCTGTATATAGGACCTTATTGTGAAAATGATTAAAAGTGAAAAGCAATTTTTGTATTTATTTTATTTTAATAAAATGGCGGTGCTACAGCTATATACAACTGGGAGTTTTTTTTAACAGCTTCGCAATCGGCGGTGCGGGGATTTCTGAAACAGTGTGATCTGGAACAAAAAACAAAAAATCATTATCTTCTACTTCGATAGATATTACGTTGTAGAAGATGATAGATTTTGACTTTGTTCCAAGTCGAACAGTTTCGGAGATCACTGCACCGTCGATTGAGGAGCCACTGATAAAGGATTTACTCTCCAGAACCATCATTTTGTTGGAAAAAATGAAAATAAAAAATTATTTTCTACTCTTGAATATCTCATTAATAAAGTCCTCTACACAGATTTTCTAGAAAGTTAATCATTTAAGAGAAAAAAATAACTGAATCATACATATCAGTTTTGTCCGTCCGAGTTGGTATACCCCCTAAATTACATACTTTCTATAAAAGCACAAGAATATATTAACAATTTTTAAAATTTTTATGTTACTTTTTAAAATTTTACGTTTAATGCTTTAAATTTACATATTACCTATATGAAATGCACGTTAGTTTTTTTTAAGTATTTATGAAGCATGACATTATAAACGTTTGAGTAGTATTAAAATACAGTTGAATGTTGTTTATGGCGTTTTATTATGCTACAAAATTTGCAATGACCGGATACATAAAAAGCATGTATACTTTAAAAGCATATCCTTCCATAACATTTTCATGCGACTGTCATACCAAAATGATTTAACAATTTGGACGATATGTTTTGTATGTAAATTTTTCGCGCTGAGTAGGTACTTATAAATACACCGAAAGAGGAATAAAAAGCTCGGACGAAGCATGTTTAATTTTGCTAGCACTGTACAATGTCAAAATCTGAAAACCATTCTTTGGTAGAAATTCGTCCATTATAATTGAGCTGAAAACTAGTTAATGGATATAAAAAATGGTTAGTTTTTTATTGCAATAAAACGAATTTTCTTGTTATTTCTGATTATAATTATTTAATTAAAATAAACAAACGCGTCACTTAACTTTAAAATATTTCAATTAAATTTTCGCATTAGTTTTACATTATAACTTGAAGAATCCAATTAAGAAAACTAATTTACAAAGTTACAATTAAGAATAATTAGTATTAGAAGTTTATGAAACTATTCACATGGATATTTCTAGGCTTTTATTTCATCATCTTATGTCTCTCTTACACATCCGTAAGGATAATTGCTACTTATTACCGTAAAGCCAGGAGATACTTAAGGGAAGTCCCCACCATTTTTCATAAAATTGCCCCCTTGTTTACGAATTTGTTTAAAATTTCACATATGTTTATATAACAAAAAATGATAATTTTTTGAAAAATGATAGTTTTTTGAAAAATGTCTGCGTACTTTACCTTATATAAATTGATATACAACGAATAATTTATTTTTTTTAATCAAAATGAGGTAGATTACCAACGTTCCTGGTGCACACAGAAATTTTTATATAGTCTACAAAAATTCCTACTTACTTTTTATACCATTTTAAAAATATTTGTGCATTCTCATCAAAATTGAATACAAGTAACCTTAATTAAAAATGAGATCATTTTATTAAAGTACAAAAAAAGTGTCTTCACGTAATTTATACCTTCTTTTCAAAACTAATTAGTTCAACCCACATTAATGCACATTACGAACCCCATGCACCAAATGTAAATCTTACCACACGACAATTCAAAGAAAAAAAAACCAATCAACTAACGATCTGCATTTAATCTACCAGCAAACAAGCCCAATACCGCCGCCGACCTGTTCGGGATCCCTGCAAGGAATACCTCATGCAACGCAGCAGCAGCAGCAGCAGCAGCAGGAGTCGCTGTGTTCGGAAATGGCGCGCGAGTTATGCCGCGCAATACGCTGTCACGCCTCGTCGCGCAGGAGGAAAGCCTGCGAAAAGTGCTCGACTCACGTCGTCGGCTATCCCATAGACAATTCCACGCCCACGCCAATCAACGGAGTGAGATCACAAGTAATTATTAGACACGCGATAGATCGCACTCGCGCGCGATTGCTATCGCGGTAATGGGCCATTATTTAGCTCGGACGAAAGCGGGCAGGGGAGGGCATTGTCGTGGTGGAAGAAAAAAATAATTTAAGAGATAGCGATATATCAGGTGTCGTGTGTGTGTGTATACAGTCACTGTCAACCGTGAAAAAAAAATGAAAATCCAATTAATCTTTCGGGGCGTTATTCGAGGACTTTGTATTATGGTTTTCGAAACACTTTTGTTTCGTGGTTTTTTCGAGAGTGATGATAATAATAGATTATCTACTTTATGAAGTTTGGACACGATAAATCGGTGACTTATTTTAAAAAGCTATAAGATATAATATTAAAAAGTGTATTGGGCAATATTAGTACTACCTTGAGGATAACAAACAAATTTTTATCTCAAAAAATATTATGTAATATTCATTACAGAAGATACTGACGGTGATGGTGCGAAAAACTAGTTGCTTATCGGCAGGAGTGATGGCTCCTCATACTAATGAAGCCTTAAATCAAAAATCAAGAACATTCTTCATGTTTATAAATTTCTGCAAAGAGTGAACTAGTGATAAAGCATAAGACTAAAATGTGACAATGAAAATAATAACTCAGCAAACGATAATATCGTGCTTTCATCTACCAAATTTCGATATTTCAATCTTATGTGCTATCGCTACTTCATTCCATACACAAGCTTTTGAAATCTTTATGTTTTTTATTTCAGGCGTCTTTGCCAGATATGCAGATATTTTCGAACCAATATTATCAGCATCTTGTATATAATGGGTATTATTCATGATTATTTATAATAAAACTTTTTTTTACTATGGATGTATTAATCATAAATAATTACTTTTTTAAATTTTATTTCATTTTTTTCTTTAATAAATTCTTAAAAATCACTTATTATTACCCTTAACCCGTTAGCGCCGTATGCGTCCAGAAAAATATACAAATTTTTATCTTTCTAAAATTTCAACGTGATACAGTGTATTACTAATACACTGTAAACTCTGGAAAATAAATGTATGAATCAGCTCAAAATGGACTCTTTCCGAATTTTTAATTACATGCATCCCGAGAAAACTCAACAAAATTAAAAAATTTATTACGAAAATCCTCTAGTTAAGGACTGAAACCCATTTCTAAATAATTTTACAAAGTTTTATCAATTTTGTAAGGGTTGCATGGTTAAGTGGGTTAAATTCGAATAAATATAACAACAAAAACGTTGAAGTGCGATCTATTATTTTATCCATCTATTCTATATTAATGATCATTTCATTTTATTTTTTTTTCAGAGAAATAGTCTGGGACTGGAAATGTCGCCTCACATTCACATGCATCATCATTCTCCACCACAGGATTACGATGGCAACTAACTTCGACCAAAAAAAAAAGAAACTCACACAAGGATACGCTTTAAATTATTTTTACCGATAACAATGTGTTTATAGAACGCGACGAAACATCATTTGTACAACGTGCACATTTCTTAGCATTAAGATAAAGAAACTAATTATTAAAAAAGTTGTCGTTCAGTCCTTCATCGTGAATAACTTGTCTTATAGAAGACTGTCATTGTCAATGACTTATTTCTGCACATAAAGTACAGATAATTTATATCAGAGGGCAAAAGTCTTTAGAATGAGTAAAAATGACGCCGCAACAGAATACGTTACGTTTTTTTCTTTTAATTAAATTAAAAAATTCACAATTAATGAGAATAATTCTGCGGAATTTTTCTTTTGACTTGAAATAATAACGACATGCATTTTAATTGCTTTTGTAAATAATGTTCAAAAACGTGAAAAAGAGGAAAAAAACGAAAATGATAGGTGTAATTAAGTTGATAAAGTCGACAGAAATTACGTTAATCGTCATGAATACAGTACGATCAACTGATATTGTTGCTGGCTTTATAAACTGAATTAAAAGTTGTAATTAAAAACGTAATTGAAGGAGCAGTAGAACCGATGAGTGAAATTTCGATGTTTGATGTTACACATTCTACAAACGTGTAAAATGCCAATAGATAATAAATAAATGTCAATGCGTATGATTAATTTTAACAGGTTAAGAGCACATCAAGGTTTTTATTTTAATTAAATACCTTTATGTTGCCAAAAGCTTATTAAATCCAATTAAACTTTTTTGATTACATATGTGTATACAAAAAAATTATTTTCTAAGGCTGCAAAACATTGTTTTCGCTCTCAATCTGTTAATTAATACTTTACTTTACCTTCAGTTTTATAAGCTGATCAATATTAGTATAAATAAATAATTATATTATAAAACATGTATATAACAATGAAATTATCAATAACCACAAAATATCCATAAAAATGACATTTGTAAATATAAAATAAAATGCATATTAATTTATCTTACCCTTTCTACAAAGAACACTAATCATTAAAAGATATAAACAAATTTTGCAATTAGGCATAGTTGCAGTATCAATTACCAATTGAGTTTAACGGTTATCATCCAACTTTTGCACTTGATTTTGATAACAGTCATCGGTAAAGTAGAATTCGACAAAACAATGAGCTTCAAGAAAATCCCACGAATCAAAACCATTTAAACATCGCGGAAAAAGATTTCTGTGAGTCGCAAAAATAGTTGTATACATTACGTATAAATATTTGGAAATGTCGTCTTACCTTTGTTTACAAAACGATTACTTCATTTCTAAAGTGCACGTTTAACCTTGCTTTGTTCCAAAAAGACGTTGAAGTAAATTTGAAAATCAGATACAAAATATAGATCCAGAACGTTTGCTTAGATTTTATACTAAAAACTACAAAATATAGTACAAGAAATAAACTTTCACTGGTATATTAAAACTTTTCTGTGTCTAAAATCGTTGCCAAAACGTAATGGCATAATAATTGGCATTTTCAATCTGTTCTTCCGTCCGTTCGAATTCTTCCGTCACCTGGTGCAAGGACATCCTCAGACTATCAACTTTTGACGGTACCAAGCGATGAATAAAAAGTATAAACAAGTTAGAACAGATCATAGACGATAGACTACGGTCAGTACCTATACAACGCCAGTGCACACGATGTTTCTTTGTCGCTCTTCCGGAAAATGCGGAGAGGGGATGGGATCTGGCCAATCGCGTTTCTGCAAGAGACGCAACTATAAATTCGGACCTTATAGATCTATTTTTTTGAAATGTCGAGATGCTGAGGTTTGAATTTTAAAAAAGGAAAGTAATAATTGAACTTTTGCAACATTCTACTTTTTTTTATGAAAATATTCACCTTGTAAAGAGCACAGTGGTGCCAAGCAGGGACATGCGAAAAACGGAACTGAGCTATCCAGGGAGAAATACATATGCGAGGTCTTAACAAGGCGAATATCAAAACCACTATAACTTGCAGTTTAAACCAAAATGGACTATACTTGTTATGCCTTGAAGCCATAGAATTATAAAAACAAAGGTTTTATGGAAATAAATTACGCTCCTTTAGGATTTTATGATTATATTCTTTTTAGTCATAATATAATTTTTAATTTTAAATTGTTATCTCATAGCTATATGTAGAATTATAAAAACAAAAGTTTTATTGGAATAAATTATGCTGTTTTAGGATTTTAAGATTTTATTTTTTTCAAAGTCAAATAACTAAAAAACACGATTTAAATAAAGTTTTTTTATAATTTAAATGAATAAGACAAGATTTTTCTTATATGATTCGCATTCAATAATATAATCTTATAAATTCAATATTTAAAGTCCTACGTTACAAATATAAAAGCTTTACAAAGCTTTGCAAATAAAATAATCAAAATTCAAACAATACAAAATATTCTTATTAATGATAAATTTTTTTCAAAATTATTATAATTGAAAATTATCATTTAATTTGAAAATATTTTAATTTTAATCACTTTTTCTTTATAATTAAATAAAGATTTAGATGAGGGATAAGGATTACAAAAATTAATAACAATGATTTTTTATATAACATCATTTATTAAGGGATAAAATAAATGACAAATAACATATCACTTATATATGAAACTATAACATTTCTTAGAGTGTTCATTATTCATTACGATATAAAAGAAATCACATCACATACAACCCTCCCCACATGGTGATGGTCACACTTCGCTCAAAGCGTCAGCGAAGAAAACTTAAAAAAATATTAAAAATATAAAAAAATAATACAAAATCACACTTTTGTCGCCTAGAGTATGCTCTTTTTCCTGCAGACAAGTCTGAAATTTTACTCCTTTAGTCCATGATAAAATTAAGCTCAAACCGCTTCGCTTAAGATTATTAAAAGACCAAGGCATGAAAGATGTTAGTTACATACAAAGAGCATGATGATGAATTCAGTAGGCGACAATATATACTTTATATAGACATTTTTCTACAAAAAGAGAGAGGAAACAAGTCTTCAATCTCCAACGCTTCGAACCAGTACGATTACCAATCATATTTTTTCCTCGTTACACATTTTTTTATTTCATCCATGATCCTCAGAAGGGTCAAGTCAAATCACTTGAATTATCACTCTTGATACGGTGGCTTGTACAATTAATATGCTTTGTGACTTTTGAAAGTGGAAACGACGCATTCGAACGTACAACATTACTATACGCATCTTTTTTAACATTTTATATCTTTTAGATCTAGTAAAAAAGTCGCAAGATCGAAGACGTTTTCTGCACTTTCAGAGCTTTGACTATATCTCAAGACATTACATCTCGATTCGATTTGTTGTATCATCATTATTATTAATTTCTCTCGGTACCACATGCTCAGAAACATCTCTGCTCCTGTTATACGTTAGCATTTTATTTTCTTTTTGTAATATATTGTGTATATTTCCTATTAAAAAAAGAGAAACGCGAGTGTGAAACGATAAAGCTGCGCTGCTCGGTGAGTCAGCAAACTAAAATCAACAGTTATGAACGATAAACTATTTCAATGTTTTCGCGGGATTCTTTGAATGTCCTCCTGTCTCTCCTCTTATTTTCTTTTCTCTCGGTCGCTACAATAAATTATAAGAATAAGACAATAATAAAAAAAAAAGACTGCGTTTAATCGAACAAACCAAAGTTCACGAACGCATTAAAAATTCTTTACGGCAATCTTAAGAAATATATAATTTCGCGAGTCCCGTCATTCGCAAACGTTACCTCGCCGCCATCGCAATGTCACGAGTAAACTGGATCGATATGCGAAAAAGTATAAAATTGCGACTTCACTAATTACTAAATGGCCTTCGAAGACTTTCCAGAGTAACCCTGCCGACGGTCATATATTTTTCATAAATAAGCAACATTTCCCGATGTATACTGAATTTACGATTTTAGAATACACGTCATTCCTGGGCGTCGGCGGGATCACTGCGGAAAATCTTTACAAAATGTTTGCGATTTTCCTTCTCTTCCTCACTTATAAACACATTTTCACAAAGACTACGCATTACGGCATTCAAACATACGGACGACGCCTCATCACGATCCGAAAGTAAGGGTTACATTAAGGTTTAACTTGAAAACGCAATTGTCGCCCGGCATCCCTCGACTTTCGCACTCTTTTTGAGATCGCTCGGCGGAGACTCGCGAACGCCTCTGGCGTTTCGAGCAGACTCGCGAAGATCGGAAGAAGCGTTCGCGAGTCCCCGGCCACTTTGTTTGTTTGTTTTTTTTTTGTTTTTTTTCTTCGTTTAAACTTAAATAATAGATTTAGCCGACGAACTCTCCGTGGGCTATGCATGAAAACAGAGTTGCAATGAGGAACGGCCGCGCGAGACTAATTCTTAAATAAAACGAGCAATCACGCACGAGGACAGAGAAGGAAGGGAGACGATGACAAAGTATATAAACGCATATAGAGAGAGACCCGAGGAGTTTTGCGAAAGTCAGACGAGAGGATAAAAGTTTCTTTGTCCTCGTTTGACTTTGTCCAAAGAGTAGTTTCTTTCGAATTATTCTCTCTCTCTCTTCCTCTCTCTTACAAATGACAATGGAGATATCGATGGGTTATACAGAAAAGAGGGGTTGTAAAAATAAGGCGCGTACACTTGATAAGGCGGCGATTCAATAAAAATTGTTACGTCCAAAGTAACTTATGTTTGAATTCTGTACAATTTTGGTTTAACACAGCATTTCTTTTCTAATCGACAAAACCATTATCCTCCTAACTTTTGCAATCTCATCGACCCAGCTCGGATAACTCTAGCTCCAAATACTCTTTTTTTCCGCTCTTATTCCTCGATGTCCATTTTTTTCTTACCCGACAAAGCGCTTTTATCTACAACATTTTGAGAAACTCTTGAATTTTGAAATCGATGTATCTCTATAGAACATATCGGATGCCCATTGTTATATATAAATAATGATCACATTGAATTGAAGTGTTTATAGTCGAATTTAAAAATAATAAAGACTAATAAAATATAAAATACGGTTTTCTGATGTATTCTAAATTTAATTAAGCAAAGATTTTATACGTCCTATGGACTCCGTTTGATATGTCAATGCTAGTTACAGGAGTCGTATGAATTGGTCAAAAATATTCTTTTAGCGTTTTGTATCTCTTTAAGAGGATTTTTTTAAACATTTGATGTTTGGTCATTTCGCTATATTTGTCTCACAGGCTGTAGTTTTGAAATCATTATAGCATCTTCGTTATATGAGATTATCTTACAGCTGACATTAACTGCGCCAAACCTATCGATGGACGCAAGACACTGAATTATGAGAGCCTCAAATCACACATCCAATCACTAGATTTACTTCACACATGCAAGTTAATACAAAGAGACATCGCAGTCACTTTTTGTGTGAATATCATACCAAAATTATTTACATTTCTTTCACAATGAAAAAGAATTTTTGTTCCATGTCTTTTCAGAAAAAATAATATTAGAATTTTAAATATTTTTTAAGTTAAACTTATGCAATCACAGAATAATATAATTTAAATATAATTTACATAATGTAACTATGTCTCTTCGTATATTACAATACATAATATTTATTATTTACAAGTTATATATCTACCTATATTTGTAATTATATAAATTTGATTTGATAAAACAGCCTCTTCTTCGTTACAACCACTTTTTTCGAAATGTTGGTCATGTCATAATAAATTGTCGAGTTTGAAACGTGTATGCCAAAGGAGAAAATATTGAAATTATTAAATAAATAATTATTTTTAAGTTAATGCTTTTAAAATCATAACATCTTTTTAACGTATTTGAGCTTATATACGTCTATAATTTTTAATAAAAACAATGATGAGTAGCATCTAAAAATCTTGTTTAGCTTTTTAAAGTAGTAAACAAAATATATCTTTAAATTCTTAGAATTTTTTAGATTTATAATTTGCCCAATCTCTACCTCAATCATTTACTTTTCGTATGTTACAGCTAAAGTATTTTATAAGCTCAATATTTAAAAGTATATTTTCGAAACTCAAGATTTTCTCATTCACACAGGTTTTTGATATGAGGAACTCACGATGTTATTATCGTTTTTCGGTTGCTGAACATTATCACCATTGAAATAAAAGAAATTTCAAATTCGTTACAACGGAAATCCGACATCGACATGACAAGCAATAAATTGCTATACTTTTTGTTCGCTTTTATCGTGATTTTAAAGATCCAAAGTATCACAACTTTTTCTATATTCTAAAGTCGCCTCAAAACGACTTGTTCGACCATTTCGTAAAATAAAAACCAGCTTTTAGATACAAATTTGATTGTAATTTTAAACGAATTAAATTAAAGTAACGAAGAAGTAATAGTTTTCGCTTAATATTTTACACACATTTCATTTATATAATTGTTAATTATGATAAAAAAAAGATAAAAGTTTTTGTTTAATGAGAATTCGATCTCGTTATTATGTCAGTCGAACGATTCTTCTGCCCGAGAAGCAAATTAAAACCGATTATATTTATCAAATCAATATTTACAAAATCGCCTTCACGAAGTCCTCCTCTACGACACTTTCACTTGAGTAAGCGCAATTAATTATGAATTGTTAGAAAATTAAAATAAAAAAATACAATCTATAGCAACAAACTTCGATTGGACGCACAAAAATTATCTACAAAATTTAATCGAAAAATCCTCTCTCTCTCGCTGGTTTCTCATTCGGCTTGAAGTTAAATTCGCTCGATTACCGCCGAAAATTTCTTTCTCTTCTACCGCTCTTTCTCCGTCGATCCGTCTCGAAAAATGTGATAAATTTAACGATCGAGAGTCCCCCTCCGCAAGCAGACGGCCGGACTCTCTCCGTGTTGTGTGTTTTGTGTGTTCGCGTTTTACTAGCCTCTCTGCAACGCCCAGCTGACTGGGTGTTAGGCCCGTGAAAAAACCTTGCGCACTCGTGGACTGGTCCTCGGTACAGTTAGGTCATGTAACGCATGACGGCGCGTAATGCGTACAGCAGCTCGGCTTGCATGCGTGCCTCCAGGATCATCAGATTAACGTGAACCTAAACACAAACGACAATTCACGTTTAATAATTTCGTTCGATTAGAGAAATTTTGAAGGTTTAGCATATTTATAGTAAAAATTACCATAAATTACGTCAAAAATGCCAACAAGTATAAAATTTTACTATGAATATGATTTTTTCTATAAATATAGTCATTATAGAAAATCATATATATGTCCCTAATGTACACTGATAAAATAGACGCTTAACAATAAATTAAGATCTGTGTCGTGACTATTAAGAATCACACTGACCTTGCTTGAATACTTAAGCATTCGTTCATTTGAAGTAACAAATCATTTATACTTAATAATCCGGCAACATAAGAATTCCAACTATATATTTAAATTTTGTCATTGATCACTTTTACGAGCAGATAAAATTCCAAATTCATGAATTCTTAATTACGAGTAAACTTTCTTCATCGGTATTCAAATAAATGAATTTCGTTATTTTGCCGCAAAGTTCTTCAATAAAAAAGTATTTAAATACAAAATTTTGTCGCAAAACGTTCGCAAACACCGAAAGGAACAAAAGACGCACCTTCTCGCTGTGCTTGAACTCCCTCATGACGCGGTCGTAGTCCCTCTTGGTGACGCGCTCCGGATAGCAGACCGCGCTCTTGATGAAGGTCTTGAGGCTCCGCTCGAGCAGCTGATTGACCTCGTTGTAGTCGTAGTCGTCGTGCCTGATGCCGAACATGCACTGTATGTAGTTCCAGATGGCCCGCCTGAAGCGCGACGTGTCGACCTTGCTGTGCGTGCCCATCGTGTAGTACGTCAGGTTGTAGGCCGTCTTGAACTTGTCGTCGAGGAGATTGCCGACGTCGTTGTAGAGCCTGTTGACCAGCGAGTAGCCGTGGTCGTCCCAGGAGTAGTCCTGCACGCGGAAGGTCGGGATGTCGTTCAACTGGCCGCGCTGGAAATTCAAGAGAAACGAACGCGTTAATTATGCAACGTCTACGCTAGAATTGAAATATTCATCGAAATAGTTCAAGATCAAGCGTGTAAGGTAACTGTTTATTATTATAATATATTCAAGCAATTTAACATTCGTATTGGAAATTTCTATTATTTTTTTAATGAATCATTGTTTGAACAGTGAACACTTGTATAGTGTATGAAATATAATAATTTTTATAGAAAGTACTGTATTTTATAATTTTAATAAATGATAAACAATGTGAAAATAAGATGTTTCATTACTGACTCATAGTTTCAATGCAGTAGCTCTGACTGTTCTTATGTATTTATTTTAAAATTAAATTACTTATTCAAAATAAAATTTAAATCCTGATGCATGCTCTAAAATTAAATTCTATACACATTTATCTACAAATTTCAAGATATCAATCATTTTATTTCTCAGAAATGTAGAAATCTTCGTTCTTAGAGCCTCTCTTCTGAACTCTTTCAATGACCTCACGACGGTTTCAAATTTGTTCACCAGAAAGCCACGAGTTCGCGATCGCGAGTAATCGAAAGCACGACGAATTACCTTGGCAAAGTCCTGGTAGATGAAGGCCGGATCCTCGATGAAGAGGCCGATGTCGGAGTCGAGGACCGAGCTGCTGCGCTGTGGCGCCGCCGCGAGCTCGGCCGATTGCGTCTCGACCGTCTCGAAGCGCTTGGACAGCTCCTCCTGGGTGATCTGGTAGGACTCCGACTTCTCCGACAGGCGCTTCATGCGCTCCATCAGGGTCTCGACGCCGACCTCCTGCTCGCCTACTATGCTGGGCGACGACGGTGGCGATGGTACTTTCTCTGTAAGAACATCGTAGAATGCACATTTTTATTCTCTGATATTTTACGTACGTACAGAAAAATTATAAACTTTCATTTAGAAATACTTTTGCTGCGGTAGAAAAGTGATAGAGTTGGGGTTAGATGATATTTTTTACCGATTTTTATAGAAGTTAATTGTTTCTAGTCTAAAAGGTGATTTACAATGGTCTGATTTATTTACTTAATTGATGCATCAACTTTTAAGCAAAGGAATTAAAATTTTAGAGCAGTGTGATTTATTTTCGTAGTATAAATAATAGAATTTTAACTACGTAACCGTACTTCTACATAATAAATTTCCAAATAAATCGAATATACTGTAATTATGCTCATAGAATCTATAGTAGATATCAGAACAATAATTTATAAAACGCTTTTTAGACCAGAAACTGAACATTTTAACAAAAATGGCTAAAAATGGCTAATAACTGGTCAATAAATGGTTTCGTCTAACCTCAAAATGTTCATTTTTCCTTATATTAGAGTTGTTTATACAACTTTTACAAACATTTAAACCATCAAACATAATTCTTTACTTCAAAGTGTCTCGCGTCATTATAATTCGTTACTTCCTAAAAACTCACCATTCTTGCCAACACCGTTGGGAATCTGTTTCGGACTGCTCGACAGCTTGTCCGCCATGGGCTTGGGCACGTTGCTGTTCGCCTGTATGTTCTCCTTGTAGTGGTGGCCCATGGAGTTGTCGAGCTCCTCGTTGATGCCGCACGAGAAGACGAAGGACGAGAGCGAGTGGAAGTGCGCCAGCAGGACTATCGCGTGGACGACCTCGGCGAGCGACCAGTTGTCCGCACCCTTCGTCAATTTCTACAAAATCAAAAGCGCGACGAGTGACGTTAAAAGCTGGACTCTCGTGAGCATTTATATTGCCTGGGTCTGCCTTATCGCGCTGATAATTCTAATTTATATACGGCCTAGCCGAGATAAAGCTGAAAAACGCGCTCCAGAACGGAATAAAGTGCGTGAATGTCTATTGAATTAACGGGCTCGAGTGTATGCGTGTGAAGTATTCATAAGTGAAATACCTGCTAAATCAACGCGCGAACGCGTCTGGTAATTTAACCCATTTCTTCCCAAGCGGCCATTTTAGAGTCGATTGATTGTTTGCCTAAAAAATTGTCGAAAAGAAAAATAATAATAACCAATAGCACTTTTCTGAAGTAAACATGTCCGCTCTTTCCGATTCTGAAGTCGGAAGATTGAAATTTCTTCGACAATTTTTTAGGCAAAAAACCAATCGACTATAAAATGGCCGCTTGGGAAGAAATGGGTTAAAACATTGCGTGTGTATATATAACCTGCCTCGGAGCAGTGCTTGCTGCGGTTTATTGAATTTAAGACTCACCTCGATGTGTGATTTGTTCAAGAGCCAGGGCCTGTGCGCGAGGATCTTGTTGATCTCGTAGAGGTCCTGTAGCTTGCCGGGGATGGAGCGCAGGCCCTGCAGCCAAGTCTCGTGTCCGCCTTGGTGAAGGAACTCGGACTTCTGTAGGTTGATTAAATAACTGCACTGATGCCTACCAGCGGCCTGGAAACAAAAAAGAACAACGATGCATCGTTAGATTTTTCACTTGAATTTGCTAAATGATAGAAAAGAATAAGAGAGAACTATATATTTGAATTTTTTCATTAAAAAGTGTCTTATCAGGAGGAAAGCGAAACAATAAAATCCACTTAAAAATGTGCGTTTGAAAAATAACGTACTATCGTAATAAACGCTCGAAAAGACGTCGATAACCTCCTTCTGCAATATAATAAAAATATCCGTAACAGATCTTTATTCTCTCTCTCTCGCTTTCAATCGTACTCTATATTACATCACGAGCGTTGCGTTATTCCCCGCTCCGCTCGACCTAAAAGCAAGAAAACTGCAAAAAGCTGCATACAACACGCACAGTATATATCTCGATAAGAGCTTTGACCGGTCGCGGCACGCGCACTCCATTTTTCGCGCGAATTTATATAACCGCAGCAGCGCTCCTCGCGCCTTTTGTGCATCGTACGAATTCGAGATTTCGCGCGAGCGATCGGTCATGCACATAAAAGTTGCGGGTACTTATACAGTGTGCGCGAAGAGTGCACGTGTTTCGATCGATTGTCTGCAGCGATAAGGGGCCCAATAATATATACTTCGATCTTTATTGCGAGCTGGTGCTCGTCGCGCTTATCGTGCGAGGGATAAGCGAAAAATGAGAAAGTATCGCGGGGACGGGAAATCCAGGATAGAGTTTTTTTTGGAGTGGCGTGAAGAAATCTGAAGTGGAAGCTACTTGGGAAGAGTTAAAAATAGTGGTTAGCTTAGTATCTTGAAAAGGAATAATGCATCAGCTGACTCGATAATTTGTAGTTGAAGGGATCGGAATAAAAATTCAAATTATCGATTGATAAATCGTACGGTTTATCGCGCATTTTTATTTTTAAAAAACTAAGGAATAAGAGACAGTAAAATTCATTAAATTTATTGGAATATAGCTTGTTAAGTACATTTATGTACTTCCAACGATTAATGTTCAAATTATTGACGAGTTAAGCTATACACGTTTCAAAGACTTGACGATAAAAAGTCAGAAAAGAAAGCGAACGTCTTGTGTTACGCGACTGCTACCCGCTGAGTCTAGAAAAAAAAAATTGCGCTTTCATACATACAAAACACACAGCGATGTCGCGCCGTCGCCGTCTTACGTAACACCCCCGTATCGCGAAAACAAACGGGCTTCCTCCTTTTTACCCACGCTCGCGTACTTTTCGCGCTCCTCTTTCCCGTTTTTCGAGATTTTTCACCTTTGTAAAGAGTCATCCGGAATATCGCCCGGCCGTTCCAAAGTCTCCGTGCGCGTCTCTTTCCACACGCGAGCGCCCGATCCGCGAGAGATGTTTACCGCGCGAGTGTAAGAACCTGTTTTTCAGGTACATTATCTTATCGTTTATCACGCGGCCGCTCCGCCGCCGCCTCACGAATTTTTCATCCGATTAAATGTATTTTCGATCGATATACGCGCGCGGCTCCGAGCTGTGTGTCGTGTAATTTTATTTCATTTTATTTTACATTATTTTAGTTTTACTGCTTATTTTTTTTTTCTTCGTGGCGGAATGCAGCGAGATAAAGGAAGGCTAAAATAAGAACTGAAACGAGCGGCTATTTTGGTACGCGCTGAGTATATTCGCGCAGCTTGGTTGGTATTTTTCGAGTTGGCGGGCTTGTGTATCAGGTAAATTACGGCACGAAGCGGCGGTTGATTCGCTCTAATTTATGGAATAATTTGTCACCTTGTGTTTGCACAGCATGACTAAATCTGGGTATTTCCGAAATATCGTATCGATTGTTTTTTGTCTCGTTGAGAGATAATGAGGTGCGAATCATCCGATAACGATTGTGCCCGCATGCGTATTTCTCGAGCTTTCGCCAAAATTGAATTACCCAGAATCTTTTTGGGCCATCACCTTTGAGATAACAACATTTATTTCTATTCAGTTCTCAAGAATCTACATTTAGCTTCTCGAAAGTGCATGCACCGCAGCTTAAGATTCATGTATTTAGAAGAGAAAGTTTTTTCCTAAGACAATATATTTGGACTGCATCGAAACGTGTATGTTTATTAATAATGAACGATATTAATCACTTTGAAAATCTCGCTTTTTGATAGTTTAACGCATTTTTCTTAATAATATATCTGATTAAGAATGAAATGCGTATAATACAGCAATTTGTCTCTGTCTCTAAAACATAACTTTTCGAAAGTGCACAAATACTATTCGCATACGAACTCAGAAGACTGCAAGAGAGTGCCGCTCGAATTATCAGCCGCGGCGCGCTCCCCGCGTTGACTTTTGACATCTCCCCACAATACAGCCAACGAAACAATGACTCGCTCGCTCCTTAACTCGAGAAATTTCTAGTTCATGCTTTCGCGCGCCGATCTACCGCAAAAATATAATACGCGGAATATCCGGCTCTCTCTCTTTCTCTCTTTCTGATCCACGATCGTTTTTTTTTAATTGCAAAGTGGAAATATATAAAAGCCCGAGCGCAGCAGTCCGCGGAGGCGAAAACTGCCTGCCAAGCGAAAAGCAATTTACTGCGCAGCCGAACTTCTCGAGAGGAGAGCAAGAGAGTGAGTGCCAATCGATTTCTCATTTTCAGACAGAGAGAGAGAGAGAGAGAGAGAGAGAGAGAGAGAGAGAGAGAAAGAGAAAGAGATGCACGAAGGTTCTTATTTATCGCTGATCGCCGGCTGCACTTATTTCTTTTCTCCTTCTTTTTTTGCGTCAACGACCGTCGATGACTCTTGCGAGCGCGCGAAAATAAATCAAAGTAAGTATGTGTGTATGTATCTTTGTTTATCGAACTCCAGAGAAATATTTCTAGCAGCAACTGTACGCAAGCATGCAAGTGTGCGTGGCTATAAGTATTGTAAGACCATTTGTCTCGATAATGTCAAGAGAGCTTTGTTAATGAGCATATCGCGAGAGAGCGATAAGCCAAAAAAATAGTACAATATCTCGGGACAGAAATTGAGGTATTCTTTGTACAGAAATATCAATCGTTAAATGTTATGTGTCTGAATACACAGCGTAAATATAATTTTGTAAGCCTCGATTCAGATTTCCAGCGCTTTCTTTATTGGCCGCGAAAAAAACAATTGCTTAATTGTGCGCCGACAGTAAAGCTTAATCTTATCTCCGGCAATGCGTGAAAAACAATTTTTAAAAGGCAAACAGGCGCGAACGAAAATGTGTCCGCGGCGAGATTCGTTTGGTTGAGAATTCATTGTACACAGCGTACCGAACGTATAATACGTTTCAGCAGAAGTCGAGGCGCTCGCTCCAAGGCCGAAAGCTCGTTTTAAACTGTCTCGTGCATCTCCGAGCTACGCGAGTACAGTGCATAGCGCAAACCATGGCGATTCAGTACCACGGATTTATTAATTACAAGCCTCGTCGCGGCTGATTTCTCGCCCGGCGCGATAAACTCCCTGACCTCGTGGATATAATAATAGTACAGACTCTGCGGGGAGATGACGACGAGAGTCACGAGGAAGCTGCATTTTGAGGTACTTTCGCGAGTGTGACGCAAGGGGTCGTGTACTGTTGCGTTCGGGTCATCTTCGCTCGCGAGACAAACGAAAGCGCGAAATCGTTCAATCGCGAGGAAGACCTTCGACGACGCCTTTCATTTAGCAGTAAACGTGTGCGTGAAAGCTCGATTATGGTCGAGTGTGGCGTTTTATGACATTTTATTGTTGTTTCTTGATTTTTCGAACTTATGTAAGGCTATAAAGTATCGTTTAATATGAATATAAGTTATTGCGCGGAGAAGATTGTTATCCAGCTGGAATATCTTTAAAATAATGAGAAACTTATTGAGGTCAATGACAATTTCATACGACTCGCGGGAGAATTGACGACTGCTGCACGCTGCCTCTGCTTGTTCTTTCGCATGAGAGGACATTAACTTTATGAGAGGCGTAAAACGTATGTACATGATTCTGTAAAACTGAGCTTTTAGGTTCACACGCAACTGAGATATGGATGTAATTTTAATTAACATAATTGTAGCTTTGAATCAAGCATTCTGTTATTGTGATAGTTATAATACTATAATTGATAGTTAATTTTATATCTATTTATGTATTTATTGAGTAATTTTTGTAGATAAAAATTCTAACATCACTGACAAAATAGAAAACAACAAGATATAAGCATTTTAACATGCATATTGTATAATTATTAAAATACACATAATAATCGATGGTAGAAATCCGAATGTTACTCTTAAAGTACAAACCTCGGTACAGACAATTCGTCAAAATCAAAAATACGCATATACTAGCAGTATAATTCTATTCTTTTCTCAGTACATAAAGTGAATAAATATACAGTTCTCTTTCCTTCATTTACCATATTCACTTAAGGGGGTGTCAAAGTCAATTTTTATCCTTCCTACCTTACCGACCCGAGAATTCTAAAATATTGGCTTTAATTAAAAGAATAAGTATAATTATGAAAAACTAAGAGGTCATTGCCCTCCGTAATACAATTATCTATCACTGTGCGAAGTTTCAAACAAACACTTCAAAACCTCTACGATTGAATTCGAACGAAATTTGAAGGTTCGAGTCTAGACTAATAGACTAATATAAATTTCGTTCGAATGGCATTCGTAGAGGTTTTGAAGTTTTTGTTTGAAACTTCGCACAGTGGTAGATAATTGTATTATGAAGGGCAACGAGGTCTTGGTTTTTCATAATTTAGTTTATTTATTAATTGTAATCAATTGTTAAAGAATTTGAGGTTAGGAATTTTGGCGGGAAATTTGAATGGTTTGACACCCCCTTAAAAGAGACAGAGCAAACTAAGTTCAGGATATATCACTCACCATGATTGCGATGAGATGGCGATAGTCGTACGGCAGCGGTCCGTCGCCGCGCAATATGAAGTTCTGGGTGCGCAGAAAGTGCTCCAAGTAAGTCGGATGCGAGGACATCACCCGGGACACATGGTCCAGCCTGTTGTTCTGCAGGAACGCATCCATCAGCAGCATGTGCGTCTGTAACATTGCAAAGAACAAAAGCGACCTTTAATACACGCGTACAACACTGTGCACATGCACAGAAGAGAAAAAAAAGCAAGTATATTATAGTAAATATAAGCGCGAGCGCTCGCCTTGGCGACGATCGCCAAAATAAGAAATCACTTTAACATTCGTCATAACGCACACAGCAGCGCATATATATTTTACAAGCGCTCTCCGCCGCCTCTGCTTATCGTCCCACAATCTATATATACCCATCATTGTGTGCACGTGTATCTATACAGATATACACGCACATGAGGGGGGGCTTTGGAGACATTGTACAAACGTATACATAAGAGCGATCGCAAACAATCGGGAGATGGATAAGGCCGATAATCTGTAAAAAGGATTTCAATGGCTTTATTATTCCCGTCGCAGCGCGATGCGACTTTTATAAGAAGATTACCGACGATTAACCGCGCTGCTGCAAAACAACCGCGAACGCCGCGCAGACCAACTGAAAATTCACGCGCCGCTATACCTATGCAATGAAAACCAAGTAGATCTCCGTGTCTAACCACTCGCTGTGCACGGAACAAAGACCAAAGACCAAAAGAATAGCCAAGTATGCGCGTACGCGTAAGTTTGCCCGCGTTGTCGCGCGGCGCTCGCATTGTTTCAAGGCCGGCAGCGCGCGTTTTAATCGCTCGGCGCACCGGAGCGGAAACACCTTGTTGCCGAGCGCGCGCGGGCGTTAATGAGAAAGAGATCTGGGAATCCGCGCTGCACCGCGTTGTTCGCCGTGAATCAGCCGCGTGATTTGCCGCGGTGGCTCAAAGTCGAATCACTATTCGCAAAGGCAGAGAGCCCAGGCTCCTTTTAGAGCAGCGCGCGAGCGCTAATCTAGCCTTTGCGTGGAACAAAGGCTTGTTTCGGTATGCGCGTGTGTAGGTATGTTTGACGTAGGTTCGAGGGAGACGGGAAATTTCAAGTTGAGTGGATGCGTCGGGTCTGGTAGTCGTCGTGGTTGGTGCATTGACGTGAAGCTTTTTTTTAAAAAAAGAAAGAAAAATAGGAGGTAGGCGATTGTAGTGTCCGTTCGAGCTTCGCCTGGATTTACATACAGATGCTCTTTTTCTGCATATCTAGCGAGCGGAGCGACGGTATATATAAATTGTTGATACGCAAGCGAGTTTATCGGGAACACGTGCGTTGCTCGAGTTTTGCATAAATATATAAAGCTATTGTGCGTATCTCGTATATTCTTGTATACTGCATCCTGCGCATTGTTATTTGTAGATGCAGATAAATAAACTGTTGAATGTACTGAAACGCAAGGTTGATTCTAGTCAGAATCATCAAAGGATATTTTATGTAGGTAGCATTTTGAGGTTATGTTCGGTCACCAAGGAGATGTTCCTGTTCTAGCCACTTTCAACCTTTTCAAAGCATCTCAAACACGAATTCCAACATTCTCCACGTGTGATATCCAGAAAAGAGAACTCGACAACAGTCTTCGTTGTTTATAACTCCACATACCACATTTCTTCCACGATCTCTCCTTCGAATTTCCCCCTTAAAGGGACACTACACGCGCTCGGCCATCGCCGCTAAGCTTCTGCCTCGCGAGTCTAGGCCGAGTCTACGAGTCGCGCAATCAGGTGTTTGTATTGCATCAGTCGGTCGCGCGCACGCGCTGCTCTCCGACTCGCGCGATCGAGACGAGCATCGAAAATACTATAGGCATTATTATACACTGTCGACACGTCCGAGCAACAACGTGCATCGGACATAAAAATTGATCGCACCGGTGCGTTTAATGCGCGCCGGCAGCGCGCGTCATGCACTTTTTTTCTTCATCTCGCGTGTACACTGCAGCGAGGCGGAGAGTGTCTCTCTCAAGAGAGAGAGAGAGAGAGAGGTAACAAGCGGGTACGGGACGGATGTAGGAAAAAAGTTTTTCGAGTAGGTAAGTACATACACGTGAAAATGGGAGGGGGGGTCGAAGTTTCGTAGGTGTACACACAGAGGCGATGGCGTGATGTATTTGTTATTCCATCAGGGACAAATGGATCTGCATAAAAAGTAAGCCGTAACTTGTTTGGCAACGCCGAGAGGTAGCACGTGTTTGCTCGCGTGTGTGGGGCTTTTAAAACACACACACATATACACACCCGCGTCGAGAGACGGAAAACGATAGAAGTGGAAAAAGAGAAAAGCCGGACTCTCAAAGACATCGAAGCCACTATTTTATGTTTCTGCCTTTGTCCGTCCACGTCTTTTACAGACGCTCTCGGAGATGAGAGCTTTCCACTGCAGACACCGGAGAAACTTTTTCAATCGGCGCTGCGCGACGTATTTACGAGCCCGACGGATTTTCGTGACACGTGCCCCCGCATAATGCGGATTATTATTTCCAGATTACAAATTAGCCGAGATTTCTCGTTTCATTCCTCCTCCATTGTTCAGAACGACAAATAACAATGTTCGAGCGCTTTTGAATCGCGCGAGAGCCTTCGAGAGCTTCCAAGTCATACGAAAATTAATGTCCGCCGTATACAAACACGAATATCTGAATATCTTAAAAGTTTAATTAAATTATTAATCGATTCGCCCGTCTATACCACCTCGCCGCGGCGTCATAAATAATTAATGAATCCGAGCGAGCTCGAGAGACTAATACCACCGCGGCTAGTCATCATTACGAAAACATTGGCTCTTCCATTTAAGAAAACGTCAAGAAAAAAAAAGAGTAGCTATACATACAAGACTATTCACTTTGTACAGTGTAACTGTTTGAGTTTTCAATGGGGGTGCGCCATCCTCTCTCACCTACTCTCTCTTCTCTTCTTGCGTTAATTAGCTTTCCAGACGCATATACACACACACACGAAACACGTAAGACGGTAGCGCAGAGGTGATCCGGCGCGTATTAGTAGGGTCAAGCGCACTTCGGCTGCACGCACGCGCGCTACCGTGTTTAGCAGTGGAGTATGATGGTAGATACACACGCCTCATCGTTTATTCCGAGGTGGTTTTAATATTCTGACGGCGCGGCGGCTTTCGAAAGGAGCGCGAGAGGGAGAGAGCGCAAATATATAGGTATGGGTGTATACGGTCATGGTGTATTAAGGAGCGAGTGTCGATGAACAAAAAGGGACGATAGAGTAGTTTTTACAGTAATGCACAGCTGTGTACATTCGAGTATAGTGGTATTTTTTTAGGTCAAGGCTAAGATAATATACTTATTCGTGAAAATGTCGCTACTGTGTTTTCACATTTATGGAGTGTAATTTCATTCTAAAAATGGGAAAGTAGTCACACATTTAGATCGAGATTTTCACTCGAAAAATTTTAGAAAGTAACATGTATATTTAACTAAAATACTTATAATAGAAAAGTTGAGGCTTACTTCTACTTTGAATTTGTTTCAGATAATATAGCCTACTTAATTAAAGATAACAAGAAACTAAAGATAACCTACTGTGCCTCAAGTTTTGAAATATGCCGAACTTCCGATTTTCTATCCCAGATTCGCTGAAAATGAATAATTCTACATTATAATCCTGAAATTCTACTCCGTGCATCCTGCATCTAATTTTAACCTACTCATAACTCAGCACTGCACTCCTTCCAAACTAAGCACTTTGTTGTTGAAAACCCATCTTAAATATTCAATTTCGTCCAAAATATAAAGTAACGAAAAACAAATATATTTTCAACACATCACATAAAGCTATAATCTACGAGATTTTCACACCACACGCATACTTACGCGCCGCGATAACAGCAGGCAGCAGCAGCAGTATTTTTTCAAACCCGACTTACGAACAAACAATCGCTCACGCACCTGTCCTTCGGCCTGTGCAACGAACTCTCCTCTCTCTCTCTCTCTCTCACTCTCCACCACATGCACTCTCGCACACATGCAAACGAGCTCGCTCGCGCCCGAGACTATATAATGCGTTTTATCGATATTGATTCACCGGTTTGATAAGACACCGGCGCTGCCGCCGCCGCCGACGATTAGAAAAGAAGGCGAATTGCCCGCGATGCCAAGCTGTCTGCTGCAGCGATGAAAAATATATGTATCACACGGGCGCGCCCCTCCCCCTCTACCGACGCATACGTGACTCTTTCCGCGTTTCTTTCTCTTTTTTTTGTTCACTCCTTTATATTCGTACGCCCGCGTTACCCTTCACTCGCCTCTTCCGATTCTGTGTTATAAGTATAGCGTTGCTTCTGTAATTTAATTTCTTTTCTTTTTTTAATGAAGTGACTCATAGCCGGGTCCGCGCTGTGTCACTGTTTTCGTTAAGTTTTTTTCCAGCTCTAGATAATGTAGTTTATCTATATACGCATGTTGTTAGTGCATTAATACGTTTGACTTGGTGAATTTACAGCGTACTTGTGTGTGTGTATACGTGAGGGTGGCGTGAGTTTTTTCATGACGTGAGTCCATAAACGATTGATTCATTACAAAAAAAGAAGCTCTACGCGTACGGTGCACGCGAATTCGAGGTCTTTTTTCTTTGTCACAGCTGTCTCGCGGATTTCAGCCGCGGGATCACTGATCCTATCCGGGGTACACGTACAATAATATCCGTGCGCAGGGTTGAGAGAAAAGTCTAATAAGAGCAAAACGACGCTGCACTGGCTCTCTGCACTCCTTTGAATGGGGAGGAAGCGCGTGTGCGCGTGCTTTTGATACACAAGCGAACCTCACAAAGGAGCCTCCAATTATGCGGGATCATCAGCGCGGAATAACAAGTGCCTCCACGGCCGCTGCAGTGCACTGCACGGTAGCTTATATTAGATCGCATCGACACCCGACGCGCCTAATCTGTCTCTCCGATCGGGAAAAATCGAGAAAAGCGCTCAGCCGGAGACGAGATTTGTACCTGTGTGTGTATATAAGACAAGTTCGAGAATTATGCAATACGGGTGGGTGGGGGAAAAAATTTTGAAAAATAAAAATTGGAAAAGGTAAAATTATGAAAGTTAAAGTTTTGAAAATTCAGATTGGGAAATAAAATAATACCTAAAATGAAAATTTGGAATATAAGATTTAACGAAAGGGAAACATAGAAAAAATAAAAGTATGAAAATAAATTATTTTGAAAAATAAATAATTGGAAATGATGTAATTTTGAAAAATTAAAATTGAAATTCTTTATTTTTATTGAATTCTTGACAATTTCTATTAAAATAGTAATTATCCTTATACTAAAAAAATTGTTATTTCAAAATTTATGGTTTACAAAATTTTGTTTTCGTAATTTTATACTTTCATAGATTAAAATTTCAAATATTTTTAATCAAATATTTTATCTTTCCGATACTTTTGTTTTCATAAATTAACATTCCCATAAATTTAAATTCAAAATAATATTTTTCAAAAATATTACCCCCACCCAGGAAAAATCGAGAAAAGCGTTCAGCCGGAAACGAGATTTGTACTTGTGTGTGTATCTAAAAAGAGTGAATATGTTCAAAGAGTCGATTAATAATGCCGAGATTAAGGGGGGTAAATGAAGAAAAAATGTTACCGAGTTTCCTTATCTTGCACAATAAGGCAGAAATACTTTGGAGTTTAAGTCAGTAAAGGCGTGCTAAGCGTGACGCAAGGATTTACATTATAAAATATTCGTAAACAAGTGCACACGTATGCGTGCATACTTTCACACACAAGTTGTAAACCTCGTGTATTAGAGGAAAAACTGCATTAATCTCGGTCTATACACATTATAGGCGTGTATTTTTAGCGACTGATCGCTTTGCACCAGATAAATCGATCGCGCGTTAATAGCGTCGAAACTATTTCGTACCAAAGCAGCCCGCGTCATCGTGAAAAAGAAGAAGGCGCGCAAAGTAGGAGAGAGAAGAAAAACAAGCTTTTCACAATTCGAGTGATCGAGCGTGAAAAACTCGGACCCACGGCTCAATTCCGATGCTTTCCCATTTGCAACCGAGCGCGCACCTGTGTGTAAAATCCCCATACCCAGCGAGAAAGAGACGAGAAAAATCGTCCCTACCCCTGTCGTCAAAACAGGTAGCACAGCCCTGCGAATACGCACTCTCAAAAGAAACTGCGATTTTCCCAAGATACACTTATATACTTATACCCACACACGCGCGTGCAGTTAAAAAGCTTCCCTTTTTTCTCTCTACATCGTCGAGAAAAATCACGGACGAGGGACCGAAAATTGAAAGAGAGGGGAACGAAGAGAATCCATCCTTCAAAAGGCTGGGGGAGAAGAATATGAAGAAGAAGAAGAAGAAGAAGAAGCCAGGTATGCGCGAGAGCCCCTTTCTTTCATTCTCCCTGCCTGCCTGCGTCCTTTTTTTTCTCCTCCTCTGTCCGCCGAGGCAGGGAGATGAAGAAAAAAAATGGTGCACGCTAGGCCTTTAAGCCGTCCCGTCGCGCGGAAGAAATATTACGATGTAATTGTATTATTGAGGAGATGTTATTAAAGAGGTGTGCGCTCGCTCGGCGTCGGGATCGTCTGCCAAATTCTAAGCTCTCTGACGTCAACCGGAGAAAGATAGAAGATCGTTAGAGCGCGATGCGCTTGCGGTGCGTAAGTGTAATTTCAATCGTGCGACCGGATTTATTGAACAATAGATAGATTAGATAGATAGATAGATAGATAGAATAATACGTGTGTTCGAAGCACTTAGAACGCGATTTTTGGAATAAAGTGAAAAAAGAACAAGCGAAGAGCTAGAAAGATTTAAATTAGATGTGTAGGATTCTTCCACTATAATACGCTTTTGGCAAGTAGATTATTTGGCCCTGAGCCCACTTGAATAAGGCGGAACTTACAACCGAACGCGCTTCTCTCTTTTTCTTTTAAACAGACAGATTTATAACGATGAAAAACGAGTTACGAACTCGGCTCGAAAAAAGAAATGCTTATTATTAATTTTCTCGCTTCTTGCATCATCCAGCGGCGGGCGAGCGAAACCGAGAAAGAAACCGCCACTTCGACGTATAATTAAAGTTAAACAAGCGCGGAGCGGCGCGATTAAAAATAAATTTTCAATCTCCATATAGTTACCAGCTATTAAAACTTGTCGAGTCCCGTGCACTCCCGTGCAGCGCGGAATGCCAAAATTTAATTTAACGAGCAGGTATATATCCCTCTCGCTCCGCGCTAAAACTGTATCAAATTAACGCGGGAGACTCGTGTCCAAAAGTTGGTAAAGTACGGCACTCCGTATTATATTCGCCCGACAGCGGAGCATTATTATACTCGGCGTTTTCTGCCATCGGACCTGCAAATAAGATCCCGAGGGATAACATAATGCCGGAGCTTCGCGCTCGTAATACACAGCCACCGTAGAAACAAAAGTTAAGAGCGAGAGAGAGATTCCGATGAAGGAGTGGCAGCAGGCCCGAGAGATATATCTCCGCGCGGCATAATACACAACAGCGGCAGCTCGTCGGATAAACAGGCACATAAATTTTAATGGAGGCTTACATTTTTAATCTCATCAAGCCCCCGAGATACACCGCGCGCGCGGCATGCCAAAACGACGAGGAGCGAGAATGAGAGGAGACGGAGACCCGGAGAACAAAACAACGAGAGAGAGGGAGGGAGTTTGTGATCGACGAGACAAGCCGGCGCAACTTATGCTTTCGAGTATACTCGCACGACAATGGGAGAATTGAAAGTTACTTCGAATGTATAAAGCGTCTTTATAGCGGCGTGTCATTTTTTCTCCAAGTCGCGGGAGTGATTGTTTCTAGTACGAGGAAAAGAATATCGGTGGGACTCGAGGAAAGCTCCGCTGGATCGGCAAATTTATTAGCAATTCTAATACCGACTGTCATCTTTACCATTCGGTTCATGCCAGTTTCCATCCCCGCTCGACCCACTTGTAAATCTCTATAAAGCTCACTTTATCGCGAGCGCTCGATACAAAATTGCACGCCGCACGAAACTCTTCACCTCAGCGTCGCGCATGAAGATCTGTATAACGAGCCAAGAGTGGGGAAGTAACGACGCGTGCGCGGCGAGATCAGCAACATTGTGCCCACGAAGCATGTCAAAGACGCGTGTCCACCGTACATATATATATATATATATGCGTCTGTCTCTCTTGTGTACACAGTCGCGCGGAGCAAAAAAGGAGAACCGCGACTGCCAGCCTGCCATCAGTGACATAATCGCTCGGTTGGATTTATAAATCGCTTGATTAAAATTAATAAGCGCGTCGCTGAAAAAGGACTTTTCTGGCTTTGAGAAAGATCCTATGCTCGTCAGTGTCAATGTTGACCCATAAACATCGGTATACGGGAGATGGCATAGGTGAGCTCCTTGTCGAAGAGTATTTCTAATTATTAATAAGAGTGCATCTCTAATTATTTTGTAATGTTTGCATAAGTAATAATACACACCTTATTCTATATTGTTATTATTATATACATTACTAGCAATATCAAATTTTATTAAAAATGTTTTTGAGTCTCGTTCGAGGAATTGCTTCATTGATTCGTACATAAAATGTACTTAGCAAGATGACTAATTCATTAGAAACTTTGCAAAGCAAAACATTGTTAATATCTGTTAATAAAAACGTAATTTATTTTAAGCTAAGAGTACAAATGACAAGAATATGTACGAAAGAGTTCTTGTAAATCAACTTAACGAAATTAATTTGATCTCCTTCAACAGAAGCCGTATCATCGGAGGAAAAATACGCGTCCACCACATGTGTAGCCGAAAAAAAGAAGACGTATTAGAAGAATAGGATATTCGAGGGCGAGAACACCGCTCTGGGGCCATGGGAAAGTTACCATACATCTCGATTTTTTTCTCTCCTCCTACGGTTATACACACGAGAGGATGAGAAGGCAAAGACGAGGCCTTCTCTCCTCAACCCTTCGGCTTAATCGCGCTGTTTACTTCGCCAGCCACTGGCGCTCTTTTTTCAACGCTGCTGCCAGCCTGTATATACTTATATACACACACAGGGGGGGGGGGGGGGGGGGGGATTAGAGCTAATAGAGCCGAGAGGGCCATTATAACCCACGAAGCCCCTTTTTTTCGACTTTTCCTTTATATTCCCATGCTCTCTCCTCTCTCTTTCTTTCTCCACCAGCTATTAATTCGACATTAGACGAGAATTAAAGGCAGACCGGGAGGAAACAAAAAAGGGATTGCCAAGTAAGAAGAAGAAGAAGATTGCGTGTATGTATATGTATACACGAGTCTACATCTGTGTAGAGAGAGAGAGAGAGAGAGAGCAAAGTTTAGAGTCTCGAAGAGCGAGCCTTGGAATCAAAGGTCTGAAAATAAAAGTTGCGTCACGCGTCAGCGAGCTCAGCCGAGCAAAGCAAAGCAAAGCAAAGTATAGCGGCAGCAGCGTCGGCACACTACGACCGACCTCGATTCTTAGGTACTTATTGGTTCTAACAATGCTATTGTTCGTCTCTCTTTTTTCTTATACTCAATTTTTTTTCTCGTTTTGCTCTTTACAAGTATAATAAGTCTCCGAAGCCAAAAAAGGAGACGCGCGCGATTCGATGTAATATGCCTGGGATTGTGTGACTATCTGTCTCTCTCTCTCTCTATTTTTTTTGTTTTCGTTGCGAGCGACTCTGCTTTATCTATATAGCGAGGCGCGACGTGCCCGCAATAATAAGTCGATTTTTAATGCAGGGAACTTGTTTTTCAACGCCCGAGCGTTTCAAAGGTGTGTAATCGATCTGGCTCCTCGTGCATGTACGCGTGTGTGTATACCGGTAAAAAATATTTAGATAGTTGAATAAATAACGAGCCGGCTGCTTATCCAAGGCGAATTTCAAAGATCGCGCGATTTCGTGACTGATTGGAATGGAATCTTATTGACGAAAAGAGAGTTTTTTTTTTATATTGTTCGAGCTCTTATCGATATCGCAGGAATTCGGATAACACCGGTTCACACGGACCTCGGCGTTATTAAAATGCACCGTCGACGGACAGACGTCGATGGAATCTCCCTCCGGTAACGACCCAACGAAAAAAAAACGGCACCTTGCACAGTTGTCCCTTTAAATTAAGATCGGATAGCGCTGGAGAGAGACGCGCATAATGCCCGGTAATTTTCTACCGACGAAGTTTTTCGGTAACCTACGGGCCTCGCCCGGCGCATTAGCAATTGTAAGTAGCCACAGGCCCGGTAGCAGTTTTAGTTCACACACCGGCTGATTTCTTACTTCTGCGTTTCGGAAGCTCGGGTGTGCGCGTGTGTGTAGACGATGACGTGCGTGCAGAGGAGACAAAGAGTCGAAGGGAGAGGGCGAAACGCCATTTTTAAAAGGACGCGCTTGCGCCCGGCAGCGTGCTTCCGGTCGATATATATATATTGCGTCAAAGGCGAGCAGAGAGAGAGAGAGAGAAACACGACGGCTGCTGATCCGAAATTTAAATGGCCCGACGAAAAAGGTCGGTGTGTGAGATTCATGAGAAACAGATGCTCGGTCTCGCAGACGCGATCGTTAAACTTCCCTCTTTCTCTCTCTGAAGCGAGAACCCATTGCGTTTGTCCACGTCACGCGGGGTAAAATTTCCAAGGATTACGAGAGAGAGAAAAAAATTTTTTTTACGGCGACTCCTCCCCGGAATGGGGATGAAGAAGGAAGTTTTTTCCTTTCGGAAGCGCGATTGCGACTCGTATGCGGCGACGGCTAGAAAACAGCGCTATAAAGTGCTGCGAGAGCCAGCGAGGTAAACACGTCTGACGTTTTGTTATTAACCAAGAGGCCGATAATGTGCGTGCAGTCGTCGTCGTTGACTTGTTGTTTTCCCTGCTTTTGGACGCGGGTGGGTAAAAAGGAGATGGCGAGGTAGAATTATATGGGAGCTATTATAGTCTTATTGTCAGAGTGTGAATTACAACGGTGCACGCGTGGTAAATATTTACTTTTCGTATCATCCCCGCGACGATGGAATGTGTTAACTAACACGGCGCTTAAGGAGACGTCGGATACCGACAGTAGATTCCTACTATCCTACACACGTATTTCGTTATTTATTTACAAAGTTAATTGTTTAATGACAAAATAATAGCTGTCCCCAATTTGTTTTACAGTAACCTAATTATATGTCTAAGCTGGTTTCATATGATTGTTTTGTTTTCGAGAAAACTTTGACAAACTTAGTATGTAAAGGTTAATCTCCACGTAGTTGGCCCTTTTAGTGTGTCAAAGTTTTCTCGAAAACAAAACAATCATATGAATCCAGCTTGGACATATATGTAGATTACTATAAAACGAAGCGGGGACAACTATTATTTAAAGAAAAATATGATTTCTCTTAAAATTATGAATGAAAACTCAATTAGACAAGGACAGAGATATCCGGCGTCCCCTTAACGAGGAGCCAGCGGGCTCTTCGTTATAAGTTTAATCAGAAATGCACTTTTAACTGCGCGATAAATTGCCACGTGTGCTATTTCTACCCGCGACGACTATTAATTGCAATAAACAAGACTTTTATCAGCGAGACAAACAATGTTGAAAAACATAATGTGCATAATGAAAGTAAATTAATATTAGCGGCTCGGTATCTGATCAGTTAAGTCTATTATTTACATAAACGTAAACTTATTCATTTTTAAGTATGAAAACAATTATAGTAGTAACAAAAATTTTAATAGAAAAAGTATAAATAACAATCGAAATATTAGTAGCAGAAAATTTATTTAATGTTAATACTAAATGTTAATTATATATTTAAATATATTCTGTTCTGAAAACTGCCTAGTTGCCTCTACCGCCGTTGGATTCAGACATATACAAACACACACACACACACACACTCTCACACCATCCAACGACACATTTTCTTTCCGATTACAGATCGACCGCGACAGTAATTAGCGAGACCCGAACGCGACCACACCTAATACATACACGACACTATACTTTTATTTGCCTACTTAGGCCTTTGTATATTTATAAGGTTAGAATATAATTTAAAGAGAAAATCAGTGCCTTATAATTTATTTAAACCTCCCTCCACAAAACAGCAAAAAACTCGCTCACACTCTCTTTATTCAAATAATTAATTTCTTTACTATCTTTCAAAGAAGTAGTTACCTAAATCACAAACATTTTTCTCCAAACTCCTCTCCGATCCCTCGTCCCCCCTCCCACTCCTACCTCGTAAACTTTTTCCCATCGTTTCCCCAAGAATCCTACATCCATCCCTCGAACCTTCTGAAAAATGTCACTGCGAAAGAGGCGACGATCGCGACTTTTCGCGCTCGCCAGCACCTCCGCAGCGGCAATCGAGCCAAGCCGATCGCGATAAGCGAAAAGAAGGGAGGCCGTGTCGTTACGGCTATCCGTCCAACAGCTGACTTTAACGCCTCGAAGCCTCGGCTCCGGCAAAAAGGACTACGTATACAGCGGCTTGATTTATTCGCGTCTCTCTGCGCCCTTACAAGCCAAGCCCTATAATTCCGGGCGGAGGCGTTGTATGAGCGACGGGGGCCCCCCTTCCCCGAGGAATTTATGGCGTTTCCGCGTTTGCCGATCCGTGAAGACAATGGCCGTGCCGCGGCTACAGGAGAATCAGATTTCTGACTGGACTTCCACTTCCGGGCGCATCAGCTGCTGCTGCACTTATTTGTTAAATGATGCGGCTTTTAATGTCGGAGAGAGAGAGGAGGTTCGTGAAAAAAAAAGATTCGAGGCTGAGGTAGGTAGGTGTGCGTATAATAATTTATGAGGCTTTATTGATTCGGTGCGCGGAGCGTGCAAGAGTCCATTGAAAAAAAAGGCTCCCGGCGATGCGTAAACAAGTAGATAAGCATTTATTGTTCGAAGATTGTTAACTAAAAATAACGCGCGTGTCTTATTGTGTTATTATATTATATTTAAAATCGTTTGTCATTGATCGCACTGACCGTGCTTTTTTCTCTCGTCTGGCTTAAAGAAACTCGATAAACAACAAGATACATACGCGCAGAAAAAATAAGACACTTTATTATCGAGAATGTTAACACCATCCCCCCCGTGTATTCGAATGAAATAGTGGATCAATGCACCAGGAAAAATGCGTATCTACATATTAATAAATAATCTTGCATACGAGGAATCCGTCGAAAGTTATTGTCGAGCTTACCGAACAAACAGCAAGCGAAAGCCTTCGCTTCGAAAATAGGCGCATCTATCAAAACAATCTCTTCTTACCGCGCGATGAAAGAGAGAGAGAAAGAGAAAGAGAGAAAACAGAAATTTAGTTATTTTAATAACCCGAGCCCCGTATATAACGGTAGGAAGGAATATAAAGGTGGAGACGACACCGGAATAAAACGGTGTGTTCGTTCGTGCAGTTATATATTGCGTGCGTGTGCTCGCGCGGAGCCTCGAAAAGTTCGAGGTCGTAACTTTTTTCTCTCCCGAGCGACGACGACGACGAGGACTACACGAGAAACATGTGGAAAACAAGCGCGCGGCCTATCGTTAATTAGCCCCGGCAAATGTGTTTTCTTCGACAAGGCAAGCTTTCTTTCTCTTCGAGGAGTCTCTCTCTCTCTCTCTAGCGAGCGCGAGCAAGAGCTTATAACTCCCTCCCCCACTTCCTCCTCTCCCTCTCGATTGCGCTCATTGCTCAATGGCCGGCTCGAATATAATGCGACTTTTATGCCCCGGCCAGTTTCGTGCTTGGACAAACAAGTTGTAAAAAAAAAGAAAAATACGTTTATGAATGCTCTGCTCTCCTTCCATTTTTTTTCATATCTCCCTTTTATATGCTAGCGGTTAAATTCGAGCATAACACAACAAAATGTGGTATTATTTCTCTTTTTTTTATAAAATAATTGGTTAGTTGCAAAACAAGGTTATTTCTTAAGAAATGCGCACAATCGATAAATATCAGTATTGATTTAATTAACAACATATATCTTTAATTACCAAAAGACGATATTATTTGTTATCAAAATAACATACCTTTATTATCTATTACGGAAACTTTATTGAGCCCTCGTTGAAGGCACAGCAGCTTTATTTGCTATGAAAAAATAAAGCACCCAAAAAAGCATAGCCGCAATCCATACATGAATTGAAGGAAAAAAAAACAAACGTAAACACTATTTTTGTGAAGCACGAGGACCGAATAACGCTTGCGCGTCGCTTTCGGAGAAAAGCACATAACCGAGAGCTTATCTGCCTCCTCTCTCGCTGGCAGAGCAACGAGAGTCGGCTCCGTCAGCGAATCATCGGAGTGGGTGTGATACACACTTAATATATAGCACAAGGCTTTGCAGATTGTATAATCAGCCGGTGCACATAGAGGAGACGAGCTACTACTACACACGCGCGACTATATCATAGTGCTCGGGTTTCGCTAGCTAGGCACGATTGTTATTTGTCGTGCGTCGCAGCCGTATAAGTTCCTCTTCTCGCGCTATTCGTCTTTCGCTTCCTCGTACAAGCGTATATACATGTATTTTTTCGCTCGCGAAAACAATCCTCACGCGCGCATTTCGACAGTATCTTATCGATCGCGTTACGTGTATGTGTTTTTCGTCGCTATCGCGGCTGGGGATCGCTCGAGAAACAAAAAATCATCGTTTCTGTATTTCCCCCCAAGGTATTTTTGTTTATTCGAAAATTCCGATGCGCTGCTTCCTTTTTTCGGCCGAGGTGTGCACGGCCGAGCGTTATAAATTATTAATAACGCTCGTATCTCGGGTGTTTTAACGCTGCGCGCCGTGTCTCGCCCTACAAGCGCGAAAACAGGCTCTTACGCGCGCGAAATTTCAAAATCGGTGTAATTTATGGGCCTCCTCTCGAGTGCAGAGAATACTTTCAGAAAGCCTGGCGTGTTACATTCATAACACACGCTGTTAAAAATTGCTTGAAAATTCAATTACAAATTGTATTTGAAAATTCAATTTTTAGTAACTGAACACCAAATTCAGTAAGATTTTATTGAATTTATGATTCGGCATGCATTGCTAAGTAAATTCAAGTACATGTAACTGAAAAAACTTATAAAATTTTCACTAGCATAAGAATAATATCAAATAGCCGATTAGATTTTATACTCTTTCTCTACCATTAATACAAATCTATTATTAATAACAAAATTAATTAGGCTCGAATCCTCCTTATATTTATCTGTTTGAATAAATCTATCTTAAGTACCTATAATAAGATTGGAAGTATGTGTTAATTTAATCATTTTGAAAAACTATTGCTGTATAAAAGTACTTTTATGCAAGTTTTATAATATTTCATTTTTGTGGTGCAGAATGCTATTGAAAATTCAATTCGGTTCTTGAATTTTCAATAATCATTCATGAATTTTCAACAACTCATTCTTGAATTTTCAGTAGAAATGTAACTGAATTTTTCAATTACGTGCATGGAAAAAACTTCAATCATATATTTTTAACAGTGCAGCACGCGAGAAATGTCTTTTCAATTACACGACTCGCATTCATACATGCGTCCGAGCGATAACAGCACTCTCGTCTAAGGAGCACTAATATAAAAAGAAGAACAAGACGAAGGCGGCGAAAAAGAAGGAATATATTTACGACGCGTTCTCTTGACACGTAGCATCTGGCCCTTGCTGCGCACGCACGCACAATTCGAACCTTTCACGCACAGTGCGCGTACATATAAAAGCCTTATACTTCTTCGATTCGCGGCGCGCCATTCAACGACACCGCACGTGTCCGGCCGGCCGACCTTCGCCTCCGAAAAACTCAAGGAGCGATTTTTACGACCGGCCGCGCCCACCCCCTCCTGATTTCTCTCTCTCTCTCTCTCTCTCTCTCTCTCTCTCTCTCTCTCTCTCGCGTGCGGGGGCGGAGATGGACGCGCACGTGGACGTAAATCGAGTTTTACGTGCGTGCGCCCGCTTCCGCGATATTACCCGAAGGAGCCGGAGCTATAAGTTTGATTAAAGATGGTTGTTTTTTTTGGCCGAAAAGGTGCCTCGCTCGATATATTTTTCGAGAGGAAATGTGATTATCGGGAGCGGGAGGCACCGCGGGCAAGTTAAATATTTTGTCGGCGTTGATAGTCAAAACACGAGGAGCGACCGAATATAACTCGTATGGTAACAACCGCCCTCTGCTCTCGGGTACGCCGAGAAGCTTCTTTTTTTTCTTTTTGATAGATCCCCGCTCTCTTTTCTCCGGCACGTGTGCGCCGCGCGTAAAAATAGTAGCGGTACGGTACGTAGTGGCTCCTTCCCGGAATCGTGCAATGCGTGCCGCGAAAAGGTCTTCCGGAGTATAACGAGGAGGTTCAGAAGTCGCGCGTGCGAATTCGAGGGAGTGTCAAAGTAGATTTGAAATGCAAATTTCCCGCCGTGGATGTTACCGACCGAGGAATGAATAATTGGTCGTGTGATTAAATGTATAATGGACCTAATTGTCTTTTCTGATGTATTATAATCTACAAAGTTCAAGTAAACATTTCTATATTTAACCGAATAACATGTATGAAGAAAGTTTCGAGAGTTGAGCCCGGAGATGTTATTCGAATGGCATATTACGTACAGAACCGTTGACATTATTGTATAACAAGAAGGAGCAATAATATCTTAGTTATCCACAATTTAATCTAAGTATAAATTTAATAAATTACCACTCGGTCGGTAACACTCGAGGCGGGAAATTCGAATTTCCCGGTACACCCTCGGCTTCGCCCTCGGCGCGATAGAACAAAAAAGGATGGAACTCAACAAATCAAGCCGAAGAGGCGCAAACAGACGTATGTCCGATAAAACGAAGAAGCCGAAAGTATAGTTTCGCGAGTGGCGAAAGAGAGGAAGCAGCTCGTCCATCTTCTCCCGTGGCGTCGTAGGAGGATCGAGGGGTGGGGGGGTTTGTTTACCGCTTACTAGATTCTATCTCTCCGCGACCGCGTATCCTCTCTCTCTCTCTATTTCTCCTCTCTCCTCCATCCACACACACATACACTCACCGCTACACGGATGCATGTATATAGGTATATGTACAACCTCGGAAGAGAAGGAACGACTCGGGGGAAAATAGAGTCGGAGTGTCGGGACTCCTACTGCGCGGCGCCGCGGTAACAGTGGCTCTCCCATATAGACTATACCGGTATATACGTGCATCCGTGCGCTCGCAGCTTCCCCGGCGAGAGAATTTTGCCGCAACGTTAATCACCCATTATTGCCGGGACGTTCTGCAGTAGGAATCGCTCGCTCGGATTTTCTTCTCCCTCTCGTCGGCCGCGGGGCACGAAAAAATAATATATATTTATACGGAAAGTGAGATACGGGGATGCTGCGCAGTGTGCACGGGTGATTAATTGCAATCCACGCGCGCCAGCTCTCGAACTCCGCTGGCTTGTAAATAAACCGGAGATTTATTTCCCCGCTCTGTTCTTCTGTCCGCGCTCTATGCGTGTGCGTGCGCGCGGCTTTACTTACGTAATTCCCGTAGTTTGTGGGAAAATAAGATCTCACTTAGCAAGCAAACATATACACTCTATACGCAGAGAGAAAAAACTCAGCTATATCTACCGGAGACTCTGGCACTTATAACTTTAGTGGACAAACGGTAGAATGACATGATCGCCAAGCGGTGTCGGCTGTAGAACAAAGCAGTTATAGATCGGCGATTCAGAAGCGGGTTATTCTTAATATACTCTTTTGCAAATTTCTCATAGACTATTACAGTAAAAATCAATTATTTACTTCGAAAACACATTTTTCAAACGTATTAACCATTAATCTTTGCAAAATATAAGTTAATAGGTATGAAATCCAAATATTCGTAAAACTAACCTCAAATATTTGTCATTGCGGCTACTCGACTTTGGGGACCGAGACAAGCCAAAACTGCTTTGTTTTACAGCAGCGCTAGCAGTGCGACCCTACCGCTGATTTGACGTAACTATAGAATAGTAGTATACTACAAAGCTAATACAGCGGTGTTTTTCTCTCCGTGTACCGAACCGATCTATGTTTATCTATTACTTACACTGACCTTTGATTTTGACGAAATTTCTGTATTTAATTGAGAGTTTATACTCACTGCCTGGCACGTTGAATTAATCGTAACACGGGTTGGAGCCCTTGTAAATCATCGCGGTGTGCACACGCCGCAGCGGGTTAAATTGAGCTTATAAATTCTTTACTCGTTATCACCGACGTCGAGATCCAAGTACAACTAACTCTCCTGCATCGCGGGGACCTATAATCGACCGTATACACACAGACACATGCATACCGTGTGTATATAACTCTCCCCTATCCGTAGCACCTAAATACAATAACCCGGCCACTTATTACCCCGCGCTCGTGTTCGCGCGCACGCAAAACACAACGCGTGCACGCACGCTCGCGGAGAAAAAAAGAGCAGAGACCGCCGCCGCGCCGACAAAAAGTCGCGAGGCGAAGGAAAGAAAAGAAAGAATATGCGCGTATGCGCGATAGGGTGAAAAAAGGGGTGAGAGGAGGCGCTACAAATATAGGTGCAGCGCCGCGATGATGAAGAAGAGGGAAAGACAGGCACGAATATAATGTAGGAAAATAGATAAGACGGAGAGAAAGAGAGAGGGCTTGAGGATCTATTTTTAGCTTGCGATAGAAGCGAATTGCATCTCGGGAGCTCGAAAGTTTATTGGTGTTACAACGGGGCCGCGAGAGAGGAGAGGCATAGAAAAAAAAGAGCGTCGTTATGCGCGTACTTTATAGCGCGTAACGCGCCGAGTTTAACGGCTTCCTTCTATATACAAACGAGCCCCGTCACTTGTCCGCGCCTCTCTCTTCGAGATGTGTATAACGCAGGCTTTTTTTCGGCTTTGTTTTCGTGCATCGACGACCATTCGAGAGAAGAGAACGGTAGGTGAGGTACCTCTAACTCGCTATACAGCTCGAATCTACGAGATGTTGCACAGTTATACACACATTATTCTCAGAGATAAATTAATTTGACTTCTTTTAAATTCTGTACAAGCATATATCAACGGCACAGAGAGAATTTTCTAATAATAATTATAACGAAATTCAGGGTAAAAATTACCGTACGTAACTATAAAGCTGGGATACTCCTACTTTCTAGCACTTTTTACTGATATTTTACTATAAACTTTACCTCATTGACTACAAATTTTACCGCACTGAATGGTAAAATTTGCCTGATTTGAGAAAAAGAAAACTGATAAAGGAAACAACTGAGAGTGTTTATTTTAGGTTAACTTTAATATAAATGTGTATAAATATACTTATTTAAGTATATCAATGATACTGCTATAACAATTGGAAGTAAATCCACATTTTTAAAAAATATTTCATACAAATTATACCATCAATTTCATAGGTAAATTTATATGTTTCTTTATTCTATTAGTTTTCTCTAAGATTCATATACGGAATTTTTACTCTACAGCAGGCAAATTTTACTCTTCAGTACGGTAAAATCTATCGTAAATATGAATAAAAACTGCCGGAAAGTTAGAGTGTTCCAGCTTTATAGTCATTCACGGTAATCTTTACTGCGAATCTCGTTATAATGTTTATTAGAGAATTCTCTCTGTGTGGTGATTTCGAATCCAACGTTGTTTGTCCTGGACACTGAGGTGTCTAAATAAAGTATTTTTGGCAGTGACGAGTATATATAGCGCTCTAGTTATTAATTTCCATTAGTTTAGAGTACCTCCATAGCCGGCGTTCGACCGAGGCGACACGCGACGAATTTTATTGGCCTTAATTCAAGAAACAATCGACGCTTTAACTCGAGCAATGAACTTAGAAAAGTGCCCCGACGCACGTACCGTGCGCAACAACTCCAACTCGATTCAACGCCTCCTCGCATTAACATACACAGATGTATTCTATTCCAGGTACGCGCAGCGAATACATTTGGACGGGCACCGAAAGTTAAGGCTATCTTTAACTTTTGCTTTGATAGAGTTCTCGAAAATTGGTATTTTAGCTGCACTTCACGTCGCAACTCTCCGACAAGACTATGATGACTCGAAGTTCTGTGTTTTTGTAAAACTGAGCAAGTAACGCAAATTTATCATGAGACGAAATGTGTTTACTTGAATTTTATTACTATTATATAATAGCTTCTCACATTTTTTACCTTAATATGAAAATTACTTAAAATGTGTATATTCACTTATTGCAAATAATTTTTATGTACGAAAATACAATTGAAAAAGTGTAGTCCTCTTCTGGGGGTGCGATTCCTTCGTTATTCGTTACGTTTGCGCTTCGCGTTTTCCCCCGTACGACGACACCTTGACAGATCACGAGACTGCGCAGTCGGTCGAAGGAAAAAAAAAGCCCTTGGAGACCTTGGCCGAGTATACATTACACGAGCGCGGCCGTGCTAGGAGTGCCAAAGCGACGATGAAGAAACGCCTGATGGAGATTCACTCGAGTTTCAAAAGGACCAATCAGCTGCGGTTGCTTCCAGTTTTGTATCATGCGTATATACGTATATATACGCGAGGACGCCGGCGTTTTTTCTTATACTTTCGTGCACGCCGGAGTAACAGCGAATAATGCGCGCTTCGGCTAATGGAACCGGCAGATAAGACCCCTACCTCTATAAATTAACAGTTTATGTTCGCTTTTTTGGTATTCTACTTCTTGGCCTATGTTCACTTTGTACTGATTAATGAAATTACAAGGGTTCTTTTATATTTACCAAAATAATGAAGAAAGGACGATTCGTGTAACAAAAATTAACACGAAGAAAAGAATTTTCGTAAATAATCTCGTAAAAATTGCCATGTTCAAAGTAAAAATGCATTTAACAAACATTAAATATTTATATAGACACATTTGACAATTTAAAAAAAATGAATATGTATTACACTGACGAATTCTCCCAAATGCTTACATAAATAAAGATAACAAAAATTGCTGCACGTGTACCGCTCGAGCGCGCACAGCGCAAATACCAAAAAAAAAAGCACGAAATAACGGGTGTCCGCCCTCGAGGTATTATATGCGGGTGGCAGCGACCGCGCCGCTCGGACAAAGTCAACATCGAGCCCGATAACAGCCAGCGCCACGCGTGCACACGTTCTGCACCGGGATCTCAAGGTCGGATCTTTCGGATCATCGATCCGCTCCCCTTCGATTTATTTTCGTCGGGCGGGGGAGGAGAGAGAGAGAGAGAGAGTGCGATGACTTCTGTCGTACAAGTCTAGCCCACCCCAAACTCCCTTGAACCGACGGGAAGCGAAATATATATATGTCGAGACACATCTGCTTCGCGCGACTCTTTTCACCACTTACGCCACCGAGTTGCTGCTTCTCTATCTTCTGTTTTTTTAGAAACTTTGTTTTCTTTTTTCTGAGATTTAGAATCAAGGTTATACGCGTGGCGAGGAAAGAGAGGAAAAAAAAAAGATGAAAAAGAGTTAATTGGGCTCTCGTGGGTTGTGCGATGTTCCTTTGTTGCTGCATTTAACGAGCCGAAAATATATACTTAATTGTGAAGTTTCTTCTAGCGCGGAGAAAGTTGTATAACTTTTAGCGTTAATTATGTCGCGCCTAGCTTTCACTAGAATCGATAAATAATTTAGCCATTCGTCGACTCTTCTTTTCTCTGGTCTCGAGCGTAATCTGTGTATTATCGGCGTTGTTCCGCGCGCCAAACTCGCTTATCAAAAACTATGATATACACACATGTACAACGCGTGTATCTACAATTTAATCAGTCGCGAGCAAACAGACAGATCGCTCTATTGACAGGATGATTAAGCGAGCTCGCTTTGTGCACTAAAGCCCCAGTGAAACACACACACACACACACGGCTGATGAAATTGTGTGTACCGTCGTCCGATACTTCAAACACTCTCGCGCATCTCGCACCCGTATTCACACAAATATACAAAAAAAACAAGAGAGCAGGTATATCTAAATACCGTTACGGACCCAGTTCCTGATCAGGACCCAATTGCTGATCATTTTCTTACGTAAAATATTACTTTAAACTTGTTGCTGCAAAAACTTTTTTGAAGATTGCAGATATAACTATTATCTACTATTTAGATGTTCCTGTTCAAAGTCTAAAAAGTTTAATTGTAATTGGCTTATATGGAAATCAGAGTTGATCAGGAATTGCTCTTGGTTGATCGGGAACTGGGTCCGTGACGGTGCTCCGCGCGCCGGTATCCATCGAAGACGCTTCGATTGGCGTCCTATTTTTACACCCGCGTCTTATCGCGCACGCACGAATTCACAACGAGCGCGCGAGATAGACACATCGATTACAAAGTCGTTAGGATAAAACTTCGCTACTAAGAAGCCACTATAAACTACGTGAAATCGAATTGCAACGATGTCGAGGCCGATATATTTTTACCACAAGCCGTGCGTAATAGTTATTCTCGAGGTACAAAGGGCAGGGGCTTCCGAAATAACAAGCAGCCCGAGACAAGGAGGAAATGAAGCCGAGAGAGAGAGAGCTTGTAACAACACGAACAAAGAAGATCGTCACCTCCCCCCTCTCCTCTCTCTCTCTCCTCGAGTTCGATGCTCCTTCTTATCAGCGCCTCGCGATTGGTCGGCCGGCTGTCGCTCTGACGTCACCCCCTATATCGATTAGAGCTCGGCGCGAGCTGTTGTGCGATCCACCACGTGACTCGATTTTTACACAGCGACGCGCGCTGCCGATTCCAGAGCTGATGACCGCTCAGGGCCGATGCCGACTGCAACTGCACGTGCTGTAGTTTCTTTCTTTCTTTATTTGCGATTAAAGAGGCGCACCCGCTGGACGAGCAAAGTCTTTTTTATCGACCGAGATGACGGTTTTATGCTTTGGGAGTTGAGGATGCTCCAAGCGGTAAATTAGCAATTTCGAGCGCGTCGTTGATCAAGGTGTTTGTATAGTTATGAATGCGAAGGGAGTATTTTTAGAGATGGGGACGTAGATTAAGACGCGGATACGAATAGATCAGAGTGTTTTTATTTCATTTTTAGGAGTAATTAATTTGTGTTTACGTATAATTAAAATATAGTGTTATTTTGAAACAGTTAATGTGAAAATGTGAAACTCTATTCAAGTTTATGTGGAGATACAGAACAAGAATTACTAGTTATTTATAGATTATAGATTACACTTAATTTTCTATAAAAATGTTCATACTCATAGTAAAAATTGTTATGTATAGTTTTTCCTATCAACATTACGATTGATCAAAATTTCGCCGGCTAATTTAAAATATTACTCTAATTGTAACGAGTGGAGCGAGTAATATTTTCCCCAAAATAATACCTCTATCGCGCAGAATCTAATCCACGCGCCGAAAGCACCCGACCTCCCAATACACTTCCATTTCCCTTCGCACACGCGCGACCTTATAAGTCCGAACCTCCGAGAGATCCGCCACCTCCTTTTTTTTCCGTTCGACCCGTCGCGCACGTGTAACTGCCGGCGCAGGATTCACCCTCCCTCCCTTATTCAACCTTATACCGCACTCCCCTTCCAGCCGTGAATCTCGCGTCACGTTCGACTTTAAATCTTTATCCAAAGGGAGCGAGAAGAGAGAGGAGGCCAAATTGACAAAATATACGAACGTAGCTTTTCCTGCTATATACGTTATACAGGCTCGGTGTGTGCGAGAGAGGAAAAAGGTCGAAATGCAAGTCACGTCGGCTCTCGCTCTCCTGTATTTAAGTGGAGCGAGAGAGAGAGAATTTTATCGGAGAAGGTTCCTCGTTTCCGCGGCAGATTACGGCCGCTTTTGCATCACCGCCGACATGAGTCGCGTATATATATACGTTGTTTTTATCGAGCAAACGCACCGCGCGAATATTAGAATGAGTCGAAGAGAGAGAGAGAGAGAGGAAGGAAGGAAGGGAGACGCACACGTCGTAAAAAGTTACGATCGCTCGCTGGTGTATCTCTTTGGGTGTGGGTTTTAGCGTCGTCGTTGCGTATACGTTTGGCGAGAGGTGGGAAACCTCAAGAGTCGCGCTTTGAGAGATGAAAATTGACTTTTTTTCGAAAGGACGCTGCCGAAGGTTGTTTTTGTACTTTATTCGCTCGCGATGCCTGATTGAGCGCAATTCGTAAACAGCGGACTTGGAGGATTACAGTGAATTTGTATTCGAGAAAAGTGTGTAAAAGCGTGGAGGCATATCGGTAAGAAAAAGTAAAAAGTAGTATTTTTCTTAGTTCGTAAGTGGCACAGGCTAGAAGGCAAAGATAAAGATACAGTAGAGTATATATTTTTAGATTTTACGACGTTTTTTTTTCTCCTCCTCCGATTATAATTCTCGTTGAGACAGACCGTAAACGTATAAAGTTGTTGTTGAGACGAGCTCTCAAAATTTTACAATAAAACCGTGATGACTGTGTGTATTCCGACTTTTCCCCGACTTTTACACTCCGTTAATTTTGTTTTTTCGAGAGCTCGCAACGAAACCGAAACTCCGTATAGGTATATAACACCAGCGCGAGAGATACTAAAATAAGGTCCCTTCTCTTTTTGGACTGAAAATTATACGCAGGGGACCAAATCGTCGCGCGCGCGCGCGCTTTAATGGGTCCTACAAGATTATAACCGGTCCCGCGCGCGGAGGGCAATGCCATAAACAATGACTTTCTAATCGAGATGAAATAAAGCGAAGCCCACGAAAGAAAAAAGGAAGCAACAACCGCCAGCAGCAGCATCTCGATGAAAAGAACCTTTCGAGGCTCTTATCATTCGCGCGAACTTTTCACTCCTTCTCGACCGAGCTTTTTTGGCAACTGTTCTCTTGACCTACTTACCGGTCACTCGCCCCTCTCCAAAAAAAAAAGGAAACAGCGCGACCGAAAGTTCAAACGCATTCGTTCCCGCACACCCTGTACTTATACATCGCGATCATTACACGCGCAGCGTTCGAATTTCTCGTCAATTTAATAAAACGTACTGGATACGTATACAAGCTCGAGCACCAGTAGTAATCATCGGAGGGACGCTTCTTGTGCCCCGCGCTCGGCACTTACATCATCTCGCGAGAGCGAGAGAGAGAACGAGAGAACGAGAGAAAAGGGAGAAGAGAAAAGGAAAAGAGACGAGAGGAAGACCTGATTCTCGAGCGGAGAGAAGAGAGCTGCTCCTCCTCCACCTTTCCTCCCCCTCTCTTTTCTTGTGTGCCCAGAAGACGGCCTATGACCGCACGTAAACAACATTGGAAACGAGAGGAAGAGAGAAAGAGCGAACAGATCTCTCTCTTGAGAGAAACCGGTTTTGCGTTCGGAAAACAATTTTACGATCTCGCGCGCGAACGAGCGAAAGAGAGAGAAAATACACGTTGCACACACAGAGTGGGAGAGAGAAAGAGATGTGTGTACGTGAGGTAAAGAAGGTGCTCTCCGATCGTGTCCCACCTTTCTCAGCGCGCGCGCGCGCGGGATACGATCTGAGATTCGAGCACCCTTTTCGTCAACGTGTATATATTCTCGAACTCTCTCGGGTTCTGCTTTTTTTCTCTCCTCGTCTTCTCTTCTTTCTCCTGTGTGTGTGTGTGTTTTTCGTCTCGGGCATGGATCCTAAATATAAAATTTTCCATTCGACCAAAACAAGCTGGCCGGAGAGAGGCGCTTCTATTCTCGATTTAATTTCGAGAATGATCGAGGCGAGATTTTCGTAGGAAGCGACGCGGAGGATGGGAATAATTGTACGTTATTAAAATGTAAAGTATATGGAGTATCGGTTAATAGCGGTGTAGCGAGGTTTACGAGTGTAGGTCATCGATCAAATGGGAAGAAAAGTGCATGATAACTTTAATGCGTTGAGTTGTTATACGACTCGGATCGCGCGATTATATTTGTCTTGGAGAAAAAAGTGTAATAGTCGAGTCGGTGGAAGGTAACGTTGCAAGAAAACAGCTTTAACGAGCGTATTTGCGTGGGGGCGGAAACAATAAAGTTAATTCGCTCGGAGATTGTTTAAATATATTTTCTCGGGTGTTTTTCAGGGTACGCAAACAATTCTTGTAATTAAAAAAAATTTATGAGCCCCGCGAGTGAGTCACGACTTATTTAACTTGTTGAAAATCAGATTTTAAAATATACGTACACTTATAGCACAGCGACATTTTACATATGCTGTATTTGAATAATTTATACATTCGTGGTTAAGCGCGAACTCATTGAAAAAAGTAGGCGTACGCTCGAGCGATTTCAACATCTACAAATACAGTTTCTATTTAAAAAAAGTGTCTGCAACAAGATAAAAATGAAAATTACGAGTAATAATTTTTAATTCGCAAATTTTCGTTGATACAAAGACTCTTAATTTGTAACTTCCGAGTAATCTCCAAAGACAATCATTAGATTAGCGTGTACGAAATCAAGCTCGAGCGCACACCTACTTGACGTAAACAAAACGCGATTCCCATCTACATATTAAGTGCCGGTATTCCAGGCGTGCTGCTGAATGTGATTTCAAAGTGGAGGCACGCCGAGTAGTCGAAAAAAAAGCGTTTCATTTTGCGGCTAAAGAGGTTTAATGAAAGAAACAATTAATTTCTCGCAAACGCGACGGGTGAAATTCACCTGTTATAGCCGGGGCCTCGTGAATGAAAGACAAGGGTCGCCGTTTGCATGCAAATTACGCGCGCGAGCTGTTAAAACTTTATTATCAGCTCCCAGAGCGAGTTTTCGCGTACACCTATGGCGGTGTACATAGGTATACATGAAAAGCGCCGCGAAAATAGCCTCTTTCCCACTTTCGTGCTTTTCAAAGTGCTTTGTGGAAAATGTGTAAAGTGCGCGCGAGTGCTTTATTTTTCGTAAATATGTGTTAAAAGTTGATAAAGAGAGAAATATCGAAGGGCGGACTTATGCAGAAGCCGGTTTTGAGGCTTGAAAGGATAATCGATAGAAGCTCGAGGGTGTGAAAGAGAAGGAGAAAGAACGAACCCTTCGAGACTGAAAACACAGCCCTCGAAAAATATTTTTTCCCGGGAGTATATCAATAAGGGAACAATCCTGTGTGTTTGCTACTGAAAAAACAATCTCATTCGCCCGTATTCAAGACTAGAATGCACAATTAAGTCAACGCTCTTACGATAAGTGGCAAATTTCTTTATAAATAAGACACAAATTTGTTTATTTTTACTAAAAAAAATTACAAGTTTAATTACCAGACACCATTTAAATATTATTTATTAATTATTGCTGTGTTTTAAACAAAGATAAAACATGCTACTCTTTTGTTTTTGTTGAAATATCGCTATGCTTTAGCATACGTATGTGTGTAACTGTAGTTATACACTACTACATGCTTGTACAAAAATGAATCGACTTACTAAGAAATGTCCCAAAGACAAACTGAAATGCGAGATATAGAAAAGAGTGGGGAACTATATGCGTCAGCCCCAATATTCTCTTGTGCCCTTTTATCAAGTGTTTTTAGTCGTACTAGAGCAGTCGCACATTACTGACGTTATTCCTTCCTTGTGCGAGTTCGAATAAACGAAAGTTATTTTATTTGAAATATACATTGTGTATTACCATTTATTTAACACCCATTTCCAATAAATTTGTTTTTTTTTCCAAAAAAAATTACAAGTTTAATTACCAGACACCATTTAAATATTATTTATTAATTATTACTGTGTTTTAAACAAAGTTAGTTAAAAAGATAAAACATGCTACTCTTTAGTTTTTGCTAAGTTACTCTTTTCCTAAAGCAGCCGTAATTATTTAAACAAAACCCAACGTAACACACGCCCCCCCTTCCAAGCAACTCCGCGATCGATCCCGAATCTCCATTGCGCTCGAGACCTGCCATTCGAGCAGGCGGCGCGTAAAGCAACTCGCTCCGACGCGCCGCCAGCGGGGGGTCAACCAAGGGTCAAATCGAATATTATGCCGCGCGATCGCCGTCTAACGAGAAGGCGGGGGCGTCGAGAGGACAAGTACAAGCTCGAGACTCTCCGGAAATATATACGCCGAATAAGGCTGGACGATGAGAATTCGTCGCTAGCCGGCGAACGTGTATACGTCTCTGCAATCAACGACGTGCCTTATCGGTGTCCCGGCTCCGTGACAATGACGGCGAGACGCCGATGGGCGCAATTCGGCGCAACGATGACTCAAGCCCCCGGATGGCTAGACGCTCCAAGCGGGGAAATATAATGCCGAACAAGTCGGTGCGGGCTTTTGGGTATAATAGCGATGCGGTGCAAAACATTTCCGACTGGCTACACGGACATTTCGGATAATGGACCTAAGTGATGATTCTTATTTCGTTGATGTGGAGTCGAATACTTACGTGATGTTAGAATATTTCACTGAGATAAAGAGTTAATCCAATCGACGATTATTTAAACATGTTATATCAATAAATTATTGTTAAATTGAATCAAATAATAATAGTATTATATTATGAATTATTGATTTGAATGTATTTTATGTTAATAAAGTAATTTGATTGAAAAGATTTTCTTTCTAGGTGTTGATATTGAAGTTTTGTTAAGGTCGTGTTCTTCAACACAACAACAATATTGAAATACAATCATGTGAATTTATAGAAAATGCTAATAACGAGCATTGAACGCTAGCTGTGAGAATAAAATAAAAGTGGAGTAAGTTTAACATTGGAACATCTGCATATTCACGTGTTATAAAATCTTTCAGAATTGGGTCCACTCCAAAAGCTTTATTTTCTGACGCAATTTGACGGATGATACCGACATCAATAGCAATCTCGCATCCAGCTTATAAGCCAGCCTCTTAGAAATCGTAAAAAAACCGGCGCATTTTACATAAACACACATCATCCATTTTCCAAAGTCGACTTGTTCTAGCTGAAATTACACGGACGCGTCGGGCCGAGCCTTCCGCCGTCCAACGCACACGTCAATAACGCATTCACGACGAGCGGAGAGTATTAATTTTTCAGTCCCGGCTCTTTTCTCCTCCCGACTCGTACTCGTATATGCACTCGGGGCCGAGAAATCTCTGCTGCTTCTGTGTGTGTGTGCGCGTCGAGAAAGCGAGCGAGCGAGCAAAGAAAAGAGGATGGATGGAGAGAAAAAAAAAGGGAGAAGAGAGAACCAGAGGCCATAAAGCCGAAGGACCCAAAACTCCCTCGCTCGTCTTTATTTCTTTCTTTGCTCGCCTGCTTGCTCGCACTGTTCGTGTCGCCTCTTTCGAATAAAAACATCACGAGCAATAACAGATCGATACCTGCACGCGCGGGAGAAGGCAGAAGCTGCCCCGACCGCATCCGCCGGGTTCTGTAGCGAAATTTGATTTTCTAAGGGGATCTTCTCGAATTTTTACCATTAGGAGGGTTATGCATGTGCGGTTGAAACTTGAAATGGGTGTAGTTTCGATACTTATCTATAGAGATTTGGTATTTGACATGTGAATTCTGTACCAACCGGTATTCATTAATTTATTCATTTTCGTATGTATCTTTTATAATTTTCTGAGTGTTTTTCTAAAAAGCTGATAGGTTGCATGCATAAATTATATATAATATATAAAGCAAGTAAAAGTAATAGCTAGAACTCCCCTTTAAAAATATAGACATCGAAAATGTGTATCTAATATTCTTGGTGTATCTATATACTGGTGCAATTCCATTCAAACGTTTATATCATATTTTCAATTTCATCATTTTATTAAGATTTGTAGCATAATTTACCATTTAACTCGCAAACAACTCTATTACACAACCATTTAAAGTAAAATAAACTTTCGAACATGTCTGTAACACACTACACTATCTTAATCCGCCTAAAAGGACACCGAGCTTCTGTAAAACTCGTCAAACGCAGAGACACACACCAGATCCTGCCACTCTCTCGACATCTCCAGCCGTTCGATCGACTGCATGTGCACACAGAAAGACCGAGAAGCCGGAGAGCAAGAGAGAGACAGAGGCTCCAAGGTCGGAATACACTGCACCTAGTAAAACGCGAGCGAGAGCGAGAAGTCGAACCGGCTCTTCGGGGCCGGTCCTTTTCGGTCGCGCGAGAGAGTAACATCGCGAAGAAAAGCCGGCGGATCGTTGCATCAGAAAACTACCAGACACATACACGCGCGCGTGAATCGAGGCCGGGAAAATTTTCGCAGCCTGTCCTCGCGAGATAAAGCGCCGTTGCCGCAAAAATCATCGATCAAAGTTGGAGGCGAGACAATGTCACGCTGCATTTTTACCGATTCGAGAGCGGCTGACGCAAATCCGAGAAGATTCCGCGCGCGTGTGTGTATGCATACACCGGCCTTCGATTTTTCTCTCAACGCTGCTCTCGAGTGCTCCTTTTCGTTTTGGAGCTGACGCAAATTGTTACGTGTCGAGGGGCAATAAAAACGAGATTTACTAGCGCACCGCGAATCTTACGTTGAGCAATTGTCGCTTGAAATAAACGTCGAAGCAACGGGCGGCAACATTGACGCATCCGGCGATTCGCGATTCAAATTTAAAAGCACTCTTTCGGTAAACAGCGAGCTTTGAGGTTATATAGAAGCACGGGAGGAGCGAGAGCGCGAGAGAAGGAGCTTGACGCATCAGCTGACTGAGTTTCGTCAGACTGGTAGTATTGTCGGCCCGTGAACAAAAGACTCGGGGCTTCTGCCCCGCTAGCGGCGGCTCTTTGTCGCGCTCGCTCGCTCTTTCTTTCCTCCGCGGCTCATCGACAGCTCGATATAAAGTCTCGTTTATTAAGAAACTACATATCGGTAGACACTGTTAATTTGAAGTAGCGAAGCTTTACAGTGAGCTTCACTGTACGCATAGAAAATTGTCGTCAACTGTACAAGTGTGTGTCGGTAAATTTTCTTATGGAGATGTAGTGTAGTGTTCAAAATTAGCGACAAGCAAATACACACTGAAGTGTGTTAATATACCTGTACATTTACAGTATTTTACACACTTGATTGATTGTACAGCAAATATTTGCGTATTATTCTCGCAAATATTAGCTAAACCGATCTATTCAAAGTCAAAATTCTTGCTACCATAACAATACAACATCTCTATGCGTGTACTTCAAATTAAGCGAGTGTACCGATGAAGTTTCTTTAAAAAAAAAAGCTTGTTTAGGAACTCACGTCGTTGCCGATTTGACCCATGCTGGCGGCCGCACCACGAGTAGCGATCGCACCCGCCTCGGGGCAAATCTCCTGCTCGTTTGCCACAGGAATCTTGAAGGATGCGTCGAGAGTCGACGTCCGCAGTGGCTTCTCCCCTCTCGTTGAGACTTCCTGGGGGGACGATACTGCAGCCTCTCCGCCTCTCCTTTATCTTCCGCTGCTGCTGCTGCGAGTCGAAGCTTCGAGCACACTGAACGAAACCCGCGCGAAGCTTGCGAGACTTGTCCGAAAACGGTCACTTTTCTCGAGTATTGCCAGTGAGAAACTAGCAGTCATAATATTCGAAAGCTCCGGTTGTCGCGCTGCTCATCGGTGCTGCGCTTGTCTCGGCTTTCCCTCCGTGTGTCTCTTTGTACGCGCGTTTGGATCACAGATGACGAGCCGGTCTCGCTCCCCGACTTCGAACGTTCGTGCGCGTTGCAGTGTCTATCTACAGTATATTTAGAGAACTACCGACGAGTAGAAACGATTATATATCAAAAAACGTATAATATATATATATATCTCTCCGTAGAAAAGACGAGTGTATGCGTGTACGCTCGGACGACGACTTTTGGCCTCTTTTCTGACGTAACGATCGCCGAGCCAGCGGTGTATAAAGTATATGTATATACAGCGAATTATACGTCCAAACTATATTATCTTCGCACCGGCACTTGTGAAGAAAACTCAACGCGAAATAATATCAATGCCCAACGCTTGTATTTCTTGTAACGAAGAAAAAGGGCGAAGCTCCGGTGGACGATAAGTAGAAAAAATAAACGAAGTGTCGCGCGTATGTGTGTGTGTGTCTTCTTCCTGCTCTCTACGCTCTCTGTGCACTCCGTGTGTCCTGAGCGCGCGAGTGCCGGTTGCTAACTGACGCCTCGAGCCCCGCGACTGATCGAGTCTTACTCTACTCTCCGCGACGAGCGGCTGCTCCGCTACGCCGAGAGAGATAGAGCGGCTGCACGCGCGCAGGCGCGCAGCCCGGTCGTCGTCGAGAGAGAGAGAGAGAGAGAGAGAGAGCCGGCCGGCCGCCGACAGCGCCGGTGACGTAGACCGAGACGCCCGGGCCCCGAGGTTATTTCGAGCTTCCGAGGGTCGATTTTTTGGTAAAAGTGGTGGATTTTTTGGGACAACCGGTGGAGGTTGCTCGGGGAGGTTGGTGGATCGGGGAAATCGGGCGATCGGGTGGTTTGGAGAGAGGTGGGAGGGTTTTGGAGCGAGAATCGGACCGAGCGAACAAAGACGGTGGGAGGCGACGGGCGCCGGTGGGAGCGGGACACGGCACTGGCGCAGGAGGAGAGCTCTGGAACAGCAGCGGCCGGCGCGGATCAGCTGATGCCTTAGCAACAGAGTTACTAGCCGGGCTGCGAATATCGAGCGCCGGCGAGGGAGAGAGATGGAGAGATGGAGACAAGGAGGATACGCGTGTGTGTGGGGGGGTACCCGGCAACTACGGGGCCGCGATGTGGCAGGCGAATCCAGGAGTAGAGTGGAAGATACGGACGATCGCGAATTTGTGGGTGGTGCAGTTGGGGTTTTTTGAGAGGGCGTTCGGAAAATTGGGTTCTTGAGATTATTGCTGCTTTTACATTTAAACTAATTTTATAAAAAATTCATAAGTCATGGATGGAGCCTCTTATTTTTACACTTTTCTTATCTTATGCACTTTCTTTTGAAAATATACTATGAAAGGATACCGAAATCGCTTAACACTCAGTTTTTAAGAAAGGGAATTTATGTGATGGTATAAAAATGATAACATACATTTTTAGTTATTCATACTAAAATATTTATGTTAAATTACTACTATTATGTAATTGTAGAAAGAAACTATAATTTTCTGTGAATAGTATTATAGTTATAGTATAACAATTAAACACAATCAAAATCTTTGAAGTTCTGTAATTTTTATTACTATTTTTAGTTTATTTTAATAAATTAATAATTTATTTGTAATGTGTCTATAGTTTGTAGTTTAAGCTACAATTATTATTACCGTAAATGTTCCATTGTAGAAAAATGATACTATACTTTCCAGCACATACTTTTTACAGTAACGTTTATTATGAATTCTTTTCGGTGTAGCCAAGCGGAAAAGAGTTGTGAAAAATTGTTGAATAGAAAAGGATACATTATATAATATGTGAAGGAGGGGGTATAGGGGAATAAAGGAGTACGCTATGTATATGTATATATACGAATTCTGGGTAGTTTTCGGGAGCGTGAACACAAAGAAATCGTAGCACACAAAGCGAGTGTGTGGTACATCAGCTGTGTCGGAGTAAAGCGAGAGAGAGAGAGAGAGAATTATACAGTGTTGAACGAGGTTTCAAGCAAAAATGGTCAAGCCTCTCCGCTTTACTGCTGTATCGCCTGTCCGTGTGTGTGCAGTAGAGCTGACGAAAATTTGCATAACTCGGATATCCCATATGATTTATGAGATAGGGAGGATACAAATTTATTCTATTTAAACGTGAAATCCGGATACACGCACGCGCGTACCCCTGATTTATCTCTCGATATCTAGCGTCAATCTCCATAATTGTTACGCGGAACAATTATCAAAGGGACTGCGAATAATTTGGTATTAAACGTGAGATTAAACGTTGTAAATTAAACGTTAATTAATGAGGATATGTATAAGGGATATCCTGTATTTACAAAAAATAACAAGTGGATTGTTTGATATAAAATGTAAAAAAATTCATCAGTTTCCAACCGGGGATATTGATTTTATTTGTGCAAATAGTCAGGTTAATTAATATTTATAAATCAAATTACTATATTTCAAGGCATTCTGTACATGTATTTCATTATTTCAACAATTTCTCTGTGTACTTTTTATTTAAAGGATAAACAAATATTTGTTAGTACCGTTTCACTTGACGTTGTTGCCCACGGACGCGCATAAAGAATATTGCAAAATAAATAACCAACAGATTCAGAATAGCAAATAAATGCTTAATAAATTTAATTTCATCCTACAAAGAAATGCATGAATCACGTACGAATTTCATTATTCCATCAATTTCGCCTGTGTACCATTTAATTTTTAAAGACGTTGAAACATTTGCAGTTCAGTCACACGGAAACAACCCAAGACACTCGCAAAACTACCCAGATCAATCTTCAAACCACCGAGCCAAATAAAAAAGGCACTTTACTTACCACGGCGATACAAAACTAACCATATATACACCACCTCCCAAAAAAACTCACCATTAATAACGCTCAAAAGCCAAAATAATTATCCCGCAAGAGCCGGAGCCCCGGCTATAAAAGTTGCCATGCAGCGCGGAGGAGGAGGAGAGGCGCACGGCAACTACACTACACGGCATACCTATAGATATACAGTATACACCCATCGAGGAGAGAGAGAGAGAGAGAGACAGAGAGAGAGAGAAGAGCTGCACGCTCCGCACAATGCAGTCTAGAAAGACTACCGGTGTTGCGGCGGCGGGGCAGTCGCTCGCTGCTGTTGCCACTTGCCGGCTTTCGGCGTGTGCGCGAGCGCGGCTCGCGTATGCAACGCACACACACACCTTCGTCGCCACACGGCGTATGTATTAGGTGTATATACCGGCGTAACGATAGGCGAGGCTTCGGATGTATAGTGCGACGAGTTACGCCGGTGCTTCATTTTGGCAGTGCACTGGGATATAAAGTTATATGGCTGGTTACGTACAGGTAGTGCTTCACAAGACAATATTTTCTTTAAATATTGTATTGATCTTGAAAAATCTTGTAGAAATGATGTCTTGTCTTGGTCTTGTAAGAAGCCAATCTTGTCTTGACTTGATCTTGTCTTGAATTATTGGTCGTAAAGACAAATTTTATATATGTATATATATAACGTTGAAATAAAAAGATATTATAGTATAATTAATAGTTAAATTTTGAAATGAATTTGAAAAATTTAATAGAGATCGAGTATCTAAAATAAGAAATTATCTTACTTTAGATTATTGTAATAATGATATTTTCTTTTTAGATTAGTGTTTGTATATTTATTAAATTAAAAATTAATTGACAAATTTCGATACAATAATTATTGACAAGATCAAGATTCTTGATCATTCAAATCTTGGTATTGTCTTGAAAATGTAGTCGCAATATTGTCTTGATTATTGTCTTGAAATTCAAGACAAGACAAGACAATATCAAGACTACTCTTGGTATCTTGTGAAGCACTATACGTAGGAGAGTGACTCGATTTTGGGTTGGGTTTGATTTCGAATTGATGGGTATGTGCGAGTACTTGGATGTGTGTTGGAGAAGCTCGAATCGGGTTGGCTGGGAAAATTTGTTCTTTATAAGCGCTGTGGAAAAGATTGATGGATTGCCTAAGCTGACTCCTATTCCTTTGCCGAATGATTTAATTTTAGGGGGTGTAAAAAGGTTCTAATGCATTCTACTTACCAGCACAAATTTGGGGGTAACTATATTGATGAAATAAGCTTGAATAACTTTTTAGACATTGTTTATTAATAAAGGAACAGGCTGACGATTCACTTTTTTCCATAAAAAATATTCTAAGATGCACATTATACATATTTGCATAAATTATATACGTTATATAAGTAACGACGACAGCGTCATTTTTGCGGCATAATTTCGTAGTTTCAACTGGCACAACTAGTTAAAATAGACTTTCGTATGATGAATTTTAGTTAGCAATATACAAAATAAAAACATCTTCGTTTTTCTTCGTTCGAAGGGCACGACGATCGTGATTTGGAGATACTTATCTACTATAATGTATAGCTTATTATAAAGGTACGTTTTTGTTTCTTCTTTTTTGTTGTGTTGGATAGTGGCAGTTCTTAGCCGATGTCCCAGTCACATAAAGGTTTTTGAGTAATGACACGTCGTTATAGATATAAAATAAAAAAAAAACATTGCAATAAAAAAACTATGTCAGTCTGACAACTGGCTCAAAAAGTCTTGCAAAAGTCCGACTACGGAAATATTCCCAGACTATTGGCCAAAAATGCAAAACAAAAGCATAGCATTACGTCAAGTCTGCAGTAACCTAAATGCTATCGCGCCACTTGATCCTTGTCTCGTTTTTTACAAATATTTACATCGAAAACTATTATTTTTTACGATTCCAGACGATATTCACAATAAGCGTAGTGTCCTAATCACTTGTACGTAAAAATATGTTTTCGTGACATAATTCAATAAAAGTCTGGCATATAGTCTGGCGTATTTATCTAGAATCGTCTCTGTAGCCAGACTTTTTTCCAGATTTCTCCCAGACTTTTTTTTCATGGGATGTATTATCTTTCTTAAATTTTATAAATATTATTGAAAGATATTGCCCTACTAAAATATGCTGCTATAAAGAAATGAGTATCTGACCCAACTGAAGAAGTGACAAGTCTGAAATGAAAACTATAAATAGAATATGCTCTCTCGTCAATTCACAGCCATCAGTTTTAATATCGCTCTCAACTTTATTTCTCTCCCACTCCTTCACTCGTCTTCTTAAAAGATCCAGCAGAGATGTAACTCCGCGGATTCCTTTGCGAAGAGAGAGTTCATTGTTTTCGTCTCGGCTGGGTTATTTTTGCGCTGCGGCTGCAACTTTTGCGTAAAAAAACATTTTCTTTTTGGCTCTCTCCCTGGTCGCAGTGAAAAGCTCAGCCGTAATTGCCGCAACGAACGAAGCATGTAACCCATTAGTCCATACGTCAGATTCCTCTGTATTTTTTAGATTACCCGCAGTTTCTTTTATGCGATTCTGCTTGTTCAAAGTTCCATAATCGGGATATACATCTTTATAAATATTTATTTTCCTTTCGCAAAAGTTTAGACACGTTATTATTGGAAATTCACTGGAATATGGCATTTTTTTGTCATTGGTTTGTATTTCTGAGTTTTCTTTGAAACGTCGCAATAGTAGGTAATTTTTTTGGAAAAAGAGCAACGACAACTCTTAGCGCTTGTTTATGGTGAAGAAACAAGGCTGTATCTAGATGCGTCTAGTTGTGTCTTCTGCTATGTAAAAGTATATATATATATATATATATATATATATATATTGCTGAGCGTTAACTCCGCGCCTCACTATAAATGCGCTCTTAGATTTTGGTTAATCATATCATTGTTATTTAAATAAAATAAATGAATAACAAAAAATAAGTGAGACAGTACGAAACTTTGTCACTAATCAGCATCCACTTGAAATAATATTTATATATTATAATTTTTTTAACAATATCTTGAAATATATTATACTTAGAGAAAAATCTAGAATGAAAAGTAACTTATTCTTATGTACTGCATGAATTTGTATTTCTCTGTTTTTCTGGGTAAAATGTTTAATTTTTATAATAGTTTATAAGCTCGTAATAAAATTATTATGAATTTTTTACAGGATCTCTCACTTTCTTGAGGTGAACATTTATTAAAATGAAAAAGAAAATATCTTCATGTTCTGAACTTTACATTATTATATTTGTTGCTATTATTAACACTGCTAACTATAAAAGAAAACAGGTTAAACGTTCGTTGCGATAAAAACGCAAGAACAAAGAATTCGTGATATCAAAACGAGTAACTTTCAGTAAAAATTATTTCTATACGAACAAAATAATTGTCAAAAAACACTAATTTTACAGCTATTATTATAAATAACAACCACCCAGAACCATTAGCAAAATTAAACACCGCAACATTCTTATTTTAGACCACCGAACGAACGATATCACGTCAAAAAATCGAGTAAAGCAAAATACACAAAAGCTTACATCTGACGTCCACACTACACATCGAATACTCTGCCCTCGCGTAACCCATACGCACACCAACAATTTAAAAAAAAAGGCTTAGAAAAGCGACTCGCGGTTTTATTCACGTATGTGCCTCGCGCGCGTTTGGAAAACCGACACACGCACGCACGTCCCATATAGACCCTGCGTGCGCGCGATTTCGCCGCAACGTTTGCCAAACCCGCTCCGAACAGAGAGAGAGACAGAAACAGCAGCGGGCTTCAAAAATAAAGCTCCAACGCACACCCCAAGTGTGTTTTTAAATAAAGCGCTTGAAAAAAAAACACGCACGTTGGTACCAGCGGGGCTTTTGTTATATATTTATCGACAGCTCTCGGAATATAAAAACAGTATGCCCGTATGTACATATCGCGGACAATTACGTACTGTGTGCGCAGCGTCGACGACGGCTCCGTCGCGTTTCTGCTTACGCCATTATAATTTCCCCGCAGCCGAGGTACGAGGAGCCGCAAAATAAAAAGGTTCGAAAAAAATACATCGACGTCGCCGGCATTAAAGAGGGAGTGAGAGAAGAGGACAAAGGACCGGCAAAAGGAGAGAAAAAAAATGTAGGAGAAAGAGAGAGAGAGAGAGAGAGAGAGAGAGGCGCACACGCACGTGACACAAAGAAACGAGAGGCTCTATACCTATATGTCTCTCTTTCTCTTTTTCTCCTATACTCTGGTGCTCCATGTGTTTACGCACTGGGTGCATGGCTTCCTTCTCGCTCTTTATTCCTATGGTGGAGGTCTCTGCTGTTGCCAGGCCGGCGTCTCTCTCTCTCTCTCTCTTTCCTCAATCACTCGGATCAATGAATCCGGGGCTGACCTTTGGGGGTAAAAGGAAGATAGAAGAGAGCTTGTGTGTGTGTATCGGGTGGCTAGGCGCGATGAAAAGCCATCGATGGAGAGAGCGAGCGAGCGACAAAGAGAGAAAGAGGGATGAGCAAAGGCATATAGATATTGCTATTTTCTATTTGGCCGCTGCGGTGGATCCTACTCATACAAGGTGAACGCGTATACAGTGTATGGCGTTGACTAAGGTCATGATTTATCCACATTTTCATTTTCCGTGTTCGTTTTCGTTTTCGTTTTCGTTTTTGCGATTCATGTTGAGAAGGAGGGGGTGTCTATTCCCTCGGGCGAGTGTATTCTGTGATATATTAGCTTTGATATCCATCATGAATAAAGTGTACGTTGAGCCCTCATTGGTTCGCTGCTACGTTACGGATTATTGATATTTTCGTATACTGATTCGTTATACTTCGTGACGAATGTTAAATAAAGCTAGGATTGATTAGACAGTAATCTCCGAATATCATTATACGGAAAGGTAGATTATCGTTCAGGGTAAATACATCTCCTATACTTCTTATGCCGTAGGATAGTAAAAACAAGTTAGTTGAAATTGAATAAATTCTTGACATTTTCTTACTTACATTTTATCAGTACAGTAAATGGGTACAATATGGGTAATTTTACAGAAAAATGTAAAAAATAATTCCCTGCTAGATAATTTTTTTGCAATATAAATATTATTTAATATTATTTGGATTATTAAAAAGTCACCTAGCATAATTTAAAATTTTTATGGTAAATTTATAATACTTAATATTTTTCGTAACGTTGGAAAAATTTTCATAATACAGCAAATATAATTTTGTGCTATAAGAGGAACAACCGATTTCTTGTATATTAAACTTATGTAACATTAATCCAGATACAAGTTACAATAAAAACTAGAATATATTTCTTTATTTCATTGATTCCGCATTATCGTTATGAAACTCGCTTTACATAACTTCACATTATTAACTTTATTTATCGAGCGAATTTACTGCCATCAATATAACCTGGCTATTTGATTTTTAATTCAATCCACGGCTCAATAATCACAGTGGCATATAATTTACAAGTTGCAATATTCCTCCGCGACTCAACAAACAGTCCACAATTAATCAAACACCACGCGCGCCTGCACCAAACGCGAAATAATCAACGAAAAACGAAACTGACGGATGCTGTGCAGCGTACATACTCCTGCGCTGTACCATGGTGTTGTTGTTCCCTTCCTTTGTCTTCGCCAGTACATACCCACCGATGGCAATAAAGGAGGCGAAACATCTCCCGGTGGGGGGAATAGAGCGAGAGAGAGAGAAAAAAAGGCTTTTTCCGTGTGCCTGCGTTTCCGCAACAGGCTTCGGTATACTTCATGCGCTACTCATTCTCTCTTCTCGTCTCTCCCTTACTACTAGTATAATACTGCTGGGGGGAGCGCGAGAGAGCGGAAAAGGAGAGCGAGGAAAAATTCTTTGTTCGTCGCGACTGGTATATAGGACTCCGTCGTCCTCTTCGTGCATGGAAAAAGAAAGAGAAGAGGTATATACGTGTGTATTGTGTGTATATATATACGTGTCTTGGACGTCGATGATCGCGAGTCTGCGATCTGTACACACGATTCGTGGCTTGCGATTCATCTCCCCGTTGGATCGCGCCGAGCAGTATATATACGAAGCCCGCAATCGTCATAACTGTTAAAGGCCGACGTTCATCATTCGATCTTGGTGGCGTGTCGTTTTCTTATATATATATTTTTCTTTCTTTGCTTCGAGAAAAAGAGCCGATTGTGATGTATATCAGAGAGTGATATTATATGTATACGGTTCTTGTGCTGATGGCTTTTTTCATTTAATTGCCGTGCGATTATGCGCCTTGCGTAATGCACTCTGGATCATTGTGTGTGTAGGAGACTTTTTGCCGTTTTTTAAAATACATAAAGGACACGGGGAAGTTACCGGGAGCCGGTGTATAATGTGTAGTGTGCGCGTAATTCGCGCTGACGTCATTACTGTAGAAAATTTTACCATTACGATGCCATTATAAACCTTTTTATCGATGCTTTTTTATGACGCTATACTTAATGCTTTATTGATGTACTCTGGTCTTTTTTAATGAAAAATACTGATGAAACTAATTTATACTTGTAGCGTACATGCATGAATTAATTTTATTATGCGGCACAAAGATTAATATTTATAATAATTGTAAATTACTCGGTTTATTAATGTAATTCGTTGTTACAATTACTAAGGGGAAAAGTATTACTGCTTATAAACATCTTTTTTTGTAAAATAAAACTTATATATAATCAGTACTTAAATCAGAAACCTCTTTATCAGAAATGATTAAAAGTGTTATAGAAGAGACTCATTTATAAAAGACTTTTTAAGTGTGTTACAAAAAATTGCTAAGATATTATTATAGTATTTTTCCGTAAAATCAAATGTAAAATTGTTTTTAATACTCTTTGAAAATGAAACAGTAGAAAGTATGTCAATTTTACTAATTTAGCAGTAATATTAACTTTTTCACTGTAACAATTCAGTGGAATATTTTTTAGAGGTTGTTTAAAAAAACCATTTGTTATTATTTTTTGGAATAATTAACGTTTAACTATGCAAAAACCTTCCTCGTAAAGGAAATCAAATTGCAAAAAATATATTTCTCATTATTTAAAAAATTTTTTTGCATTATTATACCATGAATTAGATGGGAACGAGAAAGCTTATGAGCTGTGAGTTAGCGGCGTATCCTATAATTTGTTGAAAATACATATATACAAACACATCGTGAATTCTGCCTAATGAAAATAACCCCCTGTTCCACGAAATCTGACTCCGAAAGCTGCAATCACACTTCTAATACCCAACCCAGACTAAACATTTGGTCGCTCGGCAGCAGATCGGTCATATAATAGGCAAAAAGATACGTTAGACGGAAGAAACGGCGTCGCCGTGAATGTGCAAAAGACTTGTCCATATACGAGCAAAGCAAAGCTACCTAGTGCATTCGCCCGCGAGTGAGAGCCAGAAGCAGCAGCGACGAATTACGAAAGAGCCAATCTGAGGGCAATGTACATTGTACAGTGTACACTCGACGAAACAAATATAGTGTCTTTTTTATCTCCTTTTACACCTTTTACTTTTTTATACCTTTTACAATTATGGAGCGGCCGCTTGAGCACAGAAAAAAAAATTATTTGGTTTTGATTTGGTCGATTTAAATGAAAAATGTATTCAAGAAGAATTACTAATTTTAGAAATTAGTAGTATACATATTTATAAAATCAACTATTTTCGAGGGAGTATCGAACAAATTATATATTTAACACTTTCACGGTCGCTAATATGCAAGATGATATATTTATTAAGATATTTTAAGAAGACAGCAAGATAGAAAATCTTGAGTCAATATTCATCATATATGGAACCTGTTTTAATAATATAGTAAATAATGCGAACATTATCAGAGAACAGTGTTTTAGAATATTTTGTTATTGTAATGAAAGCGTTAAATCGACTAAACATTCTTTGATCAATTAAATTTAGTATTTGCAAACAAAATTTATCGTCAGTTAAAATCAAACAAGCATTTTTTAATTTTAATAATAATGTATAATGTTTAATAATACTTATTTCATTTGAATATAAATATTCACTCAAATTGATTACATCAACTTCAAATAATTTTTTATTTAGCGTATAATATAATCAATGAAAATTCTATATAGTTACTATTGAATCTTCCCAACGCAATCCAATTTAAGCTTACACCCCAAATTCGGAAAGCCGAGTATCCAAATTACGAAATCGAAAAGGACGCGCTATTTCCTCCGTCGAGTGTTCAACTGTGCTATACGGCTATACCTTATAGCCGCATACAGCGGTAGCGCTCTATCTGTGCATCTAACACTGTACATACCTATATATAGTCGTTTTATTATACGACTGTGTAGCAGAGCAGCGTTGCGCGACCACAAGACCCGAGGTGACACGGAATATATAGTTTTTTTTTTGCAGGCCGCGCCGACGCGACGTGTCTAATTGCGAGGCGCGTTATGGCATTATGTTAATGGGATCGCACAGTCAATGCACTCCAACTCCTCTCTCTCTCTCTCTTTCTCTGTATCCTACTCTCTCTCTCTCTCTCGTTTCTGCCGCTAGCGCTCGGCACGGAAAAAAGCCTTTGTCCATTGTGCCGAGCTCCCGAGAGCTCCATAGGAAATAGAGACGGAGCTGGAGCTGGACGTATAACGAATCAAAGATCAAACCGAAAAGTAGAAGGTAAAGTGCCCAGTACTTGGACAAAATGAAAGTTGTGACCAGTACTTGGACAGTGACAAAGATTGTAATTACTGATAAAGATGATAAAAATATGTATTCATTGGCATTCATATGGATAGTTTATGATGTGTAGTATATAATTTAACCAAAATTATGTTAATTTACGTCTTAAATTTGTTATAAATGTAAATATAACATTTTGAGGTTATGTCGAGAACTGTAATATGCCGAATGTATTGTCCAAGTTTACGTCCACTGCTTTTTCTGAACTCAGTAGTTGGACACATTTAATTCATATGTCCAACTACTAGGTCCTAACTATGTCAAAGTACTGGGACAAGCTTGAGATATGATGTCCAACTACTGCGACATATAGTAAAATTTCTAAACTTACATTTTTAGTATAAAAAAGTATGTAGGCGTATTTTTTCTCGTACTAATAACAGTAAAACATGCCGAATTAACCATTAGATTAAAGATTTGTGAAAAATATTGAGTTTTGGCTCTACAAACACTGATTTCGTATTTTCGTTTCAAAAAGTGTCCAAGTACTACCTACTTCACCTTACTTGTCAATTTTCCTAAACGCTCTCCGCGCGCTCCTCCCAATTGACACCGGTTCAGCGTTACGTATAAGCGCGCTAAAGTGACGCCTGTCAAGCACACACGCACGACTCCTCTCTTTTTTTCCCTGATGGCGAATCGTCCTTGGACATACACCGTGGCAGGGGAAATAAAAAAGGGAAAGCCATTATTGCGAGCTGCCCCCCCCCTCTTCGGTGCTCAGCGGACCGATGCGCCCTTTTCTGTCACTTTGTCCGCGCGTGCTTATATCTCTCTTTCTCGCTCCCTTCGAGGCTCGGGCGAAAAATTTTCTCATAGAAATGAGAATCAACACGTGCCTTTATCCGGGACAAAGGATCGCTTCGAATTACATCGAGCGGTAATCGTAGTGAGCGAGCGAGAGAGAGATGGTTGCCCGCCTGCCACCAGTGGGACAACAGCATCGATGGGGTGCTGCCGTATAGGAGCGTCAAAACTCGACTTCACTTCCGCGTTATTTATATGAGACCGGGCCCGGGGAGTATGAATTTTAACATCGGGGGCTCTTACTTCCACATTCATCACCGGTGTGCAGGGACGGAAAAAGTCGAAAATATACTTTCCGTGTGGGCACTAAATGGAGAGAGCGCGGTCTTTTTGTTTCTCGTGTGAATGACGTTACTTAGCTTGGCTTTAGGGGCTTTGTTAGGAAGTTCGGGGTTTCAATGTCACTGAACCTGGAGAAAAAAATATCGATTGATAGCGATTAATCGCTTTTAAGTCATATTTGCCGTGAAAAAGAAGTAGATTTAAAGGGATCGCACGTCTCTCCGGGTAAAGAAGAGATCTACTAGTTCATGTGAACATTCATATTTACAGACGATATGAACAATTTTGGGCATATATTTTACAAAAATGTAGTTACCAGGTGTTCCCACCATATAAATAAATTAAGAAACCTTGATATTATATGATATTCGAACAAATTCTTAAAAATTGGCGCGAAGTGAAGTAAGATTACCGTATTGTGACCTGTCACTTATCTTATGGAGAGATCGGAACTCTCTTTGTAAGTGCAGAATTCTATTTGTCCGGCATAATTATTTATCAAAATAATAGAAATGTATAAGCATTTGTAGTAAAAAAAATATCAGTCATATAAAATTTAGACGTGTAACGAAAAATATAGTGCGAGGTGAGACCGCCAACGAGATTAAGAATTGGTAAAGTGGCCGTCAATCTTACCGGTCTTTCACTGGTCAATTATAATAATTTACGGCGAAAATATACAAAAAAGTATTTACTTCGATAAAGTTCGACATCCTCTTAGCAATAAAGTAACGCCATATGTTAATCGTACGAAAATAACGTTATTATGTAAATGTAAATATTCAGGGTAATAATTATATATCCTTATAAAAACAACACCGGATGCGCGTTTCTTTTTATTATATGTAAGCGTCCAGAATTTTTTACATTTTGAATCTTTTAGTCGAGTTACTCGCGTGGGATAGCACAGCTGACCGATTCTAAAAACCTATCCCAACGTTTTTGTTCCTATTCCAACGACGAGCCAACCATAAAGTACAGCACCCCAGTACCATTTACTGTGAGATAATTTCCCCCTCTCTACACAGCCAGCATTTAAACCGTGGCCGCTTTCCCCGCTGAAAACCATCCACCTTTCCACGTAATTTTCGCGTACCAACTCTCGGAAGCCGCGCACAGAACATCACACACACTCATCATCCTACGAGCCTGTCGCTCTGTACTCTTTTCCACTGCACACTGACCGGAGATTAATGAATCTAGAATTGTAGAATGTGAGAAGCACCGGGAGCGCGGCATCTCTTTACCTTGCGTATCGCGCACACGTTGCGCGCAGAAAATGAGGAAGCGAAGGAGGCGCGGCCCTATTTTTAGCGCTCGAAATAAGAGCGAAACAAAGTGCAGTAGCTGCGGCAGCTCCGCTCTATGCGCAGGCACGATAAATTATCTCTCTCTCCGTGACACGGGGTGGAAGGGGGAGGGGGGGGCTATGCGCATACGTGGAAAGCCGGAATTCGCGAGGGCTAAAAACGAGCAAAACCAACGACGCTGAGTCGTCAATGAAAGCTTTAGCGAGGTGGTAAATTAAGCGGATTATAGCGTGCGTATGCCTGTGTTTATTTTTCTTTTTCTTTTTCTCTTCTAGCCACTGTGTGTGTATGTGTGCGTGGAAAATTTAGCGGGATTGGCCTCTCGCGGAAGAAGCCAAAAGCGGAGCTCGCATGTTCGAGCTCAATTACGCGCGCGAGCGGGGGCCTAAAAGCCTGCTTACAGAGCCAGAGGTAAGAAAGGAAATTTCTATATACGCGGCGATCGCATGCGGATGCGCGCGGAATTAGCGGAAAAAGTTTTTCGAGAAAATGCGCGGGCTGCTCGCGCATATGTAGCCTGGCGCGCGCGCGCGGTGCTTGGCAATTTACATTTGGAGAAACTTCGCTCGATGCATGGGATTGTCTTTTTTACGGCCGGCGGAGGAGAGCCGTGTAGTTTCGCGTGGTTCGTGATGAGCTGTGATTTGCGCTTGATTACATTAGGAAATTTTTGTAATTGAGTTAGGTCGGCTGGGCTCGCGGGTACGCGACTTTTTCTTTTAATTTCAGGGGAATCAGCGAAAAGTTTAGTTTAATTTGTTTGTTGCGACACTGTAATTACGGTTTTAGCCTGCAATTACTTGAATCCTATGTTTTCTTTTTACCGTATTACTGCTGCAGATTTGCTTTTTCAACTAAAAATACGAAATCAATAAATCATTAATCAGGAGCGATTTTTTCGTAGGTTTAGTAACTATTTTAGACAAAAAAAATTGTTTTATATTCTTGTAATCGATAAAGTTGTTTTTAATCAAATTTAATTTTTGCAAAAAAGAGGATCCAATGTATTTTTAATATATTTTTGCATAATAAATTTGGCAACTGAAGCCTCATTTATTATGTAAATTTAATGTATGTAAATTTAAATTTTAATAATAAAATTAAGTAATCTCATAAATATATTACAAATTTTATATTATATTTTATCCAAGTTCGATCTTGGAAGAAAAATTAATATTAAAAAATTAACGTGCAAAAATTTTTAATTAGACCTGTTATATTGAAAGAGCAGGTGCAAATCTTTACCCTTTTAACTCGAGAACCAAGCGGTACCTATACAGTCAATCGGCAACCAACGTACCTTAAACACGAAACCCGACATGCGAATTCTGCAATAATTAACAGCAAACCTATTACCAATAACCAATAACTAACAAGCCAACCCGACCCTATAACAAATCAATCCACAACCAATCAGAAAATAAAAACAAAAAACCCTGTGGAAAATCACGACAGTACAAACCACACGCACGAACAAAGAGACGAACAAAGAGACCTTGGGACCCTGCAATTTCGAGCAGCCGCGGAAATGAGCCACTCGATACCCAGTGACCTCGTTTCCATAGTTTCTCTCCCCCGCGTGCCGCGCGCGAATCGCCGCTCAAGGGAGCAGATCAGAGCAGCGTTACCAAGGGCCTGCCCTTTCTCTCTCTCTCTTCTCCCCCGTGTACGCGTATGGTGACGCACAAAGTCGCGGCGCAAAGGACAAAGAGCCAGCAAACCCGCGCGCGCGCCCTTCGGCCTCCCCCCAGCAGAGTGGCTCGAGTATTTTCGCGAGTACAGTATCCAATTTGACTTCGAGTGGGAGAATAGTTTGTCAGCTACATAGGTACGAGTAGTGAGCCAGTTGTGGACCATGTAAGTATTGCCATTACTGACAATACGGACCACTGCTGGCTCTTTATGCTAAACAATTAATCCGATGCCAACATCGCTCCGGCACTTTTTTTTACTGGAATAATAACAACGGGCCAGTAATGAATCTTTTATTATAAATGTCTGGTTTTAATGTAATGCAAGTACTCAGCCGGACTTGAAAATTCAGCACGTCAGATTGAAAAACAAAAGTATCGCGGATTTGTCATAACCTACTTTTTAACCTCTAATTTTTGTAAAATGTTATTTTAAAATATATTTGCCAATTATATAAAACAAATGCTGCTGTTTAGCGGAATCATGCGATTAAGATCTATGCATAGTAATTTTAGTGAACCGGTAAATCTCTGCCGTAAATGATATATATTCTGTTATATTTTGCACTAAAATTGCGTATATCGGCAGTTTTTGTAATTCCTGCATTGCCCCAGTACTGGCTTGTTAACCTCGGCCCATTGTTATCATTTCAGTATTGCTCCAGCATTAGAACAGTAATATCTGATAGTACTGAACATCTGGCAAAAAGTACTCGTCCAATATTGGGCCATTAGAATCTTTTTGCATGGATTAGTGAAAAGTTTGGTTTAATTGTGTGAAGTTTCACTTGTTTTGAGTCAATTACCGGTTTCGGATTAACTAAGGCCAATTCCTGATTGGTACTTATATTTATTAAAAAAAATGGTATAATACATAATATTTTAAATATAATAGCATCTTTAAAAAGAATAATTATCAGTATTTGGTTTCTAATCAGAAATCGGTACCCTGACGGAATTACTCAATACTAAAAGGGTAAACAGATCGAACATAACCTCACTTTTTGTAATAACACTTTTGATATGACGGATGTATCACTCTAAATGAATAAGAAGTCACTGGATACGAGTAAATTTTCACTTTATTAGTGCTTTATTATATGTACAGTTTTGTAAACGTAAGAAATGCAAACGTTCAAATTATATTTTAACAAAAACGATTTTCAATAAATATAAAAAAACCATACAGCGACTTCCTTACTGTAGAGAAACAGAATTACTTGTGGTACATGAATCATACTCGTGGCAACGCGTTTTTATCCAGTTGCCACAAATGACAGGTTCATTAACGGTTAAAAACTCGTCAATTATAAGCTGATGGACAGGGAAAACGAGCTATTTGATAATTCCTGGCCTTTTTAGATGCTTTTAAACTTTTCTTAACTGTTAATGAATATTCTAAACTAGAAGGCATTCGTTTTCTCAATGCCCTGGGGATCAACTTTAAATTACAACCACGAAGTACATCAGTTACATGCGTCTAACAGGGTGGGGATAAATGTTCCGAAAGATAAGTTTGCAGACGGATAATAATGCCGAATTTGTTTTACCGAAGGGTAAATTTGCCGAAAGGTTAAATGTGCCAATGGATAAAGCAATCGATTAACAAAAGTGCCGACGGATAAAAATGAATAAAAATGACGAAAGTTAAAAATACCGAAATGTTGAATGGCAACGGGTAAAAACTAAAATTTGTATAATATTGAAAAGAAACGACCTAGCAACAATTAACACATTATTATAATATAGGCGCATATTCTAATAAAAGCACTTTCTTGTCCACATTTTCGTTTTCGGCATTTTTAACTTTCTGCATTTTCTTATTCACGATTCTTGCTTTCGGCATTTTTAACTTTCGGCATATTTATCCACAGGTATTGATTTTTTCGGCAATTGTATCCCCACCCCGTATAACACACCCCCTCTGCACATACACCAGTTCCACCTAGCGCTGAAGCCAAGAACGACGCATCGCTCCGGTCCATACTGCCTTACTCTCCTCTGCATCCTATCGCAATCCTTCCCCCGAGCCCCAAGAAAATCGGTACACACACACACACACACACGGAGCAACTGCAGATCGCCGCGGCTACGGGCGAGGTCAGCGGCCCCCGCGCGTGCATTAGAACCTCGCTCGCTACACCACAGCCACGGCAACAGTACCTATACAGCAAAGACAGAGAGCAAGCGAGCGAGAGAGAGAGAGAGAGGAGGTCAACGCTCGGGAAAGTGCCTCTCGTTACTCGGTGCCTCGGCCGGTTCGCCGGTGTGCTGCTGCTGCAGAGCTACACAGCGCGCACAGTGTGTTCTATTACGGGCCAGTCTCTTGCCAGCTTGGAAATCTCTCTCTCTCTCGTTCTCTCGCTACTTTTCCTTCGCCATGACACACCACGTGCCATTATAACGGGGCGCAACACCGCGGCGGTCCGCGAGTGTCTTATACGAGCGGCACCGGGGGTCGGCTTTGGACGCGTGTGCGCTGGCCCCAGGATTATAACTCACTCCGTTTGGAGCTGTGCTCCTGCCTCCCGTGTGTGCTCCTTTCGGGCTGATTCTGTCTTGTGCAGTGCGGATGTTTTGTGGGAGGGTATAACGGGTATGCTTCGCGGATGGGCTGGATGATCCATGATGAATACGGGAAATGGATTTTGACGGGGCTAAGAGAGGTGTCTTCTGATTTAGTATGATTTAGGAGAAAAGGGTTGGTAATGGTTGCTGACTTGGATAATCAAATTAGGTAATCAGTGTCAATCTCAGGAACCAAGCATAACCTCGAAATGCATTTTTAGACAAGACTAGGTATTGAGATACATACCTAAAACTGGATAGGTATAATGATTCAAAATATATATTATTATCGCAGCTTTGCGTATCTGACTAGGTAACCAATACTGATATTTTTTCCCCGTGAGAGGAGGCTTTGATTTTAGACACTGGGATACTGTAAACGCAGGACACTGATTACTGCTGTTTCAGGGAAGCTGTAAACAATTACCCAACTGGGCATGCGCAGACAATACTGACATCTTGTGCTAAAACAGTCCCATCTGCTGTGTATAAGCATAGGACTCACGCATGCGTCCAGTTTCTTTGTTTGCATAGCACACACGCGATTGCATGAGTCCTATGCTTACATACAGAAGATAAGACTGAACACCACCACACTACCTGGATCTAGCTTGCAAGTAAACATTCCTAATTGATCAGAGCGGTAATGACTTAAGTGTCCGGAGTGTTCGACTGTATAAACTGAAAATAAACCCTAGCGTGTGTATTGTGTAATTTGTTCTAATAGGTCATTCTTTTCGATATATAAGCCAGTAAACTTTAATTGTGCATTTCCTTAATGAAATTTGTACTTCTACTTCTTGTTAAATTACTTCTGCTTTTTGTGCAATTATGTAACATAACTGGAAAACTGAACAGAAAAAAAGTATAATAGAAGATATAATTGAATAAAAGAAAATAGTGAATTAAAGAAAGTAGAAAGTCTTCGAATTTCCATACATTAATTGTCTTCACTATTTTCTAAATGAAACAAAACTTGGTTTAAAGCTTGTTCCGTATGCTTCATGCCATTTTACTTTTATTCCTCATAGAGGAAGCTTTGTAATTTTCCTTTTTGGTTCAATTATCCAACGTAAGTAATTATATAAGTTATGATCAAAGGTAGTGGGACCACTTCTCACTAACATAACGTACAATTGAGGTCAACTGAGTTTATATTTAGAGAATAAGGACCCATTACATCAAACTACCGGTACGAGACATTACCATTACTTTTAGGTACAAGAAACATCTCTCACAGCTTCATCAAAATCCGATTCTAATACTTGGGACACTCTAATCGTTACTGTAAGTTGGAGCTTCTGTTTATCGGGTGAAGACCATTAGAGCTAGCGAAATAGGTATAAATCGTTTCTCGTTCGACTGCTCGAGTCGAAGGAAAGAAAATAAGTTGATCTTAATATATATTAAACTAAATTAAACATTGGACTTAAACTTACGTGTCAAAGAGGATTGAGTAGTCATTTTTTTAAACTCACCTGCAACATAAAAAGAGAAATACCATTAGGATTTGAATCAAGAGACTCTATTGTTCGTTAGTAGTTTATTGTCGAATTAAAATTCTTTATTGGTTTCTAGGAATACATTTATTTATAAAGCTTAATAATATGTCGACGTATAATAACATGATTGACGTTTAAATTTAATCAAATGATAAACTTTCGATATTATGCTATTAATTTTCCATCTCTTTATTGAAAAACAGGTTAATATTGCGAGGAGTCTGTTTTTCATAATATAACTGAACAAACAAATGACATTCAAATATTGGAATACTGTAGCATGCTTTTGTCGATAAGTACGAATTAACGATAACGTACCTGACATTTATGAATAAGCGTCAATCAATAAATTTCTGATTATTTGACGAATTCCAATTAGCTATGATGATCAATGAAAAAAGTTCACAGTGAGTTAATTAAAAAAAGCGTATATTTAATTTCCATTAATGAACTCGATGCGGATAAAAATTCAAATTCTGAATCATATATATTGCCATGACCGTACATTTAACCGCAAGAAATTATCAATGCCTGAATCATACCAGTAACTGGAAATACGTCATATTTTGAATTTCTATATATGAAACATTAAAAACTATTCTCCTCGATTACCATACCAGTTGCGCGATCATTAATCCCTACACACAATCGATAGAAAATATACATCAAATAGCATCTAATTATAGTACCTAATCTTAACGAACCCGATATCAACAGATAATAGCTTACACTTCCATCGCGACCATTTACCAGAAATACAGTAAATTTCTCAGTATACTCCCCGACGACTCGTCTACGTCCGCAAAGCAATCAGACGGTCACGCAGCTCGTCATCGTCACCTCTCTCTCTCTCTTCCAAAGGAAATTTTCTGCCGCTCAGCTGTTCGCGGTGCGCGATGATTAGGTCAGGATCGCCTCGCGAGACTCGATATCATCGCGCGCGTAACCCTGAGGAGGCACGTATAACACTCCACGCGAAACGAACAACTCATCGAGAAACAATATTGCGCAATCCCTCGCTTAATACAATCAATCCCGCTGCGCGGCACCGGCGCATAAAGAAAAAAAAAGCGAAGACGAAACGCGCCGCCTTGCCTTCGGACAATATATCGAAAGCATTCCCGGTTGATATCCATTCGACAAGCCCACACGAGAGACAGAAAAAAACAACAAATGCGCGATTGGATAAGAGCGAGGGAAAAAAAATGAGAGGAGAGACGATTTATCTTATTTATTGGCGTGTTCGCATCGTAAAATTGAATAATTGCCTGCAGCTTCGGTTCCACGGGAATCCCGAAATAACGCCAATTTCATTTCCGACGCGAATTTAGTGTGCCATATCGCCGGCCCGTCGATGAATCAGCTCCTTTGGTCAGGAGAACGTGCCCGTTTTCCGATATTACTATGTGTGTGTGTAGGTGTGCGTGCAGCAGGTGACAAGAACGACCCGCACTATTTTCGCCCGTCGCAGTACAATTTATCATCGAAATTTCCAGTCGATGGATGTATACGCGTGTAAGGGCTTCGCGCCGGACATTAATTTCCTAATTCCGCCTGATTGAGACCCGTGATTAATGATCGATCGATTCCTCGTCTCCGGCTTTGCACGCGACAAAGAGGAAAGTAAAGGAGGCAGGAAAAGCAACAACAACGCAATGCGATGCAATAAAGCTTCGACATCGAGCGGGCAATGTAAGTTAATTACACAAATTCAATGAGAAAATAGCTTTGTTGCAGCGTCGACAAAGGATTGCGAGAGGAACGCTGTTGAAGTGTAACTTTATGCATTGAAAGTGAATTAACAAGATCGTTATATTGCATTGGTTATCAAAACCTTTTTTTTTAATTACTAAAGCTTTTTTAGGAGAGAAGAGAATGGATAACTTAATTTCCGCTTTAAAAAGCTGGCTATGGATACTCGAGATTGGACAATGAATACTAAAAACTGTAATAAACTAAAGAAAACGTATAGAATACTGCTAAAATACATTTACTTAAAATTAATAAACATTTATTAGTTTTAAGCTAGATCTTAATTTTAGAAAGGGTCGTAAATCTGTGGGTGACTCGTTAGGCTCCATAAACTTTTATTAGTTTTCGGCTCTCGAGAGCACGCAATGATAAATAGAGTTTCGTTTGCTATGTTTCTATATAAATTATCATATAGCACTGATATAAAAATGAATTTAGCACATTCTAACGATATACTGACATTATGTAAATCGGTATTTTATCGTTGAGTTTTGACATTAAATTGAAATAACGTTCAAACAAATCATCGCTTACGTACAATTTTTTTATGGATTCTGTTTTCTGATAATATTTACAATTTACATTTACTTTCTTGTTAAAAAATTAGGGTAGAACTTTAAAAATTATCCAAGAATGCATAAAATAAAATAGTGATATGTCCGAAGATTTTCCACAAATAAAACGAAAAAATGGATTATTAAGATTTGGTCGTTAACCTACCCCAAAGTTTTGAAAAACTATATTAATAACATAATTTTTAATACATTTTTATTATATACAATAATATAGGTTTTATTACAATTTATGCCAATGACTCTCCTTGACACTTTCGCCGCCGTGTGAGTCTACCGGTGACTAATATAATTTTCAAACATATATTTTTAAGACACAAATACTTTTACAGAAAAGATGACTAGAAATTCTTTTTTAGTGACTCTTCGATTATTATATAAGCTGAGATGATTATATATACTTTTGGAGTTTTGACAGACATAAATATAAAAGTTATGTTACTTTATTAATACACAAGCTTTGAATCCAACTAAATTCATAAAATACTTAAATGCTTATACTAAAATTAAATACAATAAATATTATTTCTTTCAAATAAACGCGTTGTTTCATCGGTCCTGAAAAAAGTTCATTCGAATCAACTTTTTTCCACCGTGTACACGAGTCTAAAAAAGCATTCATTTTTCACGTACATCACGATTTGATCGAAAGACAATAGCGATGTCAGTTATTGCCGGCTGTCTCTCTTTCCCTATACACGCATCTGACATGTACATCGCTCTAACAGCGAGTTTTTCGCGTTTCGACACTGGCCAACGCGCGAGAAAAATATAATGGCCGGAGCGAGCGCGCGCGCGGTGCGTTAACTCTATACACACAAGCTCGCGGGGAGCGACTCGTCCCTGGATAAACGCGGCGAACAAAGAAAAGCGTTGCGATAGACAGCGAGACGCTCGCTCGCTCGGCAACAGACTGATTCACCTGTGCGCTCGCGTCTGCGTTTGCGTCATATAGTATACAGTAACGTCTGCGGAGGCTTTTTACGGAATGTGTACTAGTCCGAAAATCAAATCGTGAAATTAGTGAGTTTTGCATTTAATTTGAATAACTCGGAGAATATGTGAAGCAAATTATCATGGATGCTTTGTACTTATGCATGTGTCTGTTTGAGCTTTGCAATGGTGATGAGTATTTTATGAAATTGATCAATTTCGACCTTGAATTTTTAAAATTGCTTGTTCTTATGTATGTAGTTTTTTAGAAACACAATAATTATGTTCTTTTTTAAAGAATTTTAAACAAATCTAATATAGCTTTTAAAAATATTAAAAAGTAAATTAAAACTGACCTTCTTTAAAAAAAACATTTTATTTTTATACAGAAAAGAAATTATTTAACTGCGTCATGAAGTATTATGTGTAAAGTAACTACATAGCATTCATTAGATAAAACCTTTCTATTTGCGAAAATAAGTAACAGCCAAAAAATAATAACAAATGTGCTTCTACCTGGAGTATGAAGAAATTAACCCGCGTATAATATAACACAAGAAACTTTTATTTTCTAACTTATGATTTTTTAGCTGCTTTTTACAATCCTTAGACAATTTACAAGATCTCCGCCGTTCAATTTTTTAAAAATATTTAATCAGTGAAGAACAATGTACATTTGTTTATAAAATATGACGCATGATAATGAGAACTGTGATCAAAAGTATTATAAACAAATGCATATGGTTCTTTACCGAAGAAGTATTTTTTAAAAATTGAAATTTTCCTCCAGGGAATGTGAAAGGGATTTTTGAAACATATTTTTCTCTGGCAAGTATGAATGGAATTTTTCATAAGAATATACCAGCTTACCAGCTTCTCTTATTTTTAAGAATTTACATTTTAACAAGTTTTTCGGGAAAAAGCTCTAGTAGAACCTGCCAAATATGATAAGCAATATCTTTAATCAAAATTCCAACCAATTGCATTCACATTTGCCAGAGAAAATGGTTTGAAAATTTCTTAACACATAAGACCGATAAGGCATGTTTCTTTCGATAAGTTTCATCTTTCCTTAAATATAAATAATGGAAATTTAAAAAAAATTGTAATCAATGCAAAGACCACGATAAAAACTATAGAAAGCAATTGCATGCTAATTTTAGTTAGTCTTAGAGATATTTAAATATCATTATTTGATTTTCGGGTTAGGACACTTTACGTGACCTTACCATACGTACAATATGCGTGACTAATGTCGATCGATTCGTTTTATTTGGCAAAAGACAATATATACACCTACCACTCACCCCCTACCCAATTCGCTTCCTCTTTAACGTCTTTTCCATTCGCAGAGGGAGACCCATGGGAACACAAAAAGAGAAAAGGGACCTTGGCGGCTTAGCGCGCCAACAGCTCGCCGTCTTTTTAACGAAACCAAATGACTCGTTCGCGTGCATTATAATTTAAGGTTAAGGCTACAAAGCACCAGCAGCGCAAAGCATTAGCGTAATAAGTTTTTCCTTTACCCGGGTTAACGGCTCGCACGATATATTTATGAAGTTGATTCGCGCCCGTCAAGTATCAACCAACCCTTGGATACACTCGAAATTAATTCGAGAAAAGTGAAGTTCCACGCGCGAGGGGACTTCACCTACATGATACGTATAATGTACAGAATATATATATAGTTATATAATGGAGGGAGGGGAGTATAGCGGTTGTATTTCTCGACTCTCTCGATATGGGGGGAAGGCATTTAAGAAGGAGCGCACACATCGCCCAGCGATCTAGGATCTTGATAAATTCGCGCGCGAGTGTGTAAACTGTTATACACATGCACGTACGCGCGCGAGTCAAGGATCCTTTTTCTTCAAACTAACGAGTAGAAATTCGCTTTATGACACTGTGTGTACCGGCGCAACTGTAGGTACACGTACGTACATACACATTTTGTTGCTTTTCCCATGAACCCGCGCCGCTCGTAAAGAAATCCACCGCGTATGGCTGTGCATTTATACGTACATACACAACGCAGCACCGTAGGCGAAAGGTGAAAGATAGAGAGGAGATAGACATTAGAGAGAGGGAGAGGGAGATCTAGAGAAAAAGAAACGTCGAGTCCTCGCGGAAAGAAAGGAAGAAACCGAGCGACGATGCAAGCCCGAAGATAAGTACCGCGGCAGCACATCGTGAAAGTGAGCGACGGCACTTTGCCAGCGACACCCAAAGCACTAGAGTCCATACCCACTTACAACTACAGATATACACGCGCGCACGCACCGGCAGCGAGAGTTTAGAGGAGATTTCGTAGGCCGTAAAAGCTACAGCGGAAAAGAAAGTTGCGCAATTGAAAATCGAGGAGGAGGGAGGCAGGGGAGATAAAGAGAGCGGCGGTGTAATGGCAAAGCGAACTGCCGGCGCTGCGGAACACCGACGATTATGCCTCGTTATGTTTATGCCGATCGCAAGTGCAGCGTGACACACATGCTCACTGACCCGGCGATGACTCATTCGCGATTCGCCGATCAGCCGAGTTGCACGCTATATAGACGCTGCGAACGTTGGTGGAACATTTCTCGCGCTCGGGGTTTTGCTCCGATATACAAATGCTTTTTGCGGGATGTCGCTTGGGACGGCCGTACAGTGACTCGGTAAGGGTCGGTTCACAGTGTGGAGGATGAGGTTGCGGATAGTTTGGACGAGATACGGTGCGTTGCGACGAGTTGCGACTGCGCGTTTTTCATACTTTAAACCGTGAGAATGCATTGATAACGAGGATCGGAGTGACTCGCGGCGATATTTATGGATTTACTTTTGCACAGTAGAAGACATGACTGAATGTATCTATAGATGCAATCTCGTTCCTTCACCATAAAGTGAACTTAAGTTTTTGATAATTAGAGGTTACGCTACAGCTTGTGATTTACAGTAATATTGTTACTTAGAGCAAGAAATAAACTGCGTAACAATAGGAAACAAACAGCAAGTCAGTAAGGGTCTATTCATAGTAAATATGGCGATATTTCATCTGATTGCGATGAGTTTCAACCTCGATGTAAAGTTGCGACGATTGCGCCTATATACAATTCATGACGATGTATTGTGCAAATATTTCTCTGCTTGTATTTCAACGTATTAACTTGCTGTTTTGATCACATTGCTCTAAAATTTGTTTTTTACTATAAGTAACAATATTACCACAAATAAATACATAACTGTAACCTCCAGTCGCGTGAAAAGCCGCGAGCGTTGCAACTTCACGTAACACGTTGCGACTCGCTACAACTAGTCGCAACCGCTCTTTATCCTCACTGTGAATGGATCCTTACAGTCAAAAATAAATTTAACAGTATGTCACAATATATTTAAATTTAAGCAGGGAAAGTGTGACGACGTATCGCAATTTGATACCCTGACTTATATCTTGATGCAAGTAGAAGTGCGAACGTTGCAACTTCACGCTGAGGTTGAGTCTCCTACTCATTGCAAGAAATAAATTTCAGAACAATAAGGCTTAAACAGCAAGACAGTAACGTTATAATCCAAGCAATAAAAGCTGCTCATTGTGATGCGATGCAAGTTGTTACGTTTAGTTGCGAGTGAAGACACAACCGTTGCAACTTCATAGACCCAATCACGAAATCCTCACTATGAAAACACCCTAAGAGAAAACACTCGTGCAGCTGTGTTTTCACGGAGACGCGGAGACTTCGCTATACACGCGAGAAAGAGACTGTGTATATAGACGTGTATATCATGCATTGCTTTTACGACATGCCGTTTTCACGTTATTACCAGGCCGAGCGACCGGTGCTCGGGCTGCTTTTTTAGTGGCTTGCGCAATTGTTTTGACCTTACGTGGAAGCATTAAAAATCACGAATCTTTTCCTTTTTACAGCGGGCAATCAGCACGAGTAGTTTTCCTCCCTTTTTCGACTCTGCACCTTGTCTCGCCTCGTTACATCGACTCTAACTGGGCTATTATCGTTACCCGCCGCGAAGGCAAATTGAATAATAAAAAGTGTTTATTTTCAGGATCTGAAAGTGCACTGTATTACACGCTCGTATCGGGTAGAATAAGGATGGCTGGCACGAGGCGAGCTGTTTATGGGGAATTGATTATCGAAGGTGAAAAGGTAACGGCGCGATGGTTATACGGAAGCGTTATAGAGCGTCAAGCCCGCGGATTCGAGAGGTTTTAAATTGAAGCCTGTCAGGGGGCGTATACCCATCAAACGGAAGAAAAAAAAAGCTTAACACGCTAGAGAGTGAGAAATCGATACACTCCTCCTCCTAACTTTTGTGGATTTTTTTTTATCTTCGCTTTATCCTGCGATAAAATGGCCTATAATCGCAAAAAATGAAAAGTCATCCTTTTGCTTTTCTCTATCCTTGATACTTTGCCATGTAGAATATATACGTCCGATGAAGATTTTCCGGAAACGCGGTTTTTGTACGAATATTCTAGCAAAAAAGTCATGTTTGTTCGACTATGGTATACTATCTTTTATGGCACATTAAACAATGTAACAATGCCGTCACTTTTTTTTACCGAGTGCTTATTTGTTTAACACATTGTTCGAAGTATTGACGTTGATTTATGGGTACTAGCATGGTTCTCAGAACAATAATAGCTCGCGATAACTTCATAGAAAATCTAATAATAACGTAATTATTATCATAGTGACCTCCGCGAATAAAGAGTCATAGTGAAAAATCAATCATTTTTCTCCCCCAATGTTTCATCGAGTCAATCACTCTTCCCGGATTTATCATTATACTTTTTATATATACAATGTAAATAAAGTATATTTCTTTCAGAATCGTTTTACATGTGGCATAAAATCCGTTCACTAATTCTTAAAAATATTAGGGCGAATGTCCCATTTACTGACACTGTTCCGATAACTGACACCTTTTTAAGATTTTCTATCAATAAATTCAATTGGGTTATAAAAAAAATTTGTTTCTGTCGACATGAATTTATTTAGTAGAAATCGTAAGCCGATGAGTAATGCATTTTGAATTTTTAAAATTGAACTTTATTTCAAAAAGTTATAGATTTCTAAAGTTTCTTTATGACGTCACGATCATAACAGCATCATACGTGCCGCAAGATCGTGACGTCACCAAAAACTTAGAAGCGCCATATCTCTTTCAATTTTCAAGATAAAGATACAATTCCAAAAGTTTACAAAGAAAATATACCACTATCTATTCAAATATATTTTTATATAATAATGCTTTTCAACCCAATTGTGTAAGTGCAAGTAAACAAACGCTAGTGACAGTAATTGGGTAAGTCGTATACTTTGACGTATCAATACTTGGGAAAATAACGCTTTGCTCTAATTTTTTAAAAATTATACAAATTAAATTTTTTATTTTGAAGGTTTTTACATTTTTAAAGTCACACTGCCTAAAAATCTGAAAAAGATTGTTTATTATTTTGGGGCATTATCTAAAAAAAGTTTCTGCATCAGTGATAATTGCAAGAACATTCTTTTTATTAAAATCTCAAAAATTATTCAAATCTTAATACTGCAAATTTTGTATTAACAGTATCATAAACATTACTTTATCATCAACATCTCATTTAGCAAAAGTTTATAAAGTCGCTCATCATCATAACAATGGACGACTTACCATTTATTCAATTTCAGAGAGAGAGAAAAAAAGCACTGTTAACACAGTGCGGGCAAGAATAGGTTAAACATGTTTTCAACAATTCACAATCACACCAGCCATCGAGAAAAATCCGCCTCACACATGTATAACAATATACAGAGCGCTACTCAGACGTAAACCCGGCATAACAATGAATTTGCAAATACTAAAAGCGCGCGAGAGCGTGTGCAAAAGTAGCTGCTTAAAAAAAGCACACATCCAACAGCAGCGACATCGCTTCGGCAATCGCCAAGCGAATCTCGAGGAGAGAGAGAGAGAGAGAGAGAAATGTGTAAAAAGGGGGTTGGTCGTTGACTCCTGCGCTCGCTCGCGCCGGCAAACAATGCACGTACGTACCCACTCACACTCCCACACGCCCGCAGCTTACAAGCACTAGTACAGTGCGCGCGCGCGAGTCGACGTCGCGTTGACACTAATCTCCACAGCGAAGACCTCGCGTCTCTCCTCGAGCCAGTCTTCGTCGCTCTCTCTCTCTCTCTCTAGCGCGATAAGCGGCCGTTTGTTCTTTACCCACTGACCCCTGATGCAACGTATCCGCGCGATAAGCCACCGCGGCCGAATACGCGAACACGCGAATACACATGCGCGAGGATGACGATGGACCCGCGTTAATCCGAGCGGAGCCAAAGGGGGTTAGAGAAAGTTCGTAATAAGTACGCTGGTGGTACGAGCTACTCGCGGTTCGTAATATCTATGCGGAGCAAAGAAATCGCTGGAGTCGAGAGCGAGTCGATCGGCCACTTACTATAGTGCGTCATTTACATTTTTTTCTTTCTTACAGGGCGTGCAAAATTTCGACGAACTTGCGTCATGCTGTTTGTTGGCGATATTGTTTTAACAATTTTTTTCTTTTTCTTGTTTAATTTTGCCGCGACGAGTTGCGTAAGGAACAGTCAAGGGTAGTCGGGTTTAATTGTCGCGTTGCCGAGTGGACGCGCGTCGACGCGATAAACGATTTAAAATTCTCGAGCTAATCGCTCGGCGTGGATGGATTGCTCGTGCAGTGTGTTAACCTCCTGTGTTAGGTATACGTGTGGATACTTCCGTGCTGATGGAATACTTTGGGAATTAACCGGGAGATATTGGAATATTGCTGCGGAATGTTCGGGGAAGCGTATCGGGAATGTAATTGATATGAACTACGCGAATAATATTAATTGACACTGTTTTTTGGGCCCCCTTAAAATATCGGAATATTTAAAATTCGGATATTTAAAAAATCGGAAAGTTGAAAAATAGGATTTAGAAAAATTCGGAAAACATTTTTACTGAGAGTTAAAAATTCGGAAAATTAAAAGTCGGACATATCGAAAAGTGGAAAAATAATTCAAAGGAAACTATGTTTTCTCATATATAACAAATGTAAACTGATTACAAATCTAGACACTTCATTTATTTTTAGATGGGCCTTATGGCGCCAGTAAGAATATGTTGTTTTAATGTTAGATTCCCTACAAAATGCATACTTTCAGTACGACGTGCCACTCCATTTAATATTTCGAATTTGTGGCATTCCGAATATCTAATTTCCGTTATTTTAGTAATACGATTTTTAATTTTCCGAATTTTTAACTCTCAGTAAAAATATTTTCCGAATTTTTCTAAATCCTATTTTTCAACTTTTCGATTTTTTAAATATCCGAATTTTAAATATTCCGATATTTTGGCTTTCCGAATAAATAACTTTCCGATATTTTCAGGGGGCCCTGTTTTTCGTATGAATGCGATTAAGTGTTGGGACGTAACGAATGACAATTATTTGAGGCGGCATTTGATAAAAATGAGTTTATGTTGAAATGGTTTGGGTATAGTTATATAGATACTAGCATTATTGCCGATATTTATGCCATGTAAAATAATAAATAATATTTTGATAATGCTTTTTTTTTGTATAATTTTATAATGATGCTGTAATTAAGTGATTACTTCGCATCGAGCATTATTATTTACTTTTATTCGAGTCTCAAAAGTCAGTCAATGGGATTATTATAGTATATATTACTCAATAAAATGATAATCGTATTTGTTAAAATCAGTTAGAATGTTTAGATGAAACTTCCTAGAAAGATAAGGAGCAGGATAGGGTACATTTTGGGTTGAAGGTCAAAGGTTGCTGGAGGGTGGCAAAGTTCCAGAAAATCAAAGTGCTCAACTTTGCTTCTTTCACCCCTTGTTTCCGGCATGTGTTTGCGGAAAAGTTTTTCCTAAATGTATATACGTCACCGGAAGCATTCTCGGCAAATGCGAAAAGTTTTTCGAGGTTCGACACTTACAAGAGTTTTTTGTTAAAGGAAACCACGTCACAGTGAGCATACGAATCTTAATAAGAAAAAGAACATCACATAAAATCGACAATCGACGTCTGCTACGAAAAGTATTATGTTTAATACCTTTGTAATAAAAATCGAATCCTTGTCTTTTATTTTTAAATATATTGTTCACTTATCTTTATCGTCAAATTTCTTATTTCTTTTCCTCTTTTCCTTCTACGAAAACATCAGGTATTTTTCGCATCTATACCTTTGAAACATAGTCTAGCCGTATTTACGTAATTTCACCACTTTTTGCATCGTCGCGACAAGAACTTTTCTAATCTCGAGCTCCATCCATCGCAAAAAACAAAAGACCACGTTGATTACTACCACCTCTCTCACTCTCTCTCGTCCCTCGTATTTTCGAAAATATTTTTCGCAGCTGCAGACACGTCGCATCTCCAATATTCGAAAATACGACCCCTGGGCGCGCGTCCATCACGCTATACAACGACGTATACACACACGTCGCATATCGCGATCGCAAGTCCACTCTCCCCGAGCGAGACAGACACACATCATGAAAGATGACCGGCGTAAAAAGACGACACACACAGCAGATATCAGCTCCTATACAGACGCGGATCAACGTTACACACACACGAGCCGGGGCGGCACCTTGGAAAAAAGTCATTTCTTCCGCTAGATTGACTGCGCGTCAGCGTGCTCGTCCCGAATATCGAGCTGCATGCGCATTGTCGTCGGCGAGATTATTTTTAATCCCAAAAGAAAGTCATCTCGGCGCGCGACCCCTCCTCCGGGACTCCGAGGAAAACTTACGGCGCGCTTTCACAAAGGGACGTTAACTTTTTCTCTCTCTCTCTCTCTCGTTGGAGCGTCTTTTTGTTTTCTTCTTTCTTCGGCGCGGGTCGACATGACGCGCGGCACGCGATCGAGTATAACGGCCCGGAGCAAATTTATACACCCTAATAGGCGGTACTCGCGCGTGTCACAATGTCAAAGACTCTGAGGAGTTGCGGAGCGTTACAGGCTTGTTCGAAAGTTAGTCTTCCCATGGAAGAATTTCGAATATTCAAGTTGCCGGCACTGCCAGTACTTGCAAACGTTAGAGGTCCAGCATTGAGATGTAACGAAGATGATAAGAACGGGCCAGTGCAACACTTTTCTTCTTCATATATTCAAAATTGTACAAGAAATATACATTTTTAGGCACGCGAGACACTTCACTCAAAGTTTAGTGTAATAATCATAACTACAGATTACTACCGCGTGGCTGAAAATTTCACGTAAGCTTAGTAGACGTAAACAAGTAGGTTAAGTTACGCTTCACGATGTTTTGTTTTCTTTCAATATCGGCAAAAAGTATTACACCGACTCTGAGACGTTTTTCGGGCCAACGTCGATTCTTTTTACTGGCCCATTCTTATCAAAACGATATAATCCCTGTATTGGTTCAGCACCGAAAAATAATTTACTGGCATACAATATTCAGCCAGAATCGGCCTGAACTATCTCTGCTGGCAAATTCTTTCATGGGTTAATGTCAATTACCGTGTAACAGGGTTGTTGGAGCTTCAAATTGTTATACGTTATTTTGCATTGTGGGATGGAACGTGGATGGATAATGGGAAAGTGTTAAACAACGTTGATATCGAAACATGATACAAGCTTTTGAATAGGATTGTACCACTGTATACGATCATACAGACACAAACTTTCGATGGCTATAGATTTCAAACCGGATCCCTATCTATTGCTTTTCTCGTTTTATATAATATATACAGATATTATGTACAACGTATCAATTGTATTTAATAATCCTAAGGAAATTCCAAAAGTTATACATAAAAAACCAGACTATTACATACTTGTTATAAGTTCTCAAGGTAAATATTGAAACTTCAAAGATAAATATCTCCGCTTAGCGAAGGTAACACCCCTTTCAAATTTCAACCATACGAAGCTTTTACAAAGCCATACAATAAATATTTGAGAAGATTCTTAAGAAAGTCACATTTGCTACAATTACATTGAGAGCCACGCGCAACTGTACTTCGGAAGAGAGGGTATTTTATCTTCGCGATCCATCAATGCGACAATTTCAAGGCGTCACTTTGTGCGCCGCTCGTTGAATCAACTTTTACCTTTTTCCCTCTCGCATTTAAACGAGAACGAGTGTTATTGGAGAGCGTTGCTCGCTCGACGACAGCGGTGAAAGACTGCGTTTAGGGGAGCGCGCCTGTTTTTTTTAATTGAATGTGTTTTTGGCTGCACGCGCGCGCGCTGTCTTGGTTGATTCTTATCGCGCTTCGAACAGAATATTATCAGATCTTTCTTTTTATATACTTTCCTTTATCTTTACATTGTAAGGATGTTTATTGGAACGGCTGAGAGGACGGTCGATCTTTTTAAAATGCGCCACTAATTTATAGTTCACTTTTGGATAATGATGATTATGGAAAATGCACGATTAAGGGGGATTAAAGTGAGGAATTTTTCACCTTTTGATTTTTAAAGCTTTTTCAGCCGCTCGTAAAGCTACACGGGTAGTTATTATACGTGCTTTGCGGAAAAAGTTTTCTAAAACAATTTGGGTTATGCTTTGTAGCGCCGAGTTGGGTTATTAAGGCTCGGGCTGCGTTGGACTTTAATTAAGGAAGAGAATTTTTCAAAAACTAAAATACCGTAAAATAGTCGAAGCGTCAGGTTACTGCGGATACGGGATATAATTAATAATGCTGTAAAATCTTGCTGCTCCACTTTTTCTACTGAGCTTATCCTGTAAAACCATAAATTGCAGCCGCGACTGTGAGTTATAGTTTAATTTACTGTAATCGCTTTGATATATTCAACATTTGCTAATTTACCGCCTCTCGCGCGAGTTTCAAATAGAAATTCGACCGGCATTATTAAAACGACTTTTACCTTGCAATTAGCGATCATCAAATGTATATAGTAAGAGCTCTTGCGCGTTACACAATTTTCACGTGTACACATTTAAATTTTAATTGATAGATAGTCAACCAACATCAATGTTTATTTAACAATCCTTTTTCTTTATTATTTTCAAACTTACAGAAATATAAGTTAAAATTTCAGGCAGTATTAGCTGTCCTAGAACACTGAAAGGATATTTTTACGTCACAGTCACGTAGCGCAGCGTTTGAAATTCCTTTTTATTTACGTGAAAAAATATAACTTCCCCATTGAAGAATTTACTCTGGGGAGAATACTGTTCGATTATTATAGTTGCCGACACTACCAGTACTTGCAAATGTTAGAGGTCCAGCACTGAGATATAACGGGAATGATAAGAACGGGCCAGTACAACACTTTCCTTCTCGATATATTCAAAATTGTACAAGAAATATACATTTTTAGGCACACGCGAGACACTTCACTCAAAGTTTAGTGTAATAATCATAACTACAGATTACTATCGTGCGGCCGAAAATTTACGTAAGCTTAGTAATCGTACATTAAATTAATATTTTATTAAAAACTAGCCTAAAAAGTAGGATTTCGCAATGTTTTGTTTTCTTTCAATATCGGCAAAAAGTATTGCACCGACTCTGAGACGTTTATCAGACCAACGTCGCTTTTTTTTACTAGCCCATTCTTATCAAAACGATATAATCCCTTTATTGGTTCAGTGCCGAAAAATAATTTACTGGCATACAATATTCAGCCAGAATCGGCCCGAACTACCTCTGCTGGAAAATTCTTTCATGGGTCCTTTTGACTTTGTAAATATTACGTAATAAAATAAAATCTCTTGATAAAATCCTATCCCCGTCTCACAACTACACACATTTGATTAATTAACTCAAAAGCTCGCAGGACAACACATGCAACTTCCCTGAACACTTGAACAAAGAAAAGCCAGTCTCCGAGCCGCGAACAGCTCCCAGTCTGGAAAAGTCGCGGCGCAGAAGATAAAGGGAGTAAATCCAAGTGATCTGTACGCGCACAAAGAAAAATCTCTGCCTCGCCCGCGTGACAGTGGAGGGGGACATCGAGAAGAAAGACTCAAACTCGGCTACTTCGGCATCTCTCGCGGAAGCCGCACTGGGGTGCGAAAGTAATGGCTCGCCCATATGTCAACAGCGTAATAAAGTGCTGTATATATACGCCACGCGCGCATTGGAAATTGCGCCCGTACAAGAGTTTCGCCACTTCTTTACGGGCCCCCGTAAAACGAAACCGTGCGCGGCGGAGGTTGGCTCGTCGTTTTATGCCGTTGCCGCTGCCGGCTTCGCCAATCAAATCCGGAAGCGGCCTTTGAAATTCCTCCTGGCGGGCTCGGTTTTCTCGGGTCGAGGCAGGAAGCGACTTTGCTTTTCAGTTTTTTTTTCGACAGATGCGAGAGCCGGGGTATGAAGCGCGCGTAGTGTGCGTATGGTGTGGGATGGCTCTTTTTTGTATATCGACGCGTGGATCTCGGGCGAAAAGTCTTTGGGCCGATCGATGGAATAAGAATCCGTGGTGGGTGTGGATCTCGTGGGTTGTGCGAGATCGTATCGTACTTGCCATCTGTGCCGTGCTTGTCTGAAATTAGTGATTTTGGGTGAAGGGTATGTCGTTGAGAAATAGTCGATTCCTACTTTCTTTGTCGTGTTTTTGTTATTTTCTTAAAAGTACATAACTAGCAATCACCAGTCACTATGCGACTGAAGAAAATGAAAAAAAATTGGGAAAGAATATTTAGATACATATATGTGGGTGGTTTTATGTCAAGTGAGGATGTCGAAGAATACAAATGTCTCAAACTCTACAAAAATGTTTGTATGTGTACCCAGAGTATGTAAAAAAAATTTCAGACCCCAAGGTGTTATATGTCAATCAAAGGTTGAAAAATGCGTTTTTTTAATATTTTGAGATTTTTCCAACATTGTTTGATTTATAACTCGAAAGCTAGGACCCTGTTGTGATATTTTGTGATCTTATGAATTGTGATATATTGTGATATTAAGATTCTAGAAAATCGCCACAATTATTTTCGAAATAAAAAATTATAAAATTTAAATTTTCATATTTCCATTAATTCTAGACTAGTTAGATTATGGTATCAAGGTTAATATAATTTTTGCAGAAATGTTAAATATTGCACTTTTTTCTGTATTTGTTCTTTATAAACCCATGTATTGTGATATATTGTAATATTCAAATTCTAGCTGATCGCCATCACCTTTCTCAAAGCAAAAAATCTTAAAATTTAGTATTTCACGCCAACTTTCATTCTAGACCTTGTGCAAAATGGTCTCAAGCTAAATATAATTCCTGCATACTTATTAAATGGTGACTTTTTATTTCAGTCACACAATGGAAATACCAAAAAAAGTGCACTATTTAAAAATTCTGAAATAATTATATTAAGCTTGAGACCATAATCTAACTGGTCTAGAATTAAAATAAATATTAAAAACTAAATTTTAAGATTTTTTATTTTGAAAAAAATTGTGGCATTTTTCTAGAATCTTAATATCACAATATATTACAATGCATGAGATCACAAAATATCATAATAGGGTCTAATAATTTTCTTTAGATTTCATACTTTATTTTGAAAAAATGATCTTACACTATTTTCTCAAATGTCCCTAGTTTTTGAGTTAAAAATCAGGCAATGTTGGCCAAATCTCAAAATATTAAAGAAAACGCATTCTTCAACCTTTGTTTGCCCTTGACATATAACACCTTGGGGTCTGAAATTCTTTTTACATACTATGGATACACATATCAACATTTTGTAGAGTTTCAGACATTTTTATTTTTCGACATGCTCACTTGACATGGAACCACCCTACATATGTATGTATATGCAGATATAGAAGTCACATGTCTTTCCTTTAACAAATTTTACCAACCAAACCGAAAATGGAGAAAACTTTAAACTTTGAAAAGGCATATCTTCAAACCAAGCCCTTTCTAATCATATATATAATTTATCTTCTTTGGGTGCGTGTTTGGAGCTGGACAACTGTCACAAGATTTGCCCTTATTCTTTTAAATATATAGATATAATTGCTAAAACGAAAGAATAAATTAATAATTTATCCAAGGAAAACGCAATTACATAGCTATTACGTTTTCAAAAATAGTGTGGACCGGAAAATGCGTGTATGTAACCACGTCCATGACAGAAGCTGACATTTATTATCACTCCACACTATTTAAAAAAACATCTACAGTATTTATATTTTCCTCAGACTAATGTATTCATTGAGTTCTAAGAAACAGCTCTCCGTATTTTATTTATCTCAGCAGCAATAATTTTTCTAATAAATAACAAAAATTTATCGAGACAAAACAGGGATCTACTATTTCCTAACGGTCTGAATAACGTATCCCTTGTTTACATCGAATTCTCTTTATTACAAAAAACAACGAAAGAAGCCATCTCCTCGCAATCGTCGTTCGTCCTCGCGTGCGCGCAATTCAAAAGCCCGAGGTCCCGCAACCCTATACGTCTCGAAGCCGCGTTTATCGCATAATAAAATGATATACGTCTCTCGTCGAGGTCAGTCGTCCGTCCGTCCGCCCCTACCAACTCTCCCCGCGAACAAAAAAGCAAAATAAAACCGAAAAAAGGACAGCCGAGAAATTGGAACAGTCGAAACGTCACTGCTTTATGGCTCTGCTCTGCTCGGTCTCGCCGCACAACGCGATAAGATCATGCGGAAGTTTCTTTCTTTCTCCCCGTGAATTTTGCTCCTCAGCTGTCTCTACTCCGTCGACGGCGTAAACACATCTCCTCTCCGGAAGCTCTGTATTCTTCCAGAAAGGCCAGCGGCGACTAGTTTTACGAGTGTCGCACCTCTCGTTCGCGAACCTCGTAAAAATTAACGCAGACCGATGCGCATACCGCAGCGGGGCTACGAAACGATCCCTTCGACGGTGTAATATCACGGACGAGGGGGCCAAGTAAGTTTCCTTTCTTCCCTCCTTTATTTATAATCCAAGCCCACTGGCAAACAGTGCGGTTGCGTCGAGGAAGCGATCTTTTCATGCGCGAAAACAGATTTTCCGCGAGGCGTCGTGCAATTATATTATCCCGCGGTGGCCGCTCTCGCGTGTAGTCGAAGATTATAGAGAGCTTGGAGCCGTTGATGCTTTCACGTGCGAGCTATTAGGATGGTTGCTAGGGCCAGGATTGGTTGCTATTAGTAACGTACGCAGACCGGTTGTGCGTGCAGGAGCAGACAGGCAGAAGGATAATGAAAAAAAATAGCAGAAAGAAGTCTTTATAGAGGAAGGGAGCTCTTTATAATTGAGCGGAATGATCGGAATTAGCTTAAAATATATGGAGATACTTGTATTATCAATGTAAAATTTTCAGATTAATTTACTAGATCGTTCTTGACATAATTTCTATAATGTTAATCATGAAGAATGATTTGCGTGTACGCCTCTTAAGTGCGTATTAAACATTCAAGGTACCAAGAGATTCTCTTTAAATTAAAGGTGATTGCATTAAGACTGTTAATAAACATGAATGGAAATATGCAGATTTATTGCCAACTCGTTTCTGAGATATAAATCGAAAATTATATAAATATTGTTTAAATGTTTGTCAAAATTGTGTAAATGTTTTCCGTACTATCTTCATAATTTAGTTATTTTATTGGACATAACAATGAGTGTTATAATTTAAAATTTTTGTTTTGTAATAAATAAATGAAGTAATAAAAATTGTGTAAATATTGTTTAAATGTTTTCCAAAATTTTCGAAAATTGTGTAAATGTTTTCCGTACTATTTTCGTAATTTAGTTATTTTATTGGACATAACAATGAGTGTTATAATTTACAATTTTTGTTTTGTAAAATATAAACGAGGTAATAAAAATAAAGTAATAAAAGTGAATTATGTGTTCCGGAAGTCGAGAAAGATGCCTTGCACTTCTCTAGTTGAGAAAGTTAATCAAAAGTTTGTACTCATATGATTTATATTAATTGTAAAAGAAGATTTATGTTTTATTTAAATATAAGTTACTCGGTATGAAGTAATAATTCCTCGAATAATTCTTTGTTGTTTGTAAAATTAAACCATCAAATGATACAAACTACGAAGCAACTTTTGAACACGACTATACAAGAGAAACTCTTGGAGAAGGTAAGAAGAACCCTTAAAGACGAGCTCGTGAAAAGGAACTGGGGTAATGACCCCGGTGCGAATTCCGGACTGCCTCAGCTGGGTTACGTATTACACCTCGCAGCCTCGAATAGACGAACCAACAGGATCGTTCAGGTTCGTACAGGGAGAGAAAAAACCAGAACGGTTCGCGGCATAGAAAGGGTCAGCGGTATATTCGGGGCCTTTTGAACGTACCGAAGGAAGCTGCCACCGCTGCTCTTTCTCCTGCATGATGTCAACGGTCGATCCGCAAAAGTCGAGAGAGAGAGAGAGAGAGAGAGACAGCGAGACTCTCCACGTGCGCTTATGCTAATCACCAGCTGAGTAGAAGAAGAAACAGAAGCCGGTAGCGGCGCGTCGCAGCCTGTCCCAGCCTGAACAAATCGCCTGCAGCAGCGCAGTTGTCTTATTTACGCGTGTGAAAAGCCGTTTTTCCCTGGAATTATGCAAATGTAGGCCGAGAGATTGTGCCGCCTGTGTCTGTCTGAAAATAGATCGGTGTGCATAGACAGTGGGCCTTTGTTGCGCTGCTAGGAGAAGAAAAGAAAGCGATCTTCAGAGATATCATTGGCGCGCGACACAGCGATTTCGAGGGTGCGAAATGTCGACAAATATTCGATGAGAGGCGCGCAACAATAAGATAGCGAGCTTATCGGACCAGACTGATGCAATGCGGAAATGCCTTTCGTCAGCTTTTGTATAGGAATACACATACACACAGATGCGCTCGTAACGAGATATATAATGATACTCGGAGTGCAGTGGTCGCGAGCTGCGGAGCACTCTCGGAATATTGAATTGTCTGGCTGGGAGAGTGCGTTTGGATTCTTCAACCTTTATCCCCGCGGATAGCGACAATAAGAGCGCACATTATTCCCAGGGGCAGTTGTATATACTGACTAACCGCTAACTAATAATCGTTCCACGAAAGCATCGATTTGAATAGCAGATAGTGTCCGTTACTCTCTTTCTATGCCACAGCTCCCGGGTGATTCAATGTTGATGTGCATTATCGGCTATCCCATAAATTCAGAGTACGCAATAGATTTACTAATTGCTGAAAACACGCGCGCGCTCCGATAAACTAATCGCTCCACGAATGCGTGTATTCATTTATGATTTGGAATTGGAGCATTCGATTTAATTCCATTTAAATATTTCAGTGAAATGATATTCATACTTGTTTTTGTCAAATTTTTCTTCTATATTTTTTTAATTTCGTTTTTTTTTGGTAAACAAGTAAAATATTGCCCTATCGCAGGCACGATTAAAGTGAGACACGTACACACGTTCGACTGGGTATCATCTCTTAAAATACCTTTTTGCTTTCATTGCATTGGATCATGCACTGCAATATAACATTTTTTATTGTTGAAACGTGATTTAAATATCGTTTTTATTATAGTATATTGAAGAACAAAAAATAGTTTCACATACTCAGTGTATACATTTTACTATTTGCTACGAGCATGATACTAGCGCCTCACGTATTTTTAGAACTATTCGCTTGCTAAAATGTATTAGCTTAATGGGAGAACTAGAAAAAAAATTGTTTTTTTAAATCACCAGACGTTTCAGACATTGACAAAACTTTGTATAATATATAAGATAAACTTATATTTACCTTGCAAAATAGTTTGAAGGCATTTGAAATTATAGTAATTTATAAAAAACAATATTATGCGTAACTTTCCAAATAATCCAATTTATTTTTAGCAATCGAGCGTTTCTCAAACTTGCCATAAATTCGTGGTGTCGTTAGTGACGTGCACGTAGCCCTTAACAATAATAAAATTTGTTTTTGTTGCTTGATTTACATTTACAATTTTTTACGTATTAGCTACATTCTGACAATATTCGTAACAAAATTCTAAGAATATTCTCAACTAAATTCTAAGAATATTTTCAACAAATGTCTAAGAATAATCTCAACAAAATTCTAAGAATAATCTCAACAAAAGTCTAAGAATATTCTCAACAAAATTCAAAGACTAATCTCAACAAAATTCTAAGAATATTCTTGAAAAATATTACACCCGCAAAACAACTCACAAGAATCACTCCCGAAAAACAAAGGAATAATAAGAAAGGAGGTTAGACAGCGCAAGCGAGTAGCCATCCAACAAAACCCACATATAGCGCAATAATAAATGGTCCACTCGAGCACAGTTTCAACCCTCTTCGGATACACAGTCCTTCTCTCTCTCTCTCTTTCTCTCCTTGTTCGACGCAAGACAAAGGCTCTCGCGGCAGCGGCAGCGGATCGGCAGTGATCGCATCTAATGACGACGACGCGCGGAATAAACTTACCTACATACATATACCCTTTGTGCGCGCTTGCGCTCGTCCTGACCCACATTTCGAGGGGCGAGCCGCAGAAGAAAGAAAGAAAGAAAGAGGCTCTTCGACTTTTGGGGGGTCGTGCATACCCTCCCACACTCCTTTCCCCGCTGCGACGGTATATATAAACGACTCTAGGGGGGAAGAAGGTAGTAGCGGAGCACGTGGAGAACGGAGGTCGTAATGTAGGCTTGGGTGCTTAGTCCTGTGCCCCAGGGGAGGGGAACGAATGGGGGAGCTGATTAAAAATCTAGAGCATTTTGTGATGAAAGATTTTGCTAAAGTCGCTTCTTTGTGGTAGAGAGTAATGAATTGATTGGATCAAAATCGTATTAAATTATGAATACATTGTGTATTATTTTGTTTGAAATAATCCTCTTTTATCCTTTACATGTTAGTACATCGCACGTTCAAGAAACAAGACTAGGGCAACTCAAAATTCAATATATATTCTCTTAGGCCATTATTAATGTTAAAGCCCATGTAAAAAATTAGCCTGGCACTAGTCTTGCAAAAGTCTGGTAGAAGTCTGGCTTAGGCCACTATACCAGACTTTTTTTGAATTATGTCAAGAAAACTCATTTTTTACAAGTAAATAATTAGAGTAGTACATTAATTATTAGTATCGACTAGAATAGTGAAAATACGTACTTTTCGATAAAATAGGAGAAAAGTATTTTTACATATTGCAATCTTGTTTAAAATATGAATATTTGTAAAAAAGAGAGAAAAATTTAGGTTACTGGCAATTTGACATGACGCGATGCTTTTGTTTTGCACATTTTGTCTAAAGTCTGGCATAGTGGCCAAAGCCAGACTTCTGCCGAACTTCTGCAAGACTTCGCCAGACTATTGCCAGACTAATTTCTTTACACGGGAGGTGATAAAATAGTTTATAAAAAGAAAAGAAAATAATAATTAATATATACGAAAGGTAATAGGTATAACAGCCTTCTGTTTTAAGTATAATGAACGTGCATTCCGGTAAATTATACACTTTTTATTTCTCCCCGTGTAGATTAAATTTTCACCAAGAATCTTTTTGCCGTCTAATCTAATTCAGCTCGCGTATGCGCAAGTTGCTAATTCTGTACAATTCGCCAATACAATTTCAGGAATGTCTCTATCATTGCGTTCGATCCTCTATAAACCACACGCAACCCATATACACATTTACCCTCTTTCCAACGGATCTGCTGCTCGAAGGACGAGTACAAAGAGAGCCCGAGTCTTCCTACAGTGTACACACTCAGCGCGAAAGACTAATCTGCTCGCTGTATGGGCTGCGGCTCCCGCGGAGCCCCGGCCGTCATCGCCGCGCAAACAAGTCCTAGTCAGCGCTATTTCCAGCCATCTGTGGGCTCCTTTGTCAGAGGCTACATCTTCTTTTCCGCGCCGGACCTGGAGAGATCCAATTCGACGCAACGTCTCCGTCCGACGTATATAGATATAATGCTCTCGGCGACGACGCCTTCGTCTCCCATGCAGATCGGCCACTTTGTCAAAGCGTATATGTAAGACGTCGGCCAAAGGCGAGGCCAAAGGAGAACGAGGGAATTGCTTTGGTATGGGAATGTACCTTCAAAGAGGGATAGTGCGTATAATGCATGGATATACGCGCTTTATACTTGTCAGGACGCGATGAGGCTACTTGGCCTTTCTTTAAAATATAAATATGCGTGTGGATGTAGACATGTGGAATAGATGTTGTACGCGTTCGATACTTAATGATGTATATGCTTAACCATAGAGTTCTGTCTTAAAGGGAGGTCGGGCTTACATGCAGTTACGTAGTTACCGACAATTTCGTATTTTTCAGTATTCTCGTTCAATTTTTATTTTTTTTTCAATTATCTCAGTTGTCCGGTGTTTCTTAGTAAATTGAGAACACCGGACAACTAAAGTTTTTAACTTTTATGAACAATTAAATTAGAATAATGTAAAATTCAATGCCGAAATCTGTAATCGGCTCCGACCTCCTCTTAAGGTGCTTCTATAGTCAAAATTTATAAAAAACATCTTTTTTTGTAAAATAATTATAAAATAGTACTACCCTTATAAAACTAACTGGGCGATGTTGAAAAACAAGATGAATAAAAGACATATTAGTAATTTTTAGTAGTTTTTTTCAATATTCATAATACTCTATGCGCGTCTGACTATTTCTTAATCTTGATAAAATTATAAGATAAGCACTATTTTTGGATATCAAAATTATTGTCGAATTAATATTTAAAAAAAAACTTTACTAATCCTTTTTTTAAAAAACAAGACGTTTAAAACGTCGGCTTTCTTCTTTTTCAATAAAGATTATGTAATTCAGGACGATCAATCATGGTTGTCCATATTTAAATAACAGGTTCTAGCCTAATTTATAACGAAAACCAAAGAACACTTGCAATTTAGTGATTTATTTCTTATACAAACTGGTAATTTTTTTCCGTTAAAAATTAAATGTGTTATATAAGGTATAAAATATGTTATTCGTGGCATTCAATGATTATGGTCCATTATTTAAATAAAATCTATTTACAATAATAAAATAGAGAACACATGTCAATTTTGAGAATTTTCTTTTTACGAACCGATATAATTGTTTCTCTCAAAGAATGAATTTTATTTAAAAGATAAAAATTAAAAATTTCTAATTAGGATCCGAGAAAGAAGTACAAAAATATTAGAAAGGTATATATATACACATCGATTAGTAATTAATATTTATTTTAAACAACTTCCAAAAAAAGTTCAAATTTTCGCGACCATAAACAACAGAACAAAATTTCTAATCGATCAAACATCTCCAGACACTTTGCGTTTCCCACTATAGTATCGCCTTAAACCTAAATGGGGTTGCAATGAAACCGTCGCGTCCAAGACGGAAAATTTGTAAGCAGTCAATCTTCAGGTTTCTCGCTGCAGCGCGCTTTGAAAGGCAAAGAGAGACAGAGTGTGCAACAAACTACCACACTTGGACTAGCCTGTTCAAAGGGCACTGGGGGTTCACGTGCCACATACGTACACACTCGGTCGGAGGGGACGAGGCGCGGGGGGAAGCCGGTTTCCCAGGGTGGCATCCACGGAAAACTCCACGCAGGGTCACTCGAACAAAGAGCCGCAGGCCCTAATGCACAAGCCTCGCCGGTAGAAGGGGATACACACGAACGTAGAAAAAAGAAAAGAGCTAGAGCGAGTGGCAAAAAATGGGAGAATCGACGCATACACACCCCGAGAGTTAGAGAGAGAGATGCAAGCGGTCGCGCCTGTATACCTCTGTATAATCAGTTTTGGGCCTCTCTCGCGCAGGTGAAGGAAGTGTATATATGTACGTGCGGCTCGAGGAGCCTAAAAAGCACGCATAGGATGGTGTTAAAAAAAAGAAGCTGGGCCGCGCGCCTCCCCCTTTGGCTGCGCGCGGCTCTTTGTTTGCGTAATGATCGGTTTTCTCCGTGGCGCGTTTCTCGTCGCCTAATAGAGGGGACGGAAAGCCGAAGAAAGAGAGTTTGCCGAAAGAAGAAAAAAGTAACGAAACGACAATGTAAATAGTCGTTGAAATCAAGGTCCCCTTATTCTTTTATTTTTTGATTTTTCCTCGCGTATTTTTTGGCAGGAACCGCGATGACTATCGACGATAACAATTCGGCTTTCCAAATATTTGCCGTGAGATAATCGCGCCAGTGCATTGGGTGTATAATATGTATTGCATCGAAGGTGATATTTATATATAAATTCGTTTGTTGCGTGCGAATTATCGCAAGTGAAAATTTTTTTTTCGTTATTTTTTTGCGTTTAATCGCGCTCGGCGGCAACGATTGTCGATGCATTGCGAATGAGGAATCGACGAGTTGAGAAAAAAAAAAGAAACGTGTCCGAGTCTCCGGAATGCAATTATTGCTTGTAAGTAAATAAGGCGCGAAAATATAAGAGCAAACAGCGTTATTACGTATAAATTAAAATTGGACAAACAAACATTGTAAGATAATGTTTCGATGTTTAATCTGATCGAGCCGGTTTCAATAACTGATCGATTATTACGAAATTCGTCGAACTATGTAAAATTGCAGCGTAAGCTCCAGAAGTAATTTTAACGTCGCTTTGTAAATAAGTTAGACAAAAAATTATTTTTCAATGATAATCCTTGTTTTCTAGAGAAAGTTATCATTAGATAGATTCGCTCGCTTTATCGATGTATAGTTATCATTTTTTAGTTACTCCGAGCATTATATGCAATGTTTGCGCTACGTTCCGTCATGTTCCGTAATCGTTGCAAATTATGAAATTTCAAATCTTATTACAGTATACAGTTGACAATCGAAAGGCAAATAAATTGAAACTTTATCAATAATATCCACGGCGAGAGGAAAAACACAAGCAGGCACAAACAATTTTGCCAATAGTCGATTCGAAAAACTAATTAAAACCAGCGCTCCATTTTCAATGGCTAAAAGTGTGTAATAAATGCACTCGCTGTTCTCTCTGTCCGAGTCTCGTGCCTGACCAATTAACGACTGCGGCGCTTATCGCTCCCACAGCGCGATACCTCGATTAATAGCAATTAGCTGAAGGCTCGTGGAAAGATGCGAGCGCGAGAGAAAGAGAGATGGACTTAGAATGAGACTGTATCAAACGGAGTCAGCTTGGACGAATTTTCTTGGAAAATCACTCTACTGCAGCGAGGAGATAAATATTGCTATTGTAAAATATATATACGAAATAAGGCACTTTCTCGCAATGATATTCCGTCGACCTATGAATCACCGTGTTGTGGTCGCGCTACAGTTTGCCCAACCAGTGTTTTGTTTTTCCTTTCTTTTTGCTGCAATGTAGCGAATGACAATGTTCATATGTGTAACTATTGCATTTTTATGCGTTCTGCGCTAATTGTTATTGGGAAACATTTGCTTTGTGACAAGTTCGCATGGAAGTTTTTATTTAAATAATAAATATTGCAGAGGTTTGCAAATCAATCGTTGCCACTTAGCTTCAGCTTCCACAAATTTAGAAAAATGTTCCAATATGAAATTATTTATTCTATTTAATACTAGGGTGAAAAATGAAACTGACAAATCTATTGCTTTTCAATATGTCGAAATATATATATATATATATATATATATATATATATATATATATATATATATATATATATATATATATATATATATATATATATATATATATATATATATATATATATATATATATATATATAAAAGTTGTAAGGAATAAAATTTAATAGAGTTAAAATTTGGGTTCACAGTTAAAATGAGTTTGAATAAACTATTTTGAATAATTAACTCCAATAATTATACTGAATGAACATTTTTAAAATTTTCTTATTTAAATATCATCTTATCTTAAAGTTAGTTGTGAATATGGTATGTGGTATATGTATTAAAAAATATTTTAAACAACAATAGTTTTTCATAATTTATGCTATACTTTTGCATAAGTTTATATATATATCGTTTATATTTATATAATATTTTAAACAAAAACTATTGTTGTTTAAAATATTCTTTAATACATATACTACATACCATATTCACAACTAAATTTAAGATAAGATGATATTTAAATAAGAAAATCTTAAAAGTGTTCATTCAGTATAATTATTGAAGTTAATTATTCAAAATAGTTTATTCAAACTCATTTTAACTGTGAACCCAAATTTTAACTCTATTAAATTTTATTCCTTACAACTTGTATTGGAAAAGAAAAGATAAAAAGATATTGATTAACTAAAAATTGCTCTACAGTCTTATTTTATTTTGAAACTATTTAATACAAAATTTTTTTTACAAGTTATTGGAGTCAACGTATATTTTTGTGATAAATATAAGAGTATTTTTTTTTAGATAAGTTTAGATAAGTTTAAAACCAAATTCTGAAAAAATTAGATCATGTTGTACGTATCATGTACTTTAAAGTCTCATACGTTAGGTATAATTAAATCCTAAAGTTATTGTCTAATAAATTCAGAATTAAGCGAATTTTTCAATAGCGACAAGCCACGGTACTTAATTTTAGGCTGTATATATCACTTGTATGTTAAAAATATAGTATAGTTGTCTTAGTTTTGTGTTTAAGATGTTCAAAGGCATCATTTTTAAGAAATTCAAACGTTTACCAGACCGTAGTAATATTTCCTTTCTACTCAGTGTATTGGCGACACTAAAAATATCCTTTTTTTGAAAATCACCCCCGCACACACAGATACACACACGCACGAACGCACGCACGCACGAACTCTCGCAAACACACATTCATCCGATGATTTTCTAAAAATAGTGTATTTTAACTCCTTATATCTCCAAACATGTTTCTAACATATTTTTGGCAAAACTTTTTTTTTACTATCACAAAGCTTCATCTTTGAGGACACAACATTTTTTATTATAATTTAATCACTCCTAATGATATTTAAGTCAATATATTATAAAACAAGATATCCTCTTCTACCTAAAAAAACTTTTTTTATAGATGCCAAGCTACTTTGGCAACTAAAGAAAGATTCGACAAAACTGTGGAGACTGTTTTGTTTGTTATGCGATTTGAATTTTGAAGGTCTCATTTTTTCCTTAAAAAATATCAGGATAACTTACCATATAAAAATTGTACATCATCGAATATCCTGCAAAGTCACGTCGGATTATTTATAAAACACATGTACGAATTAACTTATAAACAATTGGACGTAACTTTGCAGGTTATCCGATAATATACAATTTTTATATTGGTAAACCCCCCTGATATTTTTCGAGGAACAAAATGAAACCTTCAAAATTCAAATAGGATAACAAACAAAAAAGTTTCCACTGTTTTGTCGTATCTTTCTTTAATTGCCAATAACTACTTTTGCAATAACGGAATTTCGATAAAAAAAATTCTTTTAGTTTGATAAGAACTCCTTATTTAATAATATATTGACTTTCATATCATTATGTAAGATTAAATTGCAGTAAAAAATGTTTGTTTTTTTATGACATATATATATATATAAATCAATATAACCTCCTTAAATTCGTTTAAGAAGTGGTTTAATTATACCTTTAGTCTTAGCAGCAGTTTACTTACATGAGTGCGATATTTTGTATCTATACTTCATCTAAGTTATAAATTCATTGAAGTAAAAGATATTCACCGTCGCTAAATAAGGCTATAAAGAAATCGAATCGCGATACTAATCTGTCGAAAGGAAAAATATGTTTACCGAACCACGTTTCGAGCATAGTATCCAATTATCAAATTAAAGTCAAACAGAGCTCGCTGCATTTTTTCACGAATAAACGAAGAAAAAATACACGCGATATAAATCTCTCATCGAGTTCTAAGGAAGTAAAAGTTGCTTTTAAATAACGCACTCTCGCAATCATCGAATTAAACTTAAACATAACTTGCTACCAATTTTTTAAACGATCCACACAGCCACCTGATGCAAACGCGCGCTTTCTTTCGCCGAATGCCAAAGAAAGTAAAAGTTACACCAGAGCCTCCTATCGTCCATTATAAATTTCAACCAACCATAATCTCGGATAAACAACGCGTATTATATCCACAAGCCCTAATCTAAAAATTTTACAACTTCGCGTTACACTCTCTCGTGTATAGGAAGCAAAACACAATTCTCGCAACAACAAAAAACTGCACAAAAAGCGAGCTTCGATAATCAAACTCATTACACAATTGCCCCCGACGTTATCTGCTCATACACGTGACGTCGCTTTTTTACTCCATCTTTCTCCCTATCTCTCTCTCTTAAAAAAAAAACTACTGTGACAAATACGTAAATTTAATTTAATCATAAGAAATTAAACTATATGTACATATATTCC